>VYXF01007708.1:377876-401714 GCA_013397295.1 Polioptila caerulea
CGGGCGGCGGCGGCGGGAGGCGCTCCCGGAGGCGCCATGGACGTGACCGGGCCCGAGACCGACTGGCGCAGCACCAACTTCCGCCAGAAGCTCGTCAGCCAGATGTGAGTGAGAGCCGCGGGCTCGGTGCTGGGTAGGCCGCGTGCGGGCCTCGGCTCCCGCCGCCCCCGGGGCCGCCCGCGGGGCCGCGTCCCGCCCGTGCCCCCCCGTGTCGTGCGAGGCTTTCCGGCCCTCCCCGGGCCGGCTGGGGTCGTGCCCGGTCCCCGCTGTTTCCTCTCCTACGGCCGGCCCGCTCCTGAGGGGGCCTCGTTTCTCAGACCCTGTGCGGGGGGAACCGGGACTGTTCTTTGATTTAATTTTTCCGATCCTCCTTCTCTTTCACTTTCCTTTTCTCCGGCAATACCGGCTTCCTGCCCTGTTCGACACCGTCTGTTTTAGGGCTTTGATTTTGCCGGTGTCCATGATGTTGTGAAATTTGGCATATTCAGCCCTATGAAAATCATTGTTGTGGGCTTGCATCTGACTTTTGGGGGCAAACACGAAATAAAAATACTGGTGACTCAATGTGAAGTTCAACTTGTTGCCTTTCCACTTTTCCTTTGTGAAACAATTGCTTTTCTTGAATGACTTCGCTGCTCTGCAGGCTTTTTCTATTTTTGGAAAGCTCCTCTACCCTGGGCAAGGTGGTGAGCACAGAAGTGAAAGCACTACTCATTGTTTCTAAATTAATATTGGAGTGCTAATTCATGTGTACTTGGAAAGCTTGATGTTCCCTTGTTGATTTTAACAATGTCTAAAACTGGATTTTTTTTTAAAATGCCATGTAAGTTTGAGTGTTTGTGGGTTTGCTACAATTAGGGTGCTGTGCCAGAATTAAACTGTTGCAGTATTCATTGAAGAAGTATGATGGTGTTTGTCTGTCCGAGCCACGGAGGCTTTCTTGGTGCTCACAGTGGATGTTTCACTTTCTAAACATTCTGTAAAGTCATTATTAAAGTCATTAATCTTGTTAGATTAATCCCTCACTTCCTCTCCTGTTCTTCTACTGCTTCATCAACGCGAGCAAACAAAAGTGCTCTTGAGTGCTGTGTGAGGAAATAAACGTGAGTGGGGACATGCAAACCTAGCACAATAACATTGGAGTTTGTATTTGCTCTCCAAACTGTAATGTTTTAATCTGAGCAGCAAATAGTACTCATAAATGTTTCAATGGAAGTGTGTAAGAAAAGGTTAAAAAATTGCTACTGCTGACCAAAAAATCTTTGAGGTTGATGCCAAATTAAGAGTGACAGTAATCCTAAACTTGTAGTAAATGCCCTCTGTTTATTTTCTTTGCACAAGTGCACAGATGTCTCTGTACACTTTATTTTTTATTACAGATGTAGTGACAGTGTTTTTTTGTCACTTCCTTGCCCTCCATCCACTTTTACAGTATGGATCAGATACTTGTATTCATGGCCTTGGTTAAAAGCAAGCAAAACTGTGACTGGGATGAGTTGTTACAGTGACTGCAGCAGATTTTTTTAAGCAATTACTGTGTGTTAGATATCCAAAAATAGCCTTGTCTGGTTTCATGTGGCACTTGGAATAAGATGAAGCTAGCCAGAAGTAGGGTTTGTTGAATGAGAAACAAAAGCAATGCACTTGGTAAAAAACTTGAGCTCTCTGTGCAACAAGTTCCTGTTTCTTTCCAGAAGCTCCCAGTTTTGTCATTAGAGGATGACAAAGTAGGTGGAAGAGGGAGGTAATTGAATATCTGGTGAATCATCTGCAAGCTGCTGTAATTTGTGGGAAGGTTGTTCCAAGCAGCTGAGGAGATACAGCCTTAAATGTGTGTGTATCTGCCAGCTCAGCCTGCAGCCAAGAGGTGAGACCTGTCAGGATCAATGTTAACACTTGGTCTGGAACATTAAAAGCACAAAACCATTCACACAACTCGTTTTGAGTGCCTCTTTAGAGCTGCTGGATATAGATGTCTCAAGTTGTTGCAATTTCATACTTGGGTGTTCATTGCAACACTGAATTGAAGTTTTCTGGGTTTTGGCTTTGTTTTTCAGGAGTGATGTGAGGTGAGTGGCCAGTTCAGTGTGGGCAGTGGGTATCCTGAGGAGTGTGGGAGTGCTCCATGTGCATGATGTGGTTGTGACATTGGAGAGAGTGGTGCTTTTGATGTCCTGGGAAGCCTCTTCCAGTGCAAGGTGCTGTGTGACTGCAGGCCTGAGCACAACTTCCACACTGCTGCAGGATTGAGGGAGCCTGAGCTGCAGTGGCTGAGGCTGAGAAGCAGCCTTGGCTTCTCCCAGGGTGTCCCAGGAGTCAGCAGTGATGGAGGAGTGTGGATATACACTTTGGCTTGCAGGGCACCATTTTATTCTGGCCCTTACATGGAGCCAGTACACACTGGTGCCTTGGGAGCCTCCTTTCAAAGGCCTTTCCTTAACGTGTTTTTAGATGTTGGTATTGCCTGAAGGACAGAGCTGATCTGGGCTGTGGACTCAGTCTGTGGTTGTGTCTGGTTCCTGCTTGGAGGCTGTGTTAGAAGGGAATTGTGCTGAGTGTGGGAATGGGATGGAACTCGAGTTGTGTGCTGGCCCTGAAACTCCTTGTCCTGGTGTTTCACTGTGACAACTGATTCAGGGTCCTGCTGTGGACTGGGGAGGGAGCCAGGGCAGTTTGGAAGGAGAACACGTTCTGCAGGATTTTTCTCTTCAACCAGCTTGCCTGAGTGAGAGGTTGCACATATTTGGGCTGGAAACAAGCTTCTTGAGAGTGGAGGGGGAATTCCTGAAGCTGGTGTTGGTGTTGGACACTTCATCTTGTGAAACCACAGCTCTGAGTGTTCTGCATGGCCTCAGAAGGGCAGATTTTTAGTGCACATCTACACATTTACTGATGATACATTTACTGAGTGCTTACAAGGCAGATGGAGGTTGAATTGGTTGGTACCAGCCAGTTCCCAAAGTTTTGTAGAGCTGGGTGTTCTGCAGGGAATGTGCTCTATGTAAAGCTGTGCCTTTTTTTGCCTAGTCTTTTGATGTAACTCTTTTTATGTTGATTACATAAATGTAACTCTTGTTATATTGTTTAATATGTGAACAAGGAACAAGTTGTGTGGTTTTGTTTCTTCCTAGTTTAAACCTTTATTGAAATGGCAATGGATAAGGCATGGAGAGCTTGGAGTGGCATTTTCAGTCATGCAGATGCAATCACAATAATACATCTTCCATGTTCTATAATGTCAAGAGGAAATGATCCATATAAAAGCAGACAATTTCTTTGCTGTGGATTTTTTTCGAGCTCCTGATACCATATTGATCACTGTCTCTATCACATTCCCTTAGTGTTACTTTCTTTACTTGCCTCTGTGCAATCTTTGCCTTTTATCTGCTCAGTTTTCAGTGCTCTCAACATGAAAGGCATTGTGGTTGTACTGGGGCTGGAAAGTCAAGGATTCAGAGTAGTGTGGACTTAGAGGCAGCCTTTCCAAAAAGAAAGTGTGAAAAAAGGACTTGTTAATAGAGAATTGGATATGGCTTCTTCCTCCACAGCAGAGCTCCTTTATGAGCAGTTCACTTCAAGGCTTGTTTGCCCATGCAGGAACAGTTACTCTGCATTATGTTCACATTCTGCTTCAGTTGAAGTAAGCTTCAAGTGTAAGCAGCTTTGTTTTGGTGGCTGCCAGACCCCACGAGCAGGTTCCCATGAGGGCCTTCCAGCAGCTACAATGTTCCACTGGGTGCTGTGTTAAAGGCTGAGCAGTTCAGCTGGGACCTACTGGTTTGCCAGGTAAGGGTGGGAGCTGTGGCAGCCTAAGCTCCTGCATTTTAAGGCTGTAGCATCTGCTCTTTTCTCCTGAGACTGTCATTGAGCTCATTCACAAAGCTGAACCCGTTTACCTTTGTGCAAGCACCATTCCTGCTGCATGGGAGGTGGTGGAAATTCAGGGGAAAGAAAACAGTTGTGCCTCTTCAGAGTGGCTGAAACTTCCAGGGGTCAGTGCCCTGACGTGTGTTTAATGTAGGGTAGCTGCTCACGGAAGGCAGTCCCCAAGAAATAACTTTCTGATCTGTTAATTGCAGAGTGAAAGTATTTCCTGATCACTTGTGGAGTTCAGACTGGAACTGCCAGGCTGCTTTAAAAAAGAACAGGTTTTGCAGGGAAGTTTCTGAGGATGACAGTGCCTGGAGGGTTGGAGTAGGGCTTCACCTGGCTGAACTCCTTGTTTTAGGATGTCTTTCTTCTCACCTTCCATCCTTGAATTTGTTGCTGCTCTTTGATGTGCTGAGAATGCCCCTTCTTTTCCACTCCTGTCTCCTCCCACCCTGCCCATCCCTGCACCTCTGCCCTCTTCTGGCCCTGATCAATGCTCCTCTCACTGCTTAAGCCTCTGTGCCTTTAGGCAACCTTGTCTTTGTTTTGTTTTACTCTTCCACCTTATGTTCAGAGAATTCTTTTGGAAAATCCCAGTGCTAGGAAGCTCAATCTCGTTGTTTGCCAAACATGGATTACATGAATCCTGTCATTCAGCTTTCCTCAAATAAACAATTTTGTCAAAATAATACATCAGGCAGGAAAATAATGACTTGTTTAGTATTTGGTATTGAATTTCTGCAAAGAATATTTCTGTTGCCTTTTAGAAATGAATTGGCTTTTTTCTCCATTATTTGAAGAAACTTTGAAGGGTGACAGTTTTAAGTAATATGTGGTGGTGGTTTGGGTTTTCTTTTGTGGTGGATATTTGGGTTTTTGGTTTGTTTTTAATCTATAAATGAGGGAGGGATAAAAAGCTGTTTCACAGACCTTTCTAACTACAGGAAGTATTTTGCAATGCCCTCAATTAATACCCAGTCTTGTTTTTCCCTCTCTTTTTTTCAGTGATGAAGCTATGAGGAAAGCTGGTGTTGCCCACAATAAATCTAGCAAAGATATGGAGAGCCACGTGTTTATGAAGGCCAAAACAAGGGTAAATCTCTATTTGCTTCCAGAAGTTACTGGGTGTCCAAAGAAGTTTGTAACAAATTGCAGAAATAGCAAAGCCAGTGCACTTGAGAACAGAGAGCTGTTTGAAATTTTGGTTTATATGTGCTGCTTCTTTTACCTTGAGGGGAAGCAAGTTCTGCATCCAGTGGATGCCTCAAAGTGGACTTGGTGCCAGACAGCTTTGCTGATGCTGCAGTGCTTCATGCACATATGGAACCACACTTTTCTTCCCTGAATGTTTGTGTATAGTGAATTGCATAGAATTTCCTTTATCTACAGTGTAGCACTATTCCAGTTTGGTGGTCAGAAAAATGTAGGATATCAGTGAAGAGGCTCTTTCGAGAATAACCCCAAGGGAAGAGCTGTGGTGTCTGTGAAAGTCTGGCTGTAATGTACAATTCTACACTCTTATAAAATCACAAACATCTTCCCTGGAGCTGTGTTATGAGAACTTGGATGCTGTTGGTGTCTCCAAACGAGCCAAGTTTGAAAGAGAACTTGTCTTGGTGAAAATGTGGCAATGCTGATGTCCCAAATCCACTGTTGGCATCTTCCCTGGTGAGAGGTTTCATGGGCAGGAGGGCTGGCTCAGCCCTCTGTGACATCCTACAGATTATGAGGCACACTAAGAAAATATTTCAAAGAACATCTGTCTTTTCACTTTTGACACTTCCTTCATGTTAGTTTTCCAAGTTATTAATTTACTTGTATTTGTTATATAAATTCAGCTTTAAAAAGAGTTATTTTAATACAAATGTGACCTCATTCAAGGACTTAAATAATTCAGTGTGCCAAGTAACCAGCTCCTGTCCTTAGAAAAAAGGAATTAGAGTGGGTAAGAAGTGGAAAATGTTATAATGTTTGCATATTGTGGTCCTGTTAGTGTGGTTGTCAGGGAGGTTCTTTCCTGTGAATTTTGTGGTTTCTTGGTGTTCTTGTACCATCAGCCACCATGATGTATTAGTGAAAATATTCCTAGTTCATAAATAGACTCTTCCTTGGAAGTGAACTGCTCTGAAAAGCCTACACACATTGTAAAGTAAAATCCAGTGTGTTCAGGGAGAATACTGAAGAACCAGGAAGTAATGGTTATTCTGTTTTCATTTCTTATGCTAAAATACTCATTTTTCACCTCTAGGAGGAATATCTTTCTCTTGTGGCCAGACTTATTATCCATTTCCGAGATATTCGTAAGTAATTTTTTAGTTTTGGTTTTCTTCTCAATCATGGTTACTCATTGAATCCTCATTAAAAAAAACCTAAAAAAATAAAAAAGAGTAAATTTTAGGGCTTCTGTGTGTGATTCTACATGTCATTCTTAACAAGTTGCTTTAAAAATCTTCCTGTAGTGTGCATGCCTAATTTCTAAATGCTATTTCTTCTACACATCCTCTATAACTGAAAAGTATTTGAGAAATTATTTAAACTTGCTACTTCTCCTTCATCATTTTTCCTGTATCTTTGCCTTCTTTCCATTTTTTATGTAGCATTCTGATTACCACATTGGCTTAGGTTAATGTATTTTATTAGAGCTACAGGAGACAGTGGGTTTTTTAAATTTATTTTTTAAATTATGATGTGATATATTTCTTGTAGAGGGTATATCCAAAGGGTCCATGTGACACTATTAGCAAAGATGTTTAATTGTTTTTTCTTTGCAGACAATAAGAAATCTCAAGCTTCAGTCAGTGGTAAGAGTTCCTTTTTTTTTTGTTGTTGTTTCCTTCCTTCCTTTCCCCGTACTCTCCATTTCTAAATAGAGAAAGAAAGCTTAGAAATATGAAAAATAGCTTAGAAATCAGGGCTGTGGTGTACTTAGAATAAAGCTGTGTACTCCCTGGCTGGGTTATGGAGTGCTGCTGGGGTAAAGGAGGGGGAGCAGGACAGCCTTGGAGCTGTTCAGTGATGAGGGTGACAGGCCTGGCCAGTGCTCTGCAGGTACCACAGCAGACTCGTTTGTTCCCCTGTTTGTACTTGTGTTTGCTCAAAGCACTGAGGTTCATGAGAGCACCAGGGTGACTGAAAACAATCTGCTGGGCAGCCCAGGTTCCTGCCTGGTGCCTGCTGTGGCTTGCTCAGGTGTTGCAGCAGAGGCAGAGGTATTAGTGGGGCCATTTGGTGAGCTTGGATCTGATCTGACTTCTGCCTCTCTGCTAATTCTCACTGCAGTGGATGTTAGGGACATGGTGTGGTCCTGTGGTTTTATCCCTCTGTAGGGCAAATATGCAGTCTGTGATTGATTAACATGCAGTCCAGACCTCTGGAAATTATTTTAGAAGTATTCTTAAGAAAGAGGTGGTGTGTGTTCTGTGTCTGGTTAATATTACTTCTGCACCCCGTGTTGTGTTTTGACCTCTTGAATTGTCTTTATCTCTTTAACTTCACTTTTCTGTGTGCCCAGGATTCAGATTATGAAAACTGTCTTGAAGGGCATTGAAATGATTCAATGCATAATAACAGTGATGTTAGTGGGGGAAATGTTTAGCAAAGTACATCCTCTGCTCTGAGCATTGCTTCTCCCACTTGAGAAGGAGGATCCACAGTGGGACTGTCTTGGCTTTTGAGGTGAAAAGCTTCATATCCTCATGGAGTTTTGTTGGCAGCTTGTTTTGACTTGTGTATAAATTTGGAGATGGCTAATAAGCTCCTTTTCTCTGATGTATTTAAAATCTGTGTGGAACTTCACAACACTGGAGCACTTTAAATCATCTCTACTCTTTTTACAGAGAGGCAAAGATGTGCTGGAAGCCTTGTCTCACAGGCAGGGCAGTGAGTCTGAGTTTGTAAGGGCATTGGCTCCAGTCCTGGTGTGAAGTTGCCAGATCAGAGAGTGGGTGATGGAGGGCTGAGGATTCTGGAGGAGCAGTTGTGTGGCTGGCTGCATTCAGTGTCTGTTTTCCTTGTAGATCCCATGAATGCCCTGCAGAACCTCACTGGGGGTCCCACGGCAGGGGCACCTGGGATGGGCATGGCCTCCCGAGCCCAGGGAGCACCCATGAGTGGGATGACAGGCCTTGGTCCAATGGCACAGCAGATGAGTCTCCCAGGGCAGCAGCAGCCCCCTGGAACCTCAGCAATGGCCCCTCATGGGATGCCTGGTGTCTCTACAGCCACTCAGCAGAGTAAGTGCTCAGTTTGCTTCAAGCACTGAAGTTGTTAGATCAGCTTTCAGTAACAAGTCCTTTCTCCAAGGAAAAGGTGCTGGAGAGATGTCATACTCCTGCCTCAAGCAGCCAAGTGAACTGGGGAGGGAATTGATTTCAAGTACTGCTATCTAATTGATTAAATGTCTTCCTTAGTATAGCAAACAACAGTGTAACTGTTGTATGAGCAAATTCTTCTTTCATCATGTCAGCTTCAGAACACTGTTTTTGTAGAGCTCACCTATGCTTTCCATGTTATGGTGATCTCGGTGCACAGTTCTTGCACATTTTTACTCCCTTTACTTGGGTTGCTGACTCAATGGGGGCAAGATGAATTACAAGGTGCTAGTACAAAGTGTAATTAATTCTGCTGTTAATGTGCCCCATCCATTTGGGGAAGCAAAAGTATATACTGCTAAGGAAGGACATTTATTAATCTCCCATTATTTGGGTATTGTGTTTTGAGTACAGTCTGTCTTTTCTTTAGCCCAGCTTCAGCTTCAGCAGATAGCTCAGCAGCAGCAGCAGCAGCAGCAGCAGTTCCAGCAGCAGCAGGTGGCCCTGCAGCAGCAGCAGCAGTTCCAGGCCCAGCAGTCAGCCATGCAGCAGCAGTTCCAGGTGCAGCAGCAGCAGGCGGCGGCCGCTGCGGTGGCGCAGCAGCAGCAGCAGCAGCAGCAGCAGTTGCAGGCTGTGCAGCAGCAGCAGCAGCACATGCTGAAACTGCAGATGCAGCAGCAGCAAAACCAACAGCAGGTGATGACAAACAGCTACGCTGGCAAGTGTGGTGATCAGTAGCTTGGCTTGTGTGGAGGTCTCAGCTTTGCCTGTTCCTTGCACATTTCCTCTTCAGGGTCGGGCTTCAGGTTAGACTGGCAGGCTAATTGACAGCAGTGTATTACATGCTAGAGGAAAGGCTTGACAGGTGTTTTGGTGCTTTCTTCTGTCACAGTCAGGAATGAAAATCTTTGTCTCTTTATAGATGTCAGGATTGTCATTCATTCTGACAGAAACTGGGAAAGAGCAGTACTTGAATTACTCCAGCAATACATTGTGTGAATAATGTGTTGCCACTTTAAATAATGTGTGTATATATACACGTGTGTATATATATATATATTACATATATATCATCCTTAGGTACAAAAGCAGGTGAGGAAACTTCAGCTGCCATATTCTTGTGCAGTTTTTGGTAAGGGGTGGTTACATCTGAAAACTCTGAGGAAATTAGTACAGGACAAGCCAGTGGACTTCACCTTTGCTTTTAAAAGTTACAGGAAAGCTTGTAATGTGGAAATAGAGGCTACAGCACCATTTAGGGTTGAGATATATGAAGGATGAGTGGATAAAAAGTTGGGCTTTCCCTTTGGGCCTAAGTCATCAATCTGATGCATTAGGGTTCTGTTTACTTTTGGTTTATGCTGTAGAAGTCAGCCTGCTGTCACCTTGCTCCTTTAACATCCTGGCTTTTCCTGCTTTTCAGATGCAGCAGCAGCAGCAGCAGCAGCAACTCCAGCGGATTGCTCAAATGCAACAGCTGCAGGCAGCACAGGTCATGCAGGCACAGCAGCAGCAACAGCAGCAGCAGCAACAGCAGCAGCAAATACCACAACAACAGATACAGCAGCAGCCACCTCAGCAAGTCATGCAACAGCAGATACAACAGATGCAGCAGCAACAACAGCAGCAACAGGTTGCTCAGGCACAACAGGCTCAACTTCCACCACAATCCCAGCCTCAGCCCCAGCCCATGGTGTCCCAACCTCAGGCAATCTCAGGACAAATTCCCAGTCAGGTTATGCCTGTTACTCTCACACCACAGCAGTTAAAAGCTATGCAGGTAAGGGCTCGTGACCAGATGATTGTTGATTTATTATGGCCATCTAGAGAAATAAAAAATATATCTGACTTTAGCTGATAGTGAAGTAGGAACACCATAACTTGTTAAGAGCTCTGCAGTCAGGAAGTGATGAGTACAGGCTGTTTAAAGTTTGTATCTAGGCCTGCCAGTAGAGAACAGTTTGGTACCTAAGAGTAGGAGTTTGGAAATCTGTGAAAACCATTCATGCAGCTAATATTTAAAAAATAATTTCTTGTCTCACTCTTAAATGGCCAAGTGAAAGAAAAAGAAACATACTCTGGTTAATGAAAATTACCTTGGTGCTGTCTGCTTTTCTAGACCATGAACAAGTCCTTTAAGTGTTCTAGGCTGCAGCCAGTGTGAGCTCTGTACCATGCTGGCTTTGCTTCTGCTGCCATGTTGGGAGGTTTTGGCCACAGCCTAATGTGCTGGTTGTTCCTGCTTTGTAGAGAAGGTGGGCAAGACAATAGCTTTACTCTGCTGAATCTCTTGCTGGGTCATCATCTCAATGGTGCAGCTTTTTGAAGTGTTACAGTAATTTTTATTTGTTACAGCTGCATAGGTTGCTGTTGAGCCAGAGCTCAGACTTGTTTTTCTTCAGGCCTTACTGTGGAGGAAAGGAGTGTCAGCCACACTCCAGAAATGGATGAGTTTCTACCTCCACTTTGTGCTCCTACCAGCTAAGCTAGGAGTAGTTAAATGTCATGATTGTCACACTGACAGATGTAATGAATTTATAAACTTTTGAAATGCTGGTCATTAGTAGACTTGCCAGAAATTAAAGTTTCTATTATTGTATGTAAGACCTGATAGTACAGATAAGAAGTTTCAAGAAGTTGTTGAATTGGGTGTGCAGTCTGCAGGAAAACTATTCTAAAAGTTTTAAATATGGGAATTTGTTTTCACAAAAAACCCTCAAAACCTTTGTTTTGTGGGGCAGGTCTTGTCTCCATAGCCCTTTCCATGAGCACAGTCAATGCAGTTGGAACACAAGTGCCATACCCTGCTCAGCTGTGTGTTTACCTTGGGTTTTGTTCTCGTGCTCCAGGTAAGAGCTCAGCTGGTCCAGCAGCAGCAGCAGGCAGCAGCAGCAGTGCAGGCAGCTCAGGCCCAGGCTGCTCAGATGGGAGCTTCAGGGCAGGTAAGGGCCCAGGGGCCAGTGTCCCAGGTGACAGGCCTGTGGCAGGTGCATGCTAGAGATGAGCATGGACTTGGGTTTCTGGTGGTTTCTGGTGAGGGTTCTGACCTTGGTCATCCCCTCTCAAAGGGGATATGGTCTTCTCTGCTGTTCCTCCTTTGCCTGGAGTCAGAGGCAGGATTTCATTGCCAACCTCTCTGTGCATGCTCTCTGTCCCAAGTAGGTCCGAGTGTTGCCTGCACTGACACAGGAATGCACATGAGTAAGGTGGTCTCCTGTGGGCACACTACAAGTCTGACTGTTGGTACCTGGAGTGTATCCCCTCTTCTTTCATTAAACTCTCTTAGGTGACTGCTTTGTTGTGTAAACTGATTTCTGTACTGTGAATCTTTGCCTGCTACCTTTAATCACATGTGATTTACCTTCCATCTTCATGTATTGACTATAAAAACAATAGTATAGATGATGAAATCTCTCTACACTCCCCTTTCAGTCCTTTCATCTTTCATTCTTCTTCTGAGTGAGATGGGCAGTAGATCTAGATGCTCTTGTTCTGGTTCTGGATGTGAATTGTGAAGAACAAATGGCGTGTGTCACAAGTGCAGTTACATTAAAAAAAGAAAAGTGCTGGGTGAAAGCTTGTTGTCTAACATGGTTTTTTTATCCTGCAATACACCTGCAGCCTTAGTGGTTGTTTCTTGATGTGTGTCTGGTGTGAAGGAGACATGGTGAAAAAAATGGGGCATGGCTTGAGCTGAACCTCATCCCATTTTCCACAAGAATATGAAAGTCTTTTGTGGCTTACCTCTGTAGTGTTTGATATTGAGGCATTGTACAGACGTGGGTAAGTACAAATATCACCACTCTGTAGACAAAGAGAGAGGCAGACAGATGAAATGAGACTGACTGGCACTAATGGCAGAATTCTTTTTGTATACCCAGACATTCCATGTTTTTCAAGCCCCATTTTCCATTCAGTGCTCAAGTAATTTTATAGATTCAGTAAGAAGCTTTTTATATGGACTGTGATAGCAATTGCTTCTTCAAAGTACATCTCCCAGACTTGTATCAGGGATAGTCTCCTGTACCATGGTGACTCTGACGTGGCCACATCCTTGTTGGTGTGGCCAGGTTCTGTTTCTGAATTGCTCCTTTGGCTTGTGTCAATGTAACACAGGATATAAAAGCTCAGCCTTGGTAAGTACAGCTGGGACAGTGCTCACAGCATTGCAGAATTCTCTTCCTACAGTTGAAATGTGAATTAAAACTTGTTTGTTTCTTAAATAATTTCCAGGTGGGAGCTGCAGGGACTTAGGCTGACTGGAAGGAGCCACTGACTTTGTTTCTTGTTACTAACTTTAATGGTGCTCTTTTCCATTCTGAAGCAGATGGATTGTGTTTATGTAGAGTCAACTTAATTCTTGCCCCTTTAGTGACTTAATGTGCCAGTGGCTTAACAGCACAGTGCATTTGAAAAGCTTTGGGTGATAATGTGGCTGACAGCCAGTTTTATATTGCAGCTTTATCCAGTCCTGGGTAGTAAACTTGGGGATTGCTCTTTATCTTCCACACATGGAGTTTGGAGTGTTCCACGTATGGGCTTTACTCCACTTGCCATTGCAAGATGAGTCTACTAAAATTCACCTACCACTATGACAAAAACTAAATGGGTTTCTTGTACTTGTCTAAATATTTTCTGTATATAGTAGTTTTAAGATTGTGGCTGTATATAATATTACAATGCAGCTTCAGTGTTGAGAATGTATAAGGATTTTTTTTTACTTTATAAGAAGTCTCTTTTAAGACTAGATTTTTGCTTTCTATTTAGTACATTTTTCAGTAGCATCAGCATTTTTAATAAATCTGCCTTGATTTCTTTATTTGGTTCAGGGAAGCTTTTTTAATAAAATCCTTTAAAAAATCCTAATCTTTGCTTGTTAGTATTAAACTTAGTCTTTAAGGGCTTTCAAATTGGGGATTTTGCTTGCTATGTCTGCATTTCCTTTTCCATAAAGTTTCTGTAAATCCTTCCTACATAAAAGTAAAAGCAGGCCCAGGTTTTAACAGGGATTCATGTGAGAAGTTCTCTGGAGTTACAAAGACACCACACAGGTCACTGTTACCCTGCCCTAGTCCCTGTGAGTGTGTAACTCCCAAGGAATCTCATGGCAGCCAGACACCTACACAAAGTGCTTGCAGCACCAAGGAGAAAGGTCTGTGATCAGCTGCAGTTCAGTGTTAGTGAAGTGAGGTCACTGTTCTGGTGCAATCCTTGCAGCTGCTCAGAATGCAGAATGGCTGAAAATCTGAGCTGCCCTTAGTGGGGTGGCACTGAACGTGTACTCACCAGAAGCTGTGTATTTATGGAATGCTGAATGTTTGGATGTTAGATAAAAGAAAGTTACAGGTTCTGGATTCTATTCCACTTCATTTTTATCAAATAATGGGGTTTGTAACTTACTTTGGAGGGAGATCCTCTTCTTGCTCTCTGATTTAACTCAATTTATAGAGTGTGTAATTTTACCTCATAAGAATCAATTTCACTTGTGGAGGGAGAGATGTGTTCAGTTAAAATATTTTTCAAAAGTACTTAAACATTTCTGGTTGTGTTCTTATTTTATGAGGAGAGTAACTCCTTTATGGACATGCTGCTTTGGAACCCCCTTTCCTGACTCCTTTGTCTAAGGGTCAGGGGTTTTGTAAATATAAATGAGCTGGAGAATGGGGGAAAATAGATTCCTTTTGTTAAGAGAGTGGAATTGGTGTCATTTTATATATGTATTTCCTTTCCAAAGCACACATTTCAAAAAATACCAAAAAACTCTAACCCAAAATTGTGTGCTTGTGCACTGGTTTGACCAACCACAGTACTACAAAGAGCTGAAAGCCTTGGAATTGGAGTTTGTCACGCTGGTGTTCAGTGGTTTGCCAGACACTTAACCTGTGAATATCCTTCTGATTTCCTTTGCCTCAGTGGAAGTAATCTAAATCTTCCCACTTTGGTGGTGTGGCTTCAGAGCCATGGCCAAGGTGGGCCATGTGGGTCACCATGCCATGCCTGGGATTCCCCACGCTCCAGAGATCTGTGTGCATTCACGAGGGTCCAAGATGGGGTGATTGTGCCTGAAAGGATTTGTTCCCCCTGCCCTCCCCTAGCAATTTCCCCTTTTTTTTTGGTTTTGTTAGGGTTATGTTGCTTCACCAGCTCTCATGTTGATACTGAGCTCCTCACTGCACTTCAGTAGCATCCAGCTGTGCTCTGTGGCAGTGCTGGGTTTTGTTTGCTCTGGCAGCTGCTGCATGCTGTGTGTGCACGTGTGCATGTGTGTGTGATGTCTGAGGCACTCTCATGTGTTCCCCTTTTGAAATCCTGTCTCTGACCATCCCTCTCTGCCTGGATGGAAAGGGACTGCATTGCTCTGATGTTGTGAACTAACAGCTGTGCTGAATTTGACACTATTTTCTTTATCAGTTATTGCTTTCCTTTTTCAGTCTTGCTATGTTGTATTTAATTTTATTTATTTTTAACAATTGTAAGCACATGCATTCTTTGACTCTCTAGAGATGTGTTGCTGGCTGCTTCAGTCCATTTACATAAACACCAAGCAGGACTGCCCCAAACCATTGACAGGAAGGAGACTCCATTATCTCTTAGGTTAGTTTGGATTGTGTAGGTTCCTTGGTAACATGTAAGCCAGGAAAAAAGGTAGCCCAGAGAACTTTACTGTAGATCTTTGAAGTCCCAAAGAGAAGCTCTTTTACTGATAAGTGAATCTGCCACAGCTACTGAATACTACCTCAATATATGCTGTATTTGTTGTAAAATCTCAGTATGTGATATAATATCAGATTTTAAGTAGCAGAGGGCTATTCAAGTATAAAAAATTAAATCTGTGTGGCTCATGCAGGCTGAGGGTTCTGAAAGGTACTTTCAGACACTGAGAGCAGCACAGTCCTAATGCTACTTCAAAATAAAAATCAATTCTAATGCTAACCTTTATCATTTACCCTAGATGATTGTACTTTAGGGTGTGCTCACTCTATACAGCTGGAGAATCAAAAAGCATGAATAGGCTTGAGGAAGATCATGGCCTCAGAATAATTTAGCACGCCTTAGCAGGTATTTGTCAAAATTATGGTAATTAAAAAGGTATCTTTGACTCATTGTGTGGATTATAAAAGGAAGGAAATAGATTTTTCAAACCTGGAAGTTCTTTTTGTTGTCTTTGGCATTGTTAGACTGGCATAGGTTAGGCTGGTGTGACATTTGCTCACTGTGGAGCTGTTGAACTGTCTGACAAAATGTCCCATAACAGAGGGGCATGGGCCAGGACTGCTGAACCCTGGCAGTCCACAGTGGGGGAAAGCACATCAGAAACCTCTGGCATTACAGGGCTGCCTGTATGGAGTGTTCCTGACAGCAGCCTTAGAGTACTCATGCCCAAGAGTTTTAGAAGTTCAAGATGTCAGGAAAAAGTTAGGAAAGGCCCTTCATGGAAATGGCAGGGTAGTGAACCCTTGACCCACAAGCCTGGGTCTGCACATCAGCTCCCTCAGGATGCCAGGAGTTGGTTAGGTGCTCTCTGAGAACAGGTAGGAGGAGTGTAAGGACTTTGATTTCCAAGGCAGCACTTTAGGTTCACCTTTAGAGAAAAGCTCACTAACCTTCCCTTCATGCTCCCCCTCCCCAGTTCCTGGAGGCTGCATGTGCTTCTCATCCTGCCAGTGCACTGCATTTCTTGTTTTGCGATTACTTTTGTCTGTTGTCCCTCTGTCCTCAAAGATGATCACCGCACCTATGGCCCGAGGTGGGATGCAAATCAGACCACGGTTCCCGCCTACCACGGTGTCTGCTACACCAGCAAGCTCCATGCCCTTGGGCGGACAGCAAATGCCACAGGTATTTACTGGGTCACAGCACGTGTGTCAGCAGCTGGGCACAGCTGCACTGCCTGGGTCTGCCCAGCAAGTGCACCTCACCTCTGCACCACACCATCAACTTGCTGGTGTTGCTCAGGGTGTTGGTCTGTTGAGGCTGTGTTTTGTGTGGATCCTTTTTCATTTGAAGTTAAGAGGTTTTCGAAGAGCTTGGGATATCAAATAAAGCGTTTTTTTAAGTGGGATGGATCTTTATTGTAACATTTAAAACTTTTCCGTGTTCAGAATTAAATGGAGTCTCAAATGGAAGGTCCATGCTCCATGAGGGTGTGTTTCTGAGTGTTGGACATCAGCACTGCAGTGTACCTGGCTGAGTGGTGTCCAGGACCTTGCTTGGCAGATGTTCATGCTCTGTACAGGTGCTTCTTGTGTTCTTTGTAAACTTGGCTCATTTCAGGTTGGGCTGCTTCTTGGCATGGCATCAGGGACCCAGAAAAATTTGAGCTGTTCTTTTCTTTCATAGTTGTGTAGGAGAAACTGCCAGAAGGATTCCATTTGTGCCTGTATCAGAGAAGAACCTGTGCAGGCAGGCTGGCAGCTCCTATCCAGCTGTTGCTGGAAAATGCAGGAGGTCAGAGCACTGAATTTCTTCTCAGGAGTTTGCACAGGTAGTGACAGTGACCAGGTGTAGACTGCAGTCCTAGGCAAACACATCTGTTGTCATTTCTGGTTGAAGATGGATGATCAGTTCAGTCCAGGACAGTGTGTATCCATTAACTGTCACAAACCCCAGCCATAGCTGTGGAGTCAGAGGGGAGTTTTCTTTGTGCTTTGGTCACTCTAGCAGTAATAGATACTGAGATAATCATCTCCCTTTTGAAATATCCACAATATTCAAGGCTTTCCCATGGATATTTAAATATTAGTTTTGCTTCTATTCAATATTTGACTCATAGCAAAAGACTTGTAGTTCAAGCATTCAGTGCCATGGGGTATCTTTAGCACTGTCATTGTTACTGAGGAGCTTTGGTTTCTGTCACCAAGGGAGCTGCTCATCAGGAAGTGTCCTCAGTAGCATGCCAAGGGTTGTGACAGTGGTGTAGAAGGCTGAACTGGTCAAAGCAGAAGAAGAGGAGAAAATTTTCACGAGCAGTGATTGGAGTGAAAGTGGCTCTGAAGCAGCTGCTGGGATGGGTGAGTGACTCTTGGTTTACTGGTGGCTGGAAACAGGATTTGAAGGCAGTCTGACCTGCCATATGCCTGACAGCTTGGACCAGCAGGAATCTCTGGTATTGCCTGCCAAAACATTTTGTCCAAGTTCTAGGTAGATTAGAAGTGTTGTCTTTTACACCTCTTAATCTTAAAAAATGCTAAACTGCTGTTGTGTGTTGGGTACAACTTCCTTGCCATCAGGGCCCTTGCAGCTCTTCACAATGGCAGTAAAGGGCTGTAGCAGATCTGGGGTTATTAATCACTCATTTAAGAGCATGTCCTCTCCTTGACTGGAGTATCAAAATCCATTTGGATGTGGTGATGGGTAGTTCAGGGTGTATTTTCACTTTAGAAAAGCATCTTAGCATTGCACTGAAGAGTGCTTTTCAACAAAAGGAGCAGATGTGATGTCAATACCTTGTGGCTGTTTATTTTTATCCCATATGACAGAACAGTCTGGCCTTTGTTACCACAAGACTCATTTGATTCTCCAGTGAGTTTATTTGTTGGGTTGGGTTTTTTGCTTCTTACAGTCTTTTCAAACAAAACATGGGATTACTGATATGAGGTTTAATTCCACAATCACCTGGTGTTTTGATTTGCAGGAGAGTTGGAGCTGAGAGCCCTTAGCAGCCTCATCTCCTGGTCCTGCTGAGCCTCAGCAAACTGGAAATGGAACTCCCAGCTGGGTTTATCTTCCAGGACAGTGTGCTCTGAACACTAAGAATAGCTTTGATTTCATGGATGTAAATGCAAACTTTTATCATGCAGGCCTGAATACCTTTTGGGCAAGATTCAGAAAATTGGAGTATGGTGTCAGGATCAGGTCACTGTGGAGTCACAGAGTAAATTCATGCTCAGTGGGCATCAGTAGCTGTCCATGGACATGCTTTTATGTGCAGAAATTCATATCCCTCAGTGAAAAGATGTGTAGTTGGATTTCCTGGTATCTCTTGAAGATGCAGGGTATACAAATGATCAGTAACCATGGCTTAACTCTGCAGTGGAATGAATTCAACACAGTTAAAGCTCCAGAGAGGAGGGAGGGTTCTGTCTTTCAGGTTCATAGCTGTTTTTGTGGTGTGTGTGTTTGGTTGGGATTTTTTTTAAGCCCTCTTTTTACTCAGAGTCAGCTTCAAAGAGCATTCCCTAGAAGTTGAAATTTCATTAAATTGTTACAATCTTAATCCATTCCTTCAAACAATGTAGAAACCTAAATCTGAAATAATCTTTAAATCTGTTCTGTACACAGACATCTGAAATTATGTAGCAGATGAACTACTGCCAAAGCAAACCAAGGCAATAAGTTCAGAACTGCACACTTCTGAATGCATGTTTTTGAAAATGTCAGAGTTTTGCTTACTATTAGACATTGGCCTTTGTGGTTCTGAAGTGAAGCAAAGAGAAAACCTGGAAAGGAGGAAATCTTGTTTGCCTGTGCAAGTATTTGAATGAGGAGGGGTAGTGCAAAAATCTTCAATTCATCCAGGGCTTATGTGCACAGTAAATGCTGCATATCCTTTTCCTCACTTTTCTGCACATTTGTAAATTAATGTAAATAATATCCTTGGTGCAGAATTACACACAGAAACTTAAATCTGGCAGAAAACCCAATGAAATCTTTCTCTTTCCTTCCTTCCCAAAAGACAAGGGTTTAAGATGGACAGAAGTATTTTTTATAACCAACTTGAGACACTTAACAGGGGCCTGATTTTCAGGAATTGATGAACCACTCCAAGTGGTCTTAGTCTGACTTGATGAAAAATGGGTGCAGTATCCATGTGGGCAAGCTCTAAATCACCTGTGGTCTAATAGCACATGAAACAGACTTGTGAGGAATCAGGGAGTGCTTTTTGCAGTGTCCATCTCAGCTTCCTGCCAAACATGGTGAGCTGCCTGGTGTCTGCAGGAGGCAAACTGTGCTTTTCAATCCCAGAAATGCTTTTCCAGCTGTTGAGGAGAGGAATGCTGTTAAAGAATTCACCTCCTTTGGAAAACAGTGAGCACAGGCTCAGGAGTTGTTGATTGTGGAGAAAGGGAAGTTAATGTATCAGTTCAGCCTCACTTGTTCTGTGTATTTATTACCTTTGTGTGAGAGGTTGCAATGGTACTGGGGTTATTGAAGACTGAAAAAAAATCATAACATGTCAGGCTGCATTTGATTTTGAACTATTCTGTAATGGGTGCTAAACTAGCAGCTACAAGCTTGGTATTTTTGCACTGAGCTGGGGATTGTTTGTGCCCCTTTTTTGGGGGAGTGTGACCTTTTGCAGAGCTGCAATGTGATGTACCAGGCAGAGCATTTCCTGTTGTAGTCAGTGTGTCCATGCAAAGGCAGACAGGGCAATACTTCTCAGTGTGCTAAATATCATGTCCTCTGCATACAGTTGGGTTCTTCAGATGGATATTTAACAAGAAGGGCAACACCCATCTGCAGAGCCTGTGATGTGCCTGGGACTTGTGGATTTACTGGAACTTTCGCTTAAAAATGGTTTAGACTGAGGGAAAGAGTTGTTAATTCAGAGATGCTAATCACTGACTTACAGAATGGACACATGGGTTAATAAGCCACAATATATTGCCTCTGCAGGCTAATTCCATTTATCTTTGTATGTACTTATTGATAGCCTCAAGTCATAAGAACTCTGCATGTGCCTTAAACAAATGTGGTCACTTAATATCTGCATTACTGTCCATGCCTCTGCCATTACACAGGTTTTCTGGTGTGGTTTTAAGTGATTAAGGGGGAGAATGTGTATTAGAACAAATGTGAGAAGTTGCTCAAATGTTAGTGTCATCTGGCTCGGGCACTGTAGAGTGCACAGAATAAACTCAGTTCCTACCCAGAGTTTGGTGCTGTTGTGGAAATGCTCTTACTTGCCTTTTTGTCCTTTAGGCACCCCTCATCATTCTCCAAAGGTCAGAAAGCTACTTCATTTTTTGTTTTCCACCCAGCCGTTCAGTTTGGAGTTTCTATCTCCACCCAGATTTTCAAAACTCAATATTTAAACAAGATGTTGGTGGTTTGGTTTACCTAATTTTTTTTTCTTCCTTCCTAAAGAAAACCAGTTGAGAAGCTGCAGTTGAGTCTGACAGGCCTTTGAAGACTGGAATTAAAATGTCTAAATAAGGAGGGGGTTTTGACTCTTAATTATCAAGTGGGAAATGTCTTTTCTTCCTGCTCTTGTTTAATTCTAATAAAGTACAGGTTTTTCACATGGCACTTCTGACATTTTAATTGCAGCGTGGTGGTTTGGGCAGTGAAAAATAATTATTATACAGTTAATTCAAGCCATGTGCATTTTTAATGGTCATTTCTACTGAAGTTGATAAGATTTACTGCCCTGAGAGCTTCAAGAGTAATACAGGTGGGAGTGTCCTTATGGGGGAGAAAGGAAACTAATGCTTTCTTTTCTTGTAGGCCTGAGGATACACTTCTCTCCACAAGTAAAGCCTTTTAGTTAGGCTCCCCTCCCCTGCTCCCTTTTGTTATTGTTGATGGTGTCTTTCCCCACGTTCCAGGTCAGCCAGAACAATATTACCATGATGTCCTCCCCCTCTCCAGTGCAGCAAGCTCAGACCCCCCAGGCCATGCCTCCCCCGCCGCAGCCGCAGCCCTCTCCCCAGCCAGGCCAGCCAACTTCTCAGCCAAACTCAAATGTCAGGTGAGCCACACTGCAACTTCTGGGCTCTCCTGGTGATGCCAGCAGCCTGGGGTTTTCAGGAACATTCACTAATCTTACTCTGTTTCCATTGAAGTGAAGGAGTTTTAATCCCAGCTCCACTGGGAGCACAGGTGAGAGAGAGACTGTGCTGAATTCACTCTGAAAACTCCCATTTTACATGAGGAATCTGTGTAGGGGATCTCACCAGGGCAGAACTACAGACTGCCATAATGATGCTTTCTAAAACCATGTCTGCTTACAAGCTGATGATCCTTGCTTGTCAGATTCTGGCAGGTTTAATTTTATGTTTCATATTTTTCAGCTCTGGCCCTGCTCTATCACCCAGCAGCTTTCTCCCCAGTCCATCTCCACAACCATCACAGAGCCCAGCAGCTGCACGAACACCTCAGAACTTCAGTGTCCCATCCCCAGGTCCTTTAAACACTCCAGGTAAATCACCTGAGAGCTGTACTGCACACCATGGGTTGGGCTGTTTGGTAACTCTCATAGTGCCTGAGAAACCTGTGATTTTTGGCACAGTGTGAACTTCCAAGGGCTCTGCATAGCAGCTGGCATTGCAGGTAGTGAGTGTGTCCCATACACCACGTAACAGAACAGTTTGGATTCCCAAAGAAAAACCAATTGAAACCTCTTTTCTCATCACTGAACTATGCAATGGGTTTTTCTAACTTCCCCAGTCTTTTGAAAAAAGGATGAATTTTATTCATTAATTTAATGAAGTAAGTTTATAGAGGCATCATGATTCCTTAGTTCCAGCAGGAAGGAACTCTTGGTTGACACTGTGCAGGCTGCTTTGCTCCAGAACACCTTCCCAGGTGTACCTGGCACTTTGCACTTCCCTCCCAGAATAAGCAGTTTGTGATACTGGGAATGGAGGTGACATCCTGGCTCCTTCTCACACCAGGCTTGTGTGCTTTGCAGATAGGAAAGGGCTCCCTTGACCAACACTGCTGTGAATTTATTGTGTTTATTTCGTGTTTAAAGCATCAGAGTGAAGGCAAAATAAAGACCTAGAAAATGGGTGTATGGAACTTTGCAGAAAAAATGTATTCAGTGGGAATTGCTGTTCTGCCCATAGAACATGGTATTTCTACACAAAGACTAGAGGCTTGGACAAGCACTTAAACTGTGGAGGGCATCCAGTTGTGGGTTTGGATATTTGACATGAGCTACACTTTGAGAGGATCACGTTTCAGATCACAATTCTGAAATGTGATCCTCTCAATGTTCTGCAGTATCTTTTATCACCCTGTGNGCCACGTTTCAGATCACGATTCTGAAATGTGAGAACAATGTTCTGCAGTATCTTTTATCACCCTGTGACGTGCAGTCTTCCTTTTTGCCAGGAAATCCAAATTCTGTCATGAGTCCAGCCAGTTCTGGTCAGTCAGAGGAGCAACAGTATCTGGAAAAGCTCAAGCAACTCTCAAAGTACATTGAGCCCCTCCGGAGGATGATCAACAAAATCGATAAAAATGAAGGTGAGGGAGGTTTCCTGTATTTGGCCTTACATTTGTCTGTGTCAGCTCTCTTATCTGCTGAAAGAAGCAATGTTTTGTCTTTTGTAGTGACTTCTTTTCCTGGGAATAAAAATGTCAGAGAAAGCTAGCTGTTCTTTCTTGCTTCTAACTAAAGATTTTAGTTTTTAGAGTGGGCAGAATCCTTAAATTCTCATCAGTTTTTTTTTTTTCTGATGGTTTTGAAACATGCAGAGTTTATGCTTTGGATATACTTAGGATTAGATGAAAGGTCTTTAATCCTCACTTTCTTTAGTATTGGCTCATGTTTCCATTTTTGACAGTGTGCTGTGTTTCTGTCTGCACGAATGGGAGCTATTCCTGTAGTCAGTGTTTGTGTTTCTCACACTGTTTCAGATAGGAAGAAGGACCTGAGTAAAATGAAGAGTCTCTTGGATATCCTGACTGACCCTTCCAAACGGTAACTTTTCCTGTCAGTTTTGCAGCTGTTCACAAATCTGTTGAGGCTGTCTCTGGGGCTCAGACAGCAGAAACACTTCAGCTGAGGTGCCCCTTTGGTGGGTGATGTGGATGGAATTTCTCCTCTTCCGCAGGTGCCCCCTGAAGACGCTGCAGAAATGTGAAATTGCTCTGGAGAAGCTGAAAAATGATATGGCTGTGGTATGTCAAATGCTTTGTGCCAGCAGAGATAAGCAACTCATTCCAAAAGGTCTTAAGACTTGGCAGGGTCATTTTTGCAGTTTTTATTACTTGTGCTATTAAAACTTCAGTAAGGTTGGACAAAAAAAGAAAACAGGAAAAAATGAGGCAAGCATTTACTTCGTGTAAGTCACCTGTATGGATCTTTTAACTGAACTTTCAATTTCTTGTGCTCCGTGCCAAGACTTGAATAATCCTGATTTCAGGACAACTTTCCTAAATCAAAACTGCATATGTTAAGTTTTTTTTGGCTTCACTTCCTCCCTTAATGTTACCATACACAGTTAGGAGGATCATTTGCATTTCATGCCTTGGAAGTTTACCGCTATAAAACTTTTCAGAACCAACCGCAGGTATTTCTATTTTTGGTGCTGATTAAAGGAAAAAGGGTTTCTGTTGTGTTTCAGCCTACTCCACCACCTCCCCCAGTGCCCCCCACCAAGCAGCAGTACTTGTGCCAGCCCCTTCTGGATGCTGTGCTGGCCAACATCCGCTCGCCCGTCTTCAACCATTCCCTGTACCGGACGTTCATGCCGGCCATGACCGCGATCCACGGGCAGCCCATCACGTACGTACCAGGGGCTGCTGCCTGCCCAGCACTGGGTGTGTGAGCAAAGCTCCTTCTCCAGTGTCAATTCCCTTGGGACTGTTATCTCAGAGCTTGCCCTGGCTAATCCTGGCCCTGTTCCAAGCCTCGGGGCTCCTCTGCTGCTGGGCAGATCCAGCCCACCCGGTGGGTCCCAGTGTGGCTCTCTGTGGCAGGTTT
>VYXF01007708.1:405661-441682 GCA_013397295.1 Polioptila caerulea
GCCCCCAGGGAGGCATGGCTGTGCTCACCCTTTGGTTCAGCCCCGAGGACAGGCGGAACAGCAGGCGCACCAGAGCAGCGTTCTCGTAGCTGCGGATGGGCTGGAGCTCAGGGTCCCCCTGATACTGCAGCTCAAACCTCCTTAAGCCATTTATGATCTAGAAATGGGAAAATAAACACC
The DNA here is from genome assembly GCA_013397295.1 of Polioptila caerulea. Classification (NCBI taxonomy): domain Eukaryota; kingdom Metazoa; phylum Chordata; class Aves; order Passeriformes; family Certhiidae; genus Polioptila; species Polioptila caerulea. The sequence goes on from VYXF01007708.1 coordinate 405,842, forward strand.
TCACCTTGCAGCTCCCACCTCAAACACCTTTTTACTGTNGTAGAGAAGCAGGACTCACACTACTGGGAAACACCACAAGGAAGGCTGGAGTAAGAACAAATGAAGGGTCCTGCAGGTACAGGGGGAGTGAAAAACAGCAAGGGGCTGGGGGAGCCCCCAGGGACACAGGGCAGGGCTGGGGGAGCCCCCAGGGAGGCAGGGCTGGGGGAGCCCCCAGGGAGGCTGGGCAGGGCTGGAGGAGCCCCCCAGGGACACAGGGCTGGAGAAGCCCCCCAGGGACACAGGGCTGGAGNTGGAAGCATTTTTCTCTCACCTGGTACCTGCCAAGGGGGGTAAGAATGAGGCCATTCTCACTTGCAATGCAGTCTGGAAGCTGTTTCTTCCCATTCTCATCTTGAGCTGTCCCACACTTCATCATCATCTGGGCCAGCTGGGCTTCACTCAGCTACACAAGAATAACACAGTTCTAGAGCAGGTGTTTGATCCACCCCCTATTTAATTTATTTCTCACTTAACAATCTCATTAGCACTGGAAGTCTTTGACAGCCAGCTCAGATACCAAGAATTGCTTCACAGCACCTCAGTTAGACATTAATATGAGCTAAACCTCTCCAGATTTGTCAGTGCTTGTCCAGTTCTAGAGAAGTGCTCTGGTTTGTATCCCCCTAAGCTCCCAAGGAGTATCAAAGACCTGTCTCCTAGGGCAATTCTGTACAAGGCAGCATGGCTGCAGAGAATTGAATCTGTTATTTTTAAGTTTAAAATAGCTGCAGTTGTACTTTTACAGCTCTACATTACAGCTGTGCTGGGGAGTGTTTAAAATTGCCTGTTTGGAAACATAAGGACAGGCTTGGTATGAACAGGTATAAATTAAATTTGGTATAAATTATACAGTCCAAAAGAGTGGTCACTTAAACAAAGTAGATTTGATACTTAGAAATTCAGAACACCTAATTCCATCTATATTGAAAACAGGTTTTGAAGCAGGTAAAGTTGAGAAGATGTTAGAATTTACAAGCAAGGTCTTTAGCCAGCTTTGTGTCCCCACAAGATACAAGAGACACATTTGACAAATCCTGACTCTGGTTCTTGCTGCACAAGTTCTTAGAAAGATGTTACTTACCTTAAAGATCTGGCACAAATATTCCAGTGCCTTCTCTAAATATTCATCTGTTTTTTTGATGCTGTCCTGCCCAATTTCATCAAGGTCATTGCCTGTGTAGGAACCATTCACCTCAGATGGTGTGAATCTAAACCATGAGAAGAAGGACTGGCTGGCCATTGTCTCTGCAGAATGGTCTGATATGGACTTTGCTGTCTGCTGTGCCTGACAAATTAACTGGGCCAGTTTTAACACCTAAAACAAAAGAAACAAAACCAAAATTGTGTGGGACAAAGACAAAGGACTACTAAGTATCAATACATGGATAAAACTGTGCCTTGATAGCTGAAAGTGAGAGCAATCCCAGCAAACTCACTCCCTTGGTGCACATGGATTTGTGCTGACTGCCAGCTGGATTCCCAGCAGGGCAGAGGCAGTTCACTTGAAGCATTTATGAAACCTCAGTGCTGCTTAGGTTCTTCAGCTGCTTCTTTTCTTTTTCCTGCTGCTTTTGTCTGACTTGCTGATAGGAACTGATCAATCAGAAGGTCACAGTAAGCATGTGTGAGAGGAAATACCATCACTGTTCCAAGGCAGCAAGCTCTAACATTAACTTATTATTTACAAAGAGAAGCAGATTTTTACAGCTGTGCTGGGTTGAGACCCCCTCAGGGTCCAGAAGTCACTGTCAGCAAACTCAATTATTCAGTAATGCAGAGTGGGAAGTTTGTCACTCCTAACTTCTCCTGATAGGGATGCTCAGCACTGAGAAAATATCTGTCACAGCAGAAAGGCAGGAGACAAGGAGCTTGTTGCTTACCAAATTCCTGACTTCTGCACCAAACATCTGTTTGTACTGGAAGTCCTGCCCTTCCAGGCTGTAAACATGACTCTTCACCTTAAATGAGGCATCTGTAACAGCTGGAGACCGTGATGACAAAAAACTCCCACCAAGAGTGGGGCTCATAAAAAGTCGGTGTTGACGGTGGGGAATAACAAGTTCTGGCTCCAGGAATAACTGTTCTCCTAGAATTTGAGAAAAGCAGTGAAGATGGTTACAAAATACTGGTCTTGCTGGGGAAGGTCCAGCTGCCTTAAGGCTGCTGGGAAACTTTATTTAGAGAGTTCCTTCTAAGGGGAAGGAGGCCTTAATCACTGTTCATGATTTAGCTCTCTCTGCCCAGAGCACAAAATGTCAGCGTGCATTTAATGCAGACCATACAAAGTAGCATTTTAAGTTCCTAACATTTTTCAACAAAAGGCAATGGAGAAACATCCTTCAGACCTTGATACTTGTCAAATCTCACCACTTCCAAATTCACTAGATCCTAATTATGAAATGCATGCATGACTTTTACTAAGTATAGAGACTTTCAGAGATATATACAGTTTAAATCCTGAAGTATATAATGAAGTAATACAAGAGTTAAGAAAATCTGACAATTGTAATTGGGTTCTTTATTCTTTAAAGAAAAATTGTGGAATGCAATCTGTGGTGATTAGAAGAGAACTACAGGCTTACTAAACCAATTGACAAACATTAGTGAAGTCAGACTTCTGAACTGAAATAACATGAAAAATGGGAGAGAAGTCCTTTCACCTCAGTGCTTCTGAGAGGAGACAGAACTACTGTGAGGAAAGACAGACAGGACAACACAAGATATCAAATATCCTTTTACCTTTCAGGATCATTTCAGCTAGATTGGGCTGAGCAAAGACTTTAGCTACTCGGAACACCATGAGGGCATTTTTTGGACTGACCAAGTCTGTTCGAAGAGCTCTGTTCAGAAATCCCACAAACAGCTTGGTATACATGAGCAGGTTTTCTTGAATGAAGGCAGCCCTGTCAAAGTGAGTACAGGATTTGTGAGTACAGCTATTGAAAGCACTGTTATTTTATCTTCTACCAAATAAGCCACTAGGGGAATTTTTTATACTGTCTCTGGAAAGATGGTCAATCTACACCGAGACAAAAGAATACTCTCAAAACAAAACCTGGTGTTCTAAGAAATCATTCTCTAATCTTAATTATTTAATTCAGGTTGGTGTGTAGTTCCTGAAACCCTGCAGTTTTACTCAGGATCTCCCTGAGGTTTGGCCCAGAGCAGCCCCAGCTGCTCCCCTCCTCACCATTTCTCCGAGACGCTGCGAGGCAGAGGCTCTGTGCTTTGTGGCGGCTTTTCGGGCGCGTACCTCCAGGGCTGCAGGTAACTCAGCCACATCTCCAGAACCTAGGCAAAATCACACATAAACCCAATGAGTGCCAATGCTTCTTTGGAAAGGAAGGCAGGAAGGCGTTTTTTTGTTAATTTTTTTTATTTGTTATATAAAGAATTCCACTGGTCTAGAAAAGAGAGATGTAAAGACCAAGAAACAGCTGCTAAACAGCAATAACTAATAACTAGTTCTAATAACTAATAACTAATTCTAATAACTAATAACTAGTTCTGTTCAGACTTAGGTGGAGAAGCAGGTACATACTGCTCTGAAGGAGGCATCCAGGGGCCAGTGGCCAAAACAGTGTTGCAGAAAGATATAAAGCTTCTCCTGGACAAACCGAGGAATCACAACCCTGCAAAAAGATTCACAGACAATCACCTGTATAAACTGGCAGCAAATTTTAAAAACAGAACACCCAACCCTACCAACCAACAAGCCAACACACTTTCAGAAATGCAAACAGAAAAAGAACTGAACAAAATTTTTTCTTTTTTACCCAAAACTACTTCAAGCCATTGAATTTCAACTCAGTTTATTAAATACCAAATACTAAACTAACCTTGGGCAGAATCCTCTGGTAGCATTTCTTTTTCCCTATAGACTAGTGCAACAGCTGCTGCTGAAGCTGCCCTTCCTCAGAGGATGTGAGAAACATAATCCATTAGCCCTCATGTACTTTTAATAACGTACTTCTGTATTTAGCATCAAAACAGCATCAGCCTCTCAAAGCTGAGATTTTCATGGAGAAATCTCAGCTTTTCAGTTCTATCCATTTCAGAGCCGTGCTCATGTACCAACCTTTTAAACTCCTCCAGTGGGCTGGCTGTGTGGGAGTGGGCTGAAGGGGAGAGAGGCTCTGGTTTCAGGCTGTTGCTGAAAGCATGCAGATGTTTCACAAGCAGTCTTACCACTAGCACATGCTCTTCAGTGGGCTTGAATGACTCCTAGATTCAAAGCAAAAGAGAGACAACCAATGAGTGTCATTTGCTAAATGTCCAGGGAATTCAGGAAAATAATACTTTCAGATCAAAATACAGGAAATTGTCTCTTCCTTCTAGGTTCTTCACCATAGTGTGGTGCCACCTGATTTTGGACAGGTTTCCTCCCCAGGACAAGCTGCATCAATCTTCTGCCATCAGTTCACTAAGAAACAGCAGCATATTTGGATTGTAAGAAAAGCTACAGTACTCTAATGCACTGAATTTAGGGCTAGCTTTAAGGAACAGAATAACTTGTAGATTTTGACTTACCCCTTTCTGAAAAAAGAATATTCAGCCTTTCATTATGGCTGTAAGTTCATTGCTGCAGAAGCACAGCAGGTCCTTTGTTTATGCTCAAGGCTGGCTTTACTGAGTTCTCCTTCCTGTGCTGGCACTCATCTGCCTTACAGGAGAGAATCATCCCAGACAGTTACAACAGAATAAGAACTGTGAGATCCTGCTGGCTCTGACATCCTCAGGGGGAGAAGCAGCCTGGGTGGGAGCAGCACAAGGAGTGCTGGTGAGCCACAGGGATGTTACTAATGAGCAAGGGAGTGTTTGATACAGCAGGGAGGTGAACAAGGCAGAGGAGTGCTGGTTCTCCTGGGTGGGTCTGCTGCTGAATGTGCAGCCAAAGCACAAACTCCTCTGCTACTGTCACCTGCTTCAATAGTGAACTCATCTCAACCCACCACTGAAGGCAGATTTTGAGATTTGTATTCTGTTTCACAAAAGTTGAGGAGAATAATTACATGAAATATAAGTTAGAGCTGCAAATATAATGGAAAGTGCTGGAAAGGTGTATTGGATTAGCTGCAAGAAGTTTCCAGTGCTTGAGGCAGGGAGGGAGTGGCTGTGTCTGTCTTCATGTCCTTTCTCAGCAGTGCCTGAGGCAAAGCAGATGTCTTTTTGCACTCTAAGATTTTGAGTACACTGTGACATTCACTCCAGGCTCGATGACAGACACAGACCTGCAGAGCAGCCAGGCCTGAGATCTCCTAAGGGAGGGATAAACCTTTACCAGTTGTAATGAAGGCTGGCCTGGTTCTTGACAGCTCCAACTTGTATCAGCACATTTTCTACAGTCCTGATGAGTTTGTGCAAGAAGGTAGAACTCTAAGAAGTTGTGTGGTCCTTGGGGTTTGGACCAGGATCTCCACAGCAGTTAGAGAGGCTGAGTACTCTGCTACAGGCCTTGAAAGGATATAATTTTAAAAATCCCAAGCCCCCCTTGAAGGTACCTTTGGAATTTACAAAACCACACTCTTTCAATACATCACTTTGAGTAATGTTAGTAGTTTTTCCACATAGTAGTTCTTACAATTTCCTCTTAGCCTGGACCACCACCATTATGAACATCACTAGTTTAAAAACTACTTTTCCCTACAAGTGTTTTTGTTGTCAAACCTTTTCATACAGGATGGATGTGTGCCATTCTTAATTCTTAATCCAATAATTAAATAAATGTAACAGTAAAAAGGATTTAAAGTAGTACTTTCTGTGTTCCTTTCTAAACAGCACCTTGAGATATCATAGCACTTAATTAAAACAAAACAAAAGAAGGATTAAAGAGCAGGGAAATGCCATATAGTGCTAAAGAGCTTTACAGTACATAAGCTTAGCCCTCCCCATTCCCAAAATGAAGACCCAATGAATAAAGGGCTGAAGTAGGGAAAGAGGAATCAGCAATCTGTTCCAACAGGAATGTTTTTGCATGCACATTTCCTGAAAAATCTGCAAATGTACCACCTGTGCTTTTTGCAAAAGTGGACAGTCAAGTTGACATTGCCACCACAAATTTGGTATTATCCAATGACATTTCCTTGGCTAAAAACCCCCAGATGTTACCTACCTTAATCTGGGTGACAGCCATGCAAATTCTGATCTTTTCTTCCACGCAAGGTTAAATGACTACTGTGTGAGAGGCAGAAATCTGCCAGTGGTGAAGACAGCTTTGGTGCCAAAAAACAGCATAGCTGGTAAGTCTTACAGTGCAAGAATGCATCTCTAGAAACAGAGTTTCCAATTAGTCCTCATGCTAGAGTTTAACTCTTTTCTCCATGACTATAACATGCTAGAGTTCAACTCTTTTCTCCATGACCTTTGCTAATATCTCTCAGTATCTGTTTCTCTGAACAATTTGGTGACTTTCAATGCAGTTCTCAAATTTTAAAACCACACCTTGGCAGAAGAAGCTGCTGTACAGCCAGCACCAATACACTTCGCAGATTATATGATGGAACAAGATTTTTCAAAAGGAAACAAAATGAAAAGATGGCAATACTTGGTATGCGTGGAGGGCCTGGTAGCTGGATTGGGCAGGACTACCGTGGTGTTTACTGGAGATACTGAGTCGGTAGTGGAGAACCTCCAGCTGAGACAACAGAAACAAAAAGGAAGGGGGGAGGGAAAAAAGGAGAGAAGAGAGCAAGAGAAAAAAAAAGTGAGAATGAGCCCAAGGAAGAAGGGTGGGGGGAAAAATGAACATCACAAATACAGTCAGGGACAACATATCACAATAACAACTGCAGCCACAGTATCCTCTTTTATTTTTTTCTGGTGTTCAGTAGATTGATTGCACAGTTTTTCTTACCCCTTATCAACTTGGAAATACAACTGGGAGCAGGTGTCAAAAAAGGCTGTTCTCTTTGCTGTGCTCAGAGCACAGACTGGTGGGGGATATGGAGATTTTGCCAAATAAATTCCCCATTTCAGAAGTCAACTGAACTGCAGCAACAAGGATTTACACACTGTTGCAGTGTTTTGTTAAAAATGGAGTAAGAAAGCAATATTCTGCAAGCTTTTTCAGATCTCTTTTGAAAACTTTGCCATTTCTTCCTGTTCTGCTGGAGAAGCACAGTTTGTATGAAGAAGAAACTCAAATTGGACTTTCCTGTCCAGAGAAATCCTGTCTTCTCTCTACTTAAAGGCCATTTGAGAAGGCTGCAGGTCTTGTGGATTTCCTTAAATGAGGAAATTCCTTTTGCTGTCAGGGAAACATTACACATCTAAAAAGGCAGAGACACACCTAGCACAGTGTTATATGCTGATGCAAAAGGCATCCTGCCATAACACTGAAGTCTGCAAGCCTCAGCCAGATCCCTTCTGGAAGGAACAACCTGAGCAGTATTTTCTGACAATGACAGTGAAGAGGATACTGTAGCAACAGTGACACACATGTATGAAATTAATGAAAAAACATAAAACAAAAAATGTACACTACACAGACCCCAATGACTGTTGTCAGGCATCTAAACTAACTCTCCAGATCACACCTCTGCTGTCTTTAAGCAGCCTCTGCCCCATCTCCTCCACTGTCAGTTTGGCAGCTTCTGGTTTCACCCCCTTAGAGTGGCAGGATTGTTACTACAGCTCCCCAAGAGCTTGGGCAGATTGTCTGCTTCCAAACTGACTCCCCTGCCACAGGAATCTGCAACCCCCTGGATTTTAATGGGTGTTCCACATGCAGTGCTGGGGGCTGAACACCTGGCACTGGAAGGTCAGGAAGCATGACAAAGTTTTAACAAACTACTTCTTTTTAAGGGTTTCTTGTGGTAACAGCAGAAGGGAATAGGGAAAAAGATGCTGCACACTTGGACTCTAGATCATCAGAGAGAGAAAAAACAGACAAAAGAATTGGAAAATAGTTGAATTAAAAGGGAAAACAGTGACAGCATAGCAAATAACATCAACCTCAGGTTCACAGCAGACCCAAAAAGAATTCAAAGCTGTAATGTGTATCTTCTCCAAAGAAATTATTTACTATTCATTCCCATTCCACTGGCTTCTACTCACAAAGGGAAGTCTGTGATGACATTAACAAGGTTTAAGGAAAAATCTACGATTCTCTTTCTCAAGACAGTTACTTATCTGAGATCTGTCCTGGCCCCTGAATGCAAACAAATCTGGCTGCTGGACAAAGAGTGAGCAAGTTCTGCAGAACCTCACCCACCTTCCAGTACAGATATGCAGCCATTTCAAATCACTGATGGTCAAACAGCTGGAGTCCCAGCACTGAATGGACACTAATTACCTTTCCTCCCAAACACACAGAAGGCTAAATGGAATCAAGGGAACCTGCACCATTATCAACAATTTTAGGAGTAAGGTATAGGGCCATCTTGGCTTTCCAGTCAAGGTCTTTAATGCTTGTGTTAAAACAGAATTTACACTTGTGGATGTTCTACTTCCTCACCTGAAGAACCATGAGGCAGACTGTTCTCCTTCAGCCCACCCAGTCTACAAAGTTCAGTTTAAGCATCACCGGCTAATGAGCAGTCCTGCCCCTAACTGATCTGGAACCTTTCCTCAGTCCTGCAGGAGAGATCCTTCATCCATTTATGTATCTCATGGGGAATTCCAGTCCCCCATTCCACTGTTCCACCCCCCCAAAGAGGAAGACTTCCTATTTTACATGTTCATGATTACTTCCCATCAAAGATGAAACTAAAATACCATCAGGGAGTTATGGCCTCAGGTTGTGGCTCAACACACCTTGTGGAGGATCCTGAAGTGCTGATTTCAGAGAACTGTAAGCTCTACCTAGGCCCTACTCCACCATAACGTGGAGAGTCATTGTCTGCAACTGCTGCTCCCTAGTGCTAGAAGAGAGCATCTGAAATACAGAGGGTGAACAGAGGAGAGAAGTTTAAAGCAATCATCATTTCTGGCCTAAGCACAGCGCTTGATGCACAGAGACTGGACAGACAGACAGACCAAAGGTACTTCAAGCAAAGCCTTTCCATCACAGGTGCACAGCCATGCTGCTGGGAGTCCCAAGTGGAGACTTTGCAACATTAGTAAGTTTGCATTTTGACCTCAACTTTGAGAATAAAAGACAAAACCCATCACATTTCAGCTCTCTAATATTTTTCCCTAGCAAAATATAAATGTGTTTTATTTCATATCCTGTGGAGTGAAGGATTAGAATTTTTCAATAACTCTCATATTGCACTTCCACACAGGAATTAATCCTGAGTAGCTTTTATTATTTCTCTTCCCTTCTATGAAAGTCCCACCGAGACCCAGAGGGAATTCAGAGGATCAACATTTTCTCCTTCAAATTCCCTTTACATTTATAATGCCTTCAATCTTAGCCTCCCCAACACTTACTTACTTCTTACATGCAGTAGTTTGCTACTGAACAGGCCACCACAAACTGCTTACAACAGTGTATTCTCAGAGCAAGAGCTTGTCAGATAATCCAAATTCTCTAGCTACAGAACTGCTTCTGACACCATTATGGTGAAAAGCATATTTTGGTACATGAAACAATAAAAATGGCAGTTTAGTAGATTTTCTTTTAATTTGGATTTAGGCTAAAAAATGGTTATGGGTGTTAGAAATTACTAATTGGTATTGCAGTAAGAGTTGCTATCTCTGCTGGAAATCAATTTCAGCTATTTTTAGCAGTCATGTTGCCCCAGTGGGATTTAACACAATGGTTTTATAGTGGCATCTTCTCAATCATTAGTACTTTGATATTCATGTTCAGATTGTTGTGACCATCCCACAAACTCATCTTGAACAAAAAAAAAAGAAACAAAAACCGGAACAAAACTAACACAACTTCTGCAATGAAGGCAAATCTGGATGACACACTTATTCACAACATTCTTTGTAACTGGGTTATCAACTCTGGCACACTTATGTAGATACTCAGGTAAGTTATTTCTTTCCTTTGGACCAACATACAAAAAAAAAATTCTGCACAGAAGATTTACCCCAAGGTAAGAGCTCAACCACCAGGTGATGTTCACGAGTGCAGTACAAACTATTACCTTGACATGAGGGGACTGCATTTTCTGATACATCTCCAGTGAATAATGATGAAGCCACATTTCAACAAAGATCTGCAAAACAAATATTTTCTCAGCTAGGGAAAGAGAAATAATCCCACGCTGTCAGTCAGAAGATAAGGATAAGGAAGACCACAGCATATAACTTGAAAACAAAGCTGCACTGCTAAACAGACAGCACCCATTCAAGGTGTTTCAGGTTATCAGGCCAATGGCTGAGATGACAAACACTTAGCATCTGCCAGGCATCAATTAGTCAGCTCAGCAACATGGTAGGAACTTGGTTCAGAACAACTGCTAAATCTAGATTTTCTTTTCCTTCCCTTGATAATGAACAAAACCAACGTGGCTGTGTTTAATCTTTGCCTTTGCACAGAGCATAGAATTGGTGTAAGATTTCAAAAAGAAAATCAGATGCAGAAACTTTTCCAGAAAAAAATACTCCAGTGCCTGAGATCAGTTGTTAGATTCTCAGTCTAAGAAAAGACCCTAAGTACCATTTTGAGGTACAACTTAACTGCTTCACAGTGGTTCTTTGTTGCATTAACAGGAAGCAACAGCTACACTGCCCAATTCCAAAGCCAAGCTACTAAAGCAAGCTGGCCTCACTGCCTGTGCTTTAAAAAGAGATCTCTCAGTGAGCAGAAAAAAACGTGGCAGGGCATTTTCTTCCTTAAATGCAACGTACCTGAAGCAGTGTTTCTGATCTCCAGATCTCCTGGGAGGCTGGGTCAGCGTTCACAGAGGGCTGGTGGGCAATGTGCCTCTTCAGCAGGCTGGGGTGGTGCATGCCATAGGAGGAGAAAGGCACTGCTGGGGACCTTTGAGGACAAAAGCATGGAAATACAGAAGTAAGGAAGGCTTGGTGCAACACAGGGGATGTAGAGATGTATCATTGCTTTTAATCAGTATTTTATAAAATCAGTATTTTTAAAACAGTCTTTCAAACTGCCTAGTTGATTACACATTTCAAACTTCTGCAACTTCCTGTAATTACTAATAACTATAACCAAACACTGCATCACTATTCCTATGTAATAAGTACATAAACATGGAAGTGTGGAGGTGGTTTTCACTTGTTTGATTTTGTTCCAACAAGCCATATTTTGTCTGCACTCTTCCCACAATTTGCCCCTGACACTGGAGCCATTACCTGGGAGTAGGGGAAGGGATGGCTCCCCCAGGATTTGAAGAAGGTGGGGGAAGGACACTTCCTTCTGTGGGTAGGAAACACTTGAGGTACGTGTCCACCAGGATGAAATAAGCACTGTTGGAAGGGCTGACGTGATGGGTGACAGGTGAGTTCTGTAAGAGACACACCTGGGGTTAAACATTGCTGCTTTAAGGCAGTGCTGGGGAGTGATGCCAGATCCCCTTAGCACAAAAAAGCAGAAGCCCAGTGGTTAGAAAGGGTGAACTGGCAGCAAAGACCCCTTGGAGCTGTCAGAGAAGGGTTGCTGCAAGCAGGAGAGGTAACAACAGGCAGGGGAACCAAAGACCACAGCCCCCAGCAGCAAGCTGTGGTTCTGACTGTAGAGAAATTCTTACTGGGTACAGGGGGACAGACACTGTTTGGAATCCATTGCCTGCTCCTTGTTGCCATGAGACTGCTTACTGGTGTATCTAAGGTGAGTACTTTGTTTATTATTCAGTCTTGGATCATCAAGTGAACCAAAGCAATAACAAATTCCAACAGAACAGATGAAACTGCTGTTAATTTAGCTTCACAGCACCCCAGCAGGCTCTTAGAGCATTATGGAGAAAGGCCAGTACTATTTTAAGGGAAAAAATGTGAAAGGTACTTACCTTCTGTGTAATCAAACTAATTGCAAAGTAAAACATGTAATATTCAAATGGATCTGGAAGAACAGAGTTAAGGATTACATAATAAAAACCAGGTACAGCTGTTAGATACTGGGAGATGCAGAATAGACACTACATTTGTACTTTGTCAATGCTCCAGCACCTGGCTAGAGCTTCTGAGCAAGTTCAGCCTTGGCTTCTTGCCTTCCAGCTGACTGAAACGTTGGCCATTGAGGTGTTCTGTGTGTGACAAAGTGTGTTTGTGCCACTCTGGGCACATCTGACTAGTTCCAACTGAAACCAGCACAGCTGCATCTGCACTGCTTCCAAAAGTACTCTAGCTGCAAAGTGAACATGCCCTTTTCCTGCCATATTGCATAAACTACAAGTAGTTACAAAAACAGCAATTGTGAAATACGGGCTCAACTGAGAAATACTGGGAATTTTGTTGTTGGCTTGATTAAGGCCTGAAATTCCAACAAGGGTCTGTAAGAGGACACATTTATTTTAAATTGTAGTCTAAACATTTCTGATCAGCCCAAACTCTTCAGCATGACCATGATTTACCCCATATAGATGATAAATGTAGAACAGAAACACTCATGACCTCTCAGTTTCAGATATTTTTTAAAAATTAGATACCAAATGATTGAAAGGATACTAAGAGCCAAATTCAAACCTAAACCACCAGATGAAGGAAACTGGACTTTGTTGTGGTATAAAGAGCATTCTGGTAGGACTTGCTCTTGTATTGAAGCCTTCACAGGGCCCTGAAAGACAGAGTAATATTGCAAAGTATGTTTTCAGTTAGGGAGACTCTGCATTCCAGCATTTTGGGATGATCTCTCCATTCAGCTCAGTGGGATTTTATTGCATAGCAGTAGTTCCATGTCCAAATGCAGGGTCTTTAGAGAACTCTCAACTTTCTCTCTGAAAATGAGTATTCAGTATTTTTAAAATTTAAATTCAGTATTTTTTTAAAAAGCCTTCACCATGCCTTTACCAGTTGGAGTGGGAGCAGCAGAGTATTGGAGTTTGCCTGCTGGTTTTGTCCAGGTAATTGAGCTGTGGACCACCAATTACCATATATTTAAATGGGGCTTCCTTTTGTTCCTTTTGATGTAGGACTATCTGAACCAATTTCTAGATAGCATGTAGGTGGTGGCAGTGGAAGAAACACAGAGAAACAACCCTGCAGATGGACACTTTTGTTGGAAATGTGACACTTCACATCCAGGATAGCAGACTTCAAACACATGGGCACACAGCACAGGCAGGGAAGGCTCTGTGAGAAGTTTAGAAAACCACTGCCAATCCTGCAATAACCACACAACTCCCTCTGGGGACAGAGTAAGAATCCCAGTGCAGCTTTCCTGGCTGAACACACATATCCAGCTGCTGAGAACCACAATCTCCTACAGATTCTATGGCTGGGAATCTCCTCCTCCAGGAGCCATTACAAGAAATGAGTCTGCTCTAAACCTGGAGCACTGAGGCTACACCTCGGCCAACACTGAAATGCAGCTACAAAGTTCCAATAGCTGCAACAACCACATGCCCTTCTTACAAAATATTCAGTTACTCACTGGGAGATATGAGACTGGGAAATCATATCTGTACTCCTCTGCTTGGAGTTTGTAAACCAGCTTCATCATTGGGCCACTGCAAACAAGCATCAGAAAGAGAATCCCATGGTAAATCCCTCTACTGCCTCACTTCTGTGAACTTAGGTTTGCACAATGGAAAAAGGTCAAACACTGGTCATTTGTTCACCAAATCATTTCTTAATCTGTGCTGAAATGAATGAGTTTACCTGGGATCCAGGAAATCCAAAGCCACAGAATATTCATTAGGATTTGTTCTTCCTTGCAGGCAGCGAAGATTCCAGCCCACAATGATGCCATCCAGGCTGCCAAAAATGCTCTCCACCAGCCATGGGAAGATGCCATGGAGCTCCTTCAGGGAAAACAGACACCAAGGATTAATGTGCACAGTTCCTCACGTGGACAATCTCTACTGCACTTACCAGAACACATAAGGATACATCTGCCATTTACTTGTGACTGTTTCTGGATCATCACTGGGCAGATGGTCCATTTGAAACATTGCTTTATAACTTGGCAGTTATGGAGACCTAGCCTGATTTCTGATCCTACTGAAGTTGCAACAATCCTCATCAGCATCACTTGCAGTTTCTTGCCATATTTTAAAAACAGGTTTTCTTTGTAAACTGAAGCTGAAAGGTACTAATGAAGGGCGGTGAAATGAAACAACCCTTTAATGACTAGAAAAGTTCTTAACTCTTGGCAACACTGGATTCCCACTGTTTCACTGGGGGCCCCCAAAACTCAGAACCACAGAATGAGTTAGGCTGGAAAAGAGCTGGAATCACCGAGTCCATCCTGTGACCAAACACCACCGTGCCAACCAGACCACGGCACTGAGTGCCACATCCAGCCCTTCCTTGAACACCCCCACGCGGCTCCACCACCTCCCCGGGCAGCCCGTTCCAGACAGTTCGTCTCGAAAAGACAAAGAGAAACAAAGAAAACAGTAATGTAAAAAACCAACGCCCCTGAAACTCGCCAAGCAGTGAGGCTCTGAAAAAGCAGAGACTGCTCACCTTGGCAGGCAGCTCCTCGATGACCGTCTCCAGATCGTGGCACCTCTGCGCAAAGGGTTTGTTGACACAATCCGCCTTCAGCGTGGCCTGGGACAAACCACAAGGGAAATCCGATCACGGCTGCCGGGCAGGACAGCACTTACCGCGGCCACGACGGGCGGAAATCGCCCCCAACACCGCTTCCCCGGCGCAGCATTCCTGCCGACACCCCAGGCTGCGCGGGCCGACCGCGGCTGCCCTCACGGGACAGCACCCGTGTACCGAGACACCGCTCCGCCCGCCCGGCCCGGCCCGGCCCGGCCCGTTNGCGCTGGGCCCGGGGGCGCTCGGCGCCCTCACGGAGCCCCGGGATCCCCTGAGCCGGGAGCGGCCCGCAGGCATCATCGGGTCCGGCTCCCGGCGGTGCGCGGTCACCCCAGCAATCCACCCTGTGCCTGCCTGGGAGCGTTATCCAAACACTGCTTGAACTATGTCAGGTTTGGGCGCATGAGTGCTGCCCTGGCGAGCCTGTTGCAGTGCTCAGCCACCCTCTGCGGGAAGACCCTTTTCCCCATATCCAGCCTAAACCTCCCCTGACTCAGCTTTGTGCCATTTCCTCGAGTTCTGTTCCTGGCCATCAGAGATGAGATCAGTGCCTGCCCCTGAGCTGCCCCTATTGAGGATGTTGAGGGCCGCAGTGAGGTCTCCCCTCGGCCTTCTCCAAGGTGAACAGAGCACCCTCAGCCGCTCCTCATAAGGCTTCCCCTCCAGACCCTCCCCGTCCTCGTGTCCCTCATTTGGTCGCTCTCTTAAGTGCTTAGTGTCGTTTTTATACTGTGCTGCCCAAAACGGCGCACAACATTCGAGGTGAGGCCGCCCCAGCGCAGAGCACAGTGGGACAATGCCCGCCCTTGCCCGGCTGGCGATGCTGGCTCCCGCAGGACACGTTGTCCCTCCTGGCTGCCAGGGCAATGGTGACTCACATGCAGCTTTCCAAGACCCCTGGAAAGGGGCCCTTCCCACAGCCGCTCTCCAGCCTCTCATTCCCCAGTCCATGCACACAGCCAGGATCGCCCTGGCCTAGGCGCAGAATCCGTCGCTCTTGTTAAATTCCGGGCGGTTGGTGATTGCCCAGCCCTCTGATTTACTGAGGTCCCTCAGCAGGGCCTCTCTGCCCTCGAGGGAGTGCCCCATAACCCGTGTTGGGCGCTCCAGGGGTTTCTTTGGCAGCCGCACCCAGAGCTCTGTTAAACGCTCGTGGTGCCCCGGGACAGCCGCTCAGCCGCCCCCGGGGCCATCGTTTGCTGGTCCTGGCGTGGGGTGGGCACCGTGTGAGCAAATGAACAGCAGTGAGGGCAAAGGCAGACCTCACTGATGGCACACACCTCCCGGCTGCTCAGAAGGACGGTTTTATCCAAACTATAGCGCGCACTGTGTGTGTGTTCTGTGCTGGATGCGATGCACAAGGCCGTGCGTGTCCTGGGTGGGACTCCTGCCGTGTTTTACACATCCTTTGTAAGATAAACGGGGCCAGGAGCCCAGGCTCCTTTTGTACAGCCTATATTAAGAAATCAGCTCTGGGGGGGGGATGGTGTTCGAGGGGTCGTGCACGCCACCACTGCTCCCTCGGACGGCGCAGAGGAAGAGGAGGGCAGGCAGCTCTGCCCAGAGGCAGGGCTGGGGCTTCCATCCTCGTGGAGGTAATCAGGAAGACGCTGGATCAGTTGGTAGTCCAGGGGCCTCATGTCCTCCTAGGTCTACTGTGGTCAGGGCACATCTTTTAAAAGCTGGATGGAGAGACAGCTCTGCCTTTTCCTGACACAGTCCTGCGGTTGGCTTTGCAAACGTTGGCTCGGGCTCGTTGTTCTAGGAGTATCTCTTTTTAAATTGAGGCTTTTCGGCGTTAATTTGCATGTTCCGTCTTTCTCTCTGTCGCCGTTTTCCCCGTTGCCGTTTTTCCCGCCACTATTTTTCCCATCACTGTTTTTTCTCGCCTCCTCTGCCGCCTTTTTGTGGGGGCAGTGGCAGTTTTTACCCGGTGGAATGTGAGGGTAAAAAAGGATTACAGAAACACCGAGGGGTAGGGGATAACAGGATTGATAAACCAGGGATCTAACAGGGGGTTTTACAACTTTTTGGGTAATTGGGGTGGAACATACTGGGATAATACAACACATTACAGAAATTGTGAGCTTTAACTTTTACCATTAAAACAGATAACATCAACATGAGGAAAGTATGGGATTTTATTCATAACACCTTGGTAGGCGGAAGGTGGGTCCTTAAGGGGTCGGTTTGTCCTCCAGATGGGGATAACGAGCTGCTTCAGCTCCAGGAAAAGCTGCTGGGACTAGATGGCAAGGATTCTGCGATGTGTTTGTTTGGCTGCAAAAGTTCTATGTGTGAGTGTCAGGACTTAAGGAAACAGCAGCGCGGGCGTATTTTCAGTGAGTGATAACATCGGAGAAAGAACGCAAGAGGAAATAAAGGATTGGGTGAATATGTGGAAACAACACTGGAGGTGCTCAGCGGGGATGGCTCAGTGATGCCTGTTGAAACAGAGAGCTGCATAGGAGAAATGTATCAAATTATTTTAAGAACTAGAGGAAGTGCTGAGGAGAACTGGACCGACAGTTTGGTGTGCTCTGGAGCCTACTGAAATCGATGATAAGGGTTCATTATCCCTCTGACATAGATCATTTTCACATGTATATATCAAGATTGTGTATGTAATTTTTTTCCCATTTTGCAGATGCAAAGACCAACATCCAGAAAAGTCTCCTTATCTAGGTTTCCTCCTATATGCCACTTACCTTGATTTCCTTTTTCCATTCCTCCCAAATTTTAGCTGCCTTTAAGCCACAGCAAAAAGAAAGGCTTTTTTCTTGTTGTTGGTATGCTTTTCCTCAGAGAAGTATTCCTGAGGGAGTCGGAGGCTGAGCTGTTTTCTGTAAGTTTTGGGGCTTGTTTTAAGTTTTTATCATTCATTTGCAGAGGTTTCAAATGCAGCAAGCAAGTCCAAGCTGGGAACACGTGACTGTAACTTTAACCTGATTATGCTGATTAGTGCAAGGAAAGACAAATTAGAAATATCTAATTTAGAGAAATAGCATAGGCATCTGATAACATAGTCAGACCTTGTTGCTTTTGCAGGATTAAGTTAATATCTTCCTGTACATACATGCTAGAGTGTTTTAACAGTGGAGATCTGTCAAATGTTTTCTTTTGGCTGGAGAATTGTTTGGGTGTTGATATGTCAGGGATGGGTGAAATGATTAGAAAACATCCAGTCTGTTCAGCTGTGATGGGAATAAAACCAGGCTACCAATTAATGAGAAACCGTCTGGAACAGGGCCTGGATTCGTACAGGTGAGGAGAAAAGGGGAATTTTCAGAACTGTCATTATGTTTCCAGCCCATCCAAAGTAACTTCTATGTCCAAAGCTGTTCAGTTCGTGCAGACATCAACTTTATACCGTTCCTGACGTGCACAGGCCTGCCAAGGCTGTCAGCCAGAGTTCCACATGGCTAGAGATGAGATGTCATGTGTAGTCTGAGAAAACATTAACTCACCCAGTGCTGTGATGGCTTCTCCTGTGAAGGAAATGTCAGCAGCATTGAACCATTGCAGGATGATCCCCATCCCCACCCTGTTTGAGTGTGCTGCTCTTTGGGCATCCATTGTCATTTTTCCTAATGATTCCTACAAATTTGTTTTAATTTTGCCTGGTTTCTGCAGGCAGAGATGGCTTAGGATATTGCATGACAGCATGGTATGAGGAGCTCCAGCTTGCCTCCCACAGTCTTGAGAGTACCTTAGGGATAGTCTAATTTAATAAGCTGTGTATTTTGTGCCTGTTTTTGGGTACTTGGAGTTTTGCAACTTTGGCAGTCCCATTTTGAAGACTTTCTTCTCTGTATCAAGCTCTAGAAATTTGGTTCTGATTAAAACTGGATTTCTTGCACAATCACATGAATCCAGGAGCTTGAGGCAAAAGTAATCTCAGCATTTCAACACTTGGGATAAAATATGAGTACTGGTGGCAGAGTGTGTGAAAAGAATGCGTTATGCAGGGGACTAAAGCAACTCTTGGATCAAGAGTCTGAGGAAGCTGCATATGGTGACCATTACTGAATTTTGCTTTTTTATTATAGTGGTTGAGGTCTGGAACTGGGCTTTGAAAAGTAAAGCCATGCTTAAGGTGCCATTTTCCATTCTAGTCACTGGTGATCTGTATTCTGATTTTAAGTAAGGTTAACCTGGGCAAGAAAACAGATTGTACCATTTGTGAGAAGCTTTTCCTGTTGATTCTGAAGGAAATAGTACTTCAAGCTGATAACTGTGCTTTCATTTCCAGAAATTTCCCTGTTTCTAAAACAAGATCTTGTTGCAGTAAGATAAGGATGAATTGCTCAGCTTTAACTAATACTTGAAGCGTGCAGTGGGAGCTCTGCTTGCTCTTTCTGCTTCGCCAAATTGATGTTCCTGTTTCTCAGTTCACCAAGGCTTCTGCCAAGTGCCACTGATGGCAAAGTCACCTTCTCCTCCTGAGCTGCAGTTCTGCCTGTGGGGCAGAACAGGGGCACTGGGAAGGAGGGAGTGCCTTTGGCTGCTCCTGCATCCCACCCTGGATGTGCACAGCCAAAGGCAAACTCCTCCTTCTCAACAGAGCACTGTGCACATCCAGGGTATGTGTCAGAACCCTGGGCACACAGGATTTCAGGCTTCCTGTACTTACCAGAACTGAGCCTCAAAAATACACTGCATTTGACCTGAGGCCACAGAAAAGGCTTCCAAATTTGAGTGATAACACTGAGATTGTGAGTATGTAGTTGAATAAAAGTGTGTTATATCACAAAGTGAAAAATTTGGAATGTAAAGGTTTTGAGATACAGTACTATATATATAACAAGATGGAGGTTTTAGGGTGTAGTCTTCTCCTTCTTCTTCACAAGTTTGGGTGATTTTGTTTGTGCATAGTCCTCCACACAGCCCTGAGGGGAGGAGTGGGCTCCTGAATAAATGCTCCTCTGTTTGTGGGATTTGTTACAGAGCCCCAGATCAGCCTCTAAATTCTGTGCATTTCCAGCTGTGCAGTCTGGGTCTACCAGAGAGAATCTTTATTTGTCAGGTAATTACTGTTCTCACTTAGAACAGAGACCTCTTTGTGTTCCAACACATTTCCAAGTGCCTTCCCCACTGCAGTATGTTCATCAGTGTGAGGGACAGTGACCTTCCTTGCTCCACAGTGCTGGGTACCTGTGAATGTGATCACTCTTTCTGTGCCCCTGAAAGGCACCTTCTCTGTCTGCAGGATTTGTGTTAGGTGAGTGTTCCCAAGGAACATGCCCAGCTATCACCATGGCAAGATGTCTTGGGATGAATTTAACATCCAGGTCGTTTTATAACCCCAGTACCCTAAAAACCAAGTAAATGCAGCTCTAAGCTGCTTTCTAAAATGAAGTATAATAAAGAAGAAATAATAGCCTTAGGAAGGGAGGCAGTTCAGAGCTATAACATGAATGGAATAAGCTGTAGTTGGTTGGTTTTGTAACTGATACAGTATTTCATGTTATTTTTATCCTTCCTGTTAAAACCAGATTCTGCCATTCTTAAAGAGCACAGAATCTATTTAATGATACCTTTAATGATCTCTGCTTTCTTTCTGAAAAAAGCATACCATATTTTGGAAGCAGGATGTCTCTCCCACTAATGGATGTCTGCCAACTGGCTCTCATCTTTATCCTTTCTGATTCTGCAGTCTTTTACCCATGTGAATAATTTGCACTCAGAGCATGCTGTTTTTAGCTCCTGGCAGTCAAGAAGAGAGAAATCAATGTAGATTGCTGGGGTGAGTGACCAGGAGGTGAAACTTGAAAGCCTTCAATATTGGCTGCTTTAGCCTGACAAGCATGATGAAGTGTGCATGAATGGGGAACTGCATGGAGCCATGAAGGAGGATCAGTCACAGGACCTCAGAAAAGACTGTTAAAAAGAACAAATACATAAGATTCCCTGAGGCAGAAAGTAGAGACTCATGTAAGAAGCTTCTGTGAATACTGAAAAACTTCTGGTGTAGATTCACCTTTCAAATCTTTTACTCACATTTATTGTCCACCTTCTTTTTTTTAATTTGGCTTAACAATTTGTGAGACCACAGGTTTTCATGAAGATGCTTACAGACGTGGTATTGACATTTGTATTTAGTCAAATACACTTTTAAATATAGTTTGGATTTATATGATTTTTAACTTCTCAGGGCTGAAACTTTCTTGTTTCTTCAAGATGGAAGATTGATTTGTTTCCTTGCAGTACAAAAGTTGAAGTTGCTTTTCTAATGTAACACCATTTTGAATGTAACAGATTTACCACAAACCATTATTTGCTTCTTTAATTTTATTTCTCCTACCAAGTGCCCAATTCTGTAACCAAAATTGTCACGATAAAATCTCCCAGTTATACACAAGATGGAATTAAGGATGGAATTAAGAGCTTCTGCTTTGGATGCTGAGCCAAGCATTCAAGAGTGTTTGAAATGTTGAGATGAGAGAAACTGTCTTGGAACAGGCTGTTCTTATCCTGAACCAGATTTCTTGGTGCATTTCCAGCAGTACTGAACAGAACTGAGAAATGGGCCCCAGAACTAAAATTTGGGACCCAGTAGGACAGGCTCTGTCCTATTGCTTTGCTCCCTGGGGTGTTAGAGCCAACCTAAAGCAAACTGTGCAGGTGCTCCAGGCTCATGCCTGCTGTAGGACACAGAGCAGACAGATTACCAACCAACAATTCATCCTATGCATGGGAAATTCTCAATTGCTGGATTTCCTGGGTTGAAGTTTATTTTGCATCATGAGACTGGATTTAAAATAAACCCTGCAGTTCTTCATTGTGTGTCAGTAATACATGTAGGGAGGCCTGTGGGATCATATCTGGTGCAGGATGGTACCTAAGGGCTTACAGGAGTGCTATAAAAACAGAACATCACATTGTTCTGTTCTCCAAAATACCAAAGCTTTATAATCTTGCATCTAAATACAAAATACTGAATAGCAAGTGTCACAATAGGTGCCTGTAAATCATTCAAGTTTGGAGAAAAAGTAAAACATTTGCCTGAGGGGAAATATAAATTTTTATTCCTGCTGTGTTGGGAAATGAATGTGATTTGTAGGATTGCTGTTGGTTAAAATGAAATACAGTTTATTGCACAAAGAGGAAGGATTCAGACAAGTGCTATGTGTGGGGTTGTTTCTGTTGTGCTGTATATGGCTTAACTATCAACAGCTCCTGTTCTAGGGAGCTCAGAGACTGACAGAGTAGGAATTGTGCCTGGACTGGGCTGTCATTCAAGGATGGAGTTCATATAGAGTTCGTAGGATATGCTCCATATCCTGTTCTTACATCCTTCAAGTTTGGAAGTTTAGGAATTGCTGAGCAAGCCACAATAGAGGAGCAAAAGACATTGGCAACCTTAGGTATCTAAGGTGATGTTAGCTGAAAATTATTGAAATGCATAAGCAGAAAAACCCAGAAATTTCTGAGTGTTGGTCAGCTCCAGGGGTTAAAAAATCACCACCATCAATACCAGGAGAGCTGTTGCTGAACCTGGAGCCCAGTCAGTTCATCTTCTGCAGACCTATCAGCTGTTTTGTGTGGCACAAAGCATGATGTCATGTCAAGAACATTATTGAAGCAATGCTTCAGGAACAGCCTGGGGAAGATCCTTTTTCCTGTAGGTGTCCTCATCTCCCAGTCTAGTCACTAAATTGTGTACTAGTTTCTAAATGCTCTGAGGCACTGATGGATTGTGCACAGACGTTTCCCAAAATACAGCCCACCTGATAGGACAGAGTGCTCATCAAAGCATCACTGGAGAACAGCAGTAGCTCTGCCATAGGGGACAGTTGGGCCTGTTCCCACCTAAACCTTCCCAAGTTTTGTGGCACATCCCACTGTGTAAGTCTCAGTACAGACATGGAGTTAGAGTTAGGAATGAAAGAAAGAGAAATCTAGATGGACAGTGACACAGGGACACTGGAGAGGGGTTGTCAAAACAGTGGGAAGGCTGTTGGTAGGGTTGGCTCAACACCACGTGCCCTGGGAGTGTGGCTGTTGTCCTGGCTTAGAGCCCAGCCAAGGTCCAGAGTCAAGATTATGGCTCTGACAATGAGAAATTCAACCATATGGCAGGAGTGGAGTTCAGAGATGATACCACAATAAAATGAGGGCTTTAACTTGGGCTCTTCTCTGAGCAGTCCTTTACCTGGGGACTGGAGTGCCCTGTGGGTAAGGGACATCTTAGGGGTAGGTGAGGGCTGGGGTCTAGTGGCTCTTAGGCAGAGACAGTGAGGTCACAGAGTCATGTAAGTTGGAAAAGGCTTTTAAGATCAAGTCCAGCCGTTAACCCAGCACTGCCTTCTCAGCCAGAGCCTTGCTCCCCTCTGCTTCCTTCTGAGCTGTGTTTGCTGGGCTCAGTGAGGATGGTGCCACAGTTCACCAGGAGTGTGACAGAGCCAGGCATGTGCAGCCTGCACAGCAACCCTCAGCAGGGCATCCACTCATGCTCAAGGCTCTGGGGCTGTCACTGCCAGAGAGGAAAAGAACCATGCCATGAATTTTTCCTCAGCACAGCCAGGGTTAACACAATCACCCTCAACAGCCACTTTTTTTTCTTGGGACAGAGTTACTCTCCTATGTAAGTAGAGATTAAGTTCATTGCATCCTTCTAAAAGACCTACTAACAAATTGTGTTTAGAATTGCACAGAGGTCCAGGGAGAGGGCAGAGTTCCCAGTTTCACTAATGAACTTTGTTTCCAAGCCTGTATATTTTTTTTTTAAACTCTTCTCTATTTCCCAGAAATGTGTTCTGCTTTTTGACCCTTAGAATTCATATCTCATATTTCTAGCATGCTGACAGATTCCAGCTCCATACTTCCTTACTTCCTGTCCATGATAGTTTAACCTCTGGGCATTCACATTGCTTCCCCACCATCCTCAAGCTGTAGCTGTGCAATTCCTTGCCCATTGCTGTCCATTTCATACTGTTCTCTTGCTATTCTCTGAGTGTTTGGATTTGACATTCCTATTACTTCTAGTAAAAGGAAGTGACTAAACACCAACTTTTACATCATTTTACTGTTACAGACATTATATGGCTGATCAAAAATGCCAAATCACAACCTCAAGGAAAACGAAACTTTGGTTCTCTTACATGAGCTATATTTGCAGGATAAGAATTCATGCTGTGTTGTCACAAAGGAGCAGGCATCAGCTTGGAGCAAGGAGGTGCCTGTGGGCTGCTTCCAACATCCAGCCTTGTTGGTGATGGTGACAGTGACAGTGACAGTGACAGTGACAGTGACAGTGACAGTGACAGTGACAGTGACAGTGAGGTACTATTCGTTTCAGAAATGTAGACACCTGTCCTCTGCAGCAAATAGCCACCATTAATCCTCACTTTCCTGAGTCACTGGGGAACCACCAATGGGACTGCTTAGACTCCAAAGCAAGTTCCATCTTTAATTTCATGTGGAAACTGGCTATAATGGAGAAGAGCTCTTAACTGGAGTCTGATATAAGTGCTACTCCCTGTCATGTTCTCTGTTGGAAATTATTTCCAGTCTATCCCATGTTCTCAGTGACTTGCTACTGCCTCTGTTGTGATTGTTGCTTTGAAATTAAACCTTGAATATCAGGTGACTTCATGTGTCAGTATAAATACAACCAGGATAGGAATTTGCTTTTGGTTTTCTAGTGGTTCATGGGAAATGAAGTTTATGATTTGAGATGGTTTTGTGTTTATCTTGAACTCCTCTGTCACAACGTATTTGCATTTATCAGATCCTATTTAACTGTCCAACACATTCATGAGGCGTGAGCTAAACATTGGCTGTAGGTGCAGGGTTGCGGCTTCGTGGATAAAGCTTGTGGTTTTTTGAAAGAGTAAGGAGTTACTTAAATCTCCCTTTTTCTTTCTGGTTATAAATCCCTTTATAGCTCACATTCTAGGACTCCTGCTGGGCTGTGACTGTACTTCAGGCTGTTTTTCAGAAAAGCCCTCAACTGGCTCAGTTGCCCAGAGGGTCAGAGGACAGGCAGCTCTCTCAGTCTCTGTGGGTTTCTTCCTCTCTGACTGTTCATTTAGGGTAATGTTCCCAAACCTTTTATTCTGGGTTGTAGCATGGGCTGCTCCCTGCTACTTGAGGGCTCAAGGTGCTGCAGTCAGCAAGGTGTCAAAGGGGACACGGTTTGCAGTGGGTTTCAGAAGCTGCTGCTTTGAGAGTGGCTCTTTCCAGGTCACCTCATGGCTCTGGGCTCACTGGAGGGGCAGCAGGAGGTGACAGGCCTGGCAGCAGTGAGCCCTCTCCAGTGGTGCAGTGACAGTGTTTCCTTGGGTCAGATAGAGCTATTTTGGCAAGTCCTGTGTTTCTAAAGCAGAGACTCTCCACTGTTACTCCACTGCTGCAGTAACAGCAGTCTGGGGGATCAGGAGTGATGGGCCTGAAGGGAAGCAGCACAGTGAAGATGCGTTTTGCTCGGAAAACTTTTATCATCTTGTAAATCAGAAGCTGGATGACATTGGAAAAATCCATTAAACTAAATTATCAAGGGGTACCAGATACAAAGAGGCACTTGTGGCTCAGGAAGTTTCTGAATTTCAAGTATTTGGAGGCTGAGAGAGCATTTAGGGAAAAATCCCTGCACATTTATTGTTGTACCCTTCCTACTGTAGTGTTCCCATGGCATCCAGTGCTGGCTGCTGTCAGAGACAGGAGCTATGGGGCTCTCAGTTTGACTGACCTGCCTGCTTTTTTATTCTAATATAAATATAGTCAACATCTAAGCCTATTGTTTAGAAAGGATGGAAATGTAAGCAAAAGAGACAATTTTTCTTTAGATGAAACAGTATCTGTGACCATGAAACCAGGACAGGACTATGCTGTGTGTCTTTATGTTTGAACATTGAACTGTTTCAGTGGGTTTTAATGTTTCTTTTTCTAAACAATGTATGGAGAATAGAAAAGAATGGAGAATTTTCTCAATATAAGCACTTTTGGTTTTACTGTGTTTATGTTTTCAAAACGGCTATTTGGTTTATCTTGAATAAACAAGCTTCCAAAATATGGTGTTGGGCAATCTTGGCCACTAATGTGTGCGTGATGGGTGTGTTTGTGTGTGTGTCCAACTCTGTTCAGACTGACTGAATTTCATGCCAGGCAAGGGAGTAGAAAACCTGTACAGTCTCCTCAGAGTCCAGACTTGGCAGCTTTCTGGAATCCTGCACAGGTCTGTCCTTGATTCCGCTGCAAGTGTCAGACCTTGGGGAAGAGGCAGAAGAGGGAAAGTCCAAATTGGCTCTGAGACTGAGATGTGGCACCATTTTAGCATGGGACATGAAATAGAGGCTGATACTCAGGAACTGGGTTCCATTTGTCCCAGGCAGTGGGAAATGGGAATAGGCAAAGGAAGGAAAAAGTGCTGGTTACCTTTTGGCAGGAGCAAAGGGCCTGCTGAGGGTTGAGTCTGGAAGAATCGTTCCTTTGGGCCTTGGTGATGGCTGCCTGATTTGAAGGACTAAGTTTTCCCATTCCAGGAGGTGATAGATGCTGGGCAGAGCTGCTGAAAGAAAAGAATTGTCCCTGTGGTGGAGGCATGGCCGGGCTCTGCCATGTCAGGATGGAGCCGTCAGGGAGAGAGCGGCCCCAGGCACCAGCTGTGCCTGGGAGATGAAGGAGGGAGATGAAGTTTTAATAATAAGGCACTGTCCGTGCTCTTGGGCCACCCAGAGGATCTCTGTAAGTGATTATGGATTCCACATGTCTTGGGGGTGGAATGCTCTATGGCTGTGCAGCACTCAAGAGGCTGCACCAGGAATTGCCAGCTGGGAAAGCTGTGTGGACAGGAAGCAGAGCTCAGGAAAGAAAGCAGCAGGCAGGAGGATAGATACTGATGGGACAATGTGATGGAAGTATTGGCAGTCACCTGGTAGGAGAGCTGTGGGTCTTTGTAACTCATCCAGGGGCCTGAAGTGACAGAAAGTTTGGTCACTGTTCACGTACAGCATCCAAAAGACTCTGCCTGAACCGGGCAGTGAAAGTGGAAGCACTGTGAAAATCGCTGGTGCAGACAGAAAGGAGAAGGTGGCCAGAGGGGAAGCCAAGGTGCCATCAGCCTTGTGGCTGTGGCACCTGGAGCTCCATTTTGATTTCCTGAATTTCAGAGAGGATGAGGTGTGAGGCTGAAGGACTATGTCCATTTTCCATTCTGCCTGGTAGCAGGGAGCTCTGGAGATGCACACTGTGATCCAGTTTCTGTGTTCCAAGAGCTTTCAAATTAATTTAATTTTCATTAAACTAGGACACCCTGTCCCATCACTGCTGGAAGTCCTTTAATCTGTTGCAGACAAACCCCAGATGTTTCTGTGTGCATTATTTATTTTGTCCTTTCTACAGTGACCCTGGTGCAGCATGTAGAAACTGTTTCTTTTTGTTAAATGCTGCTGTTTCCATTTGCCCTTTGGTACAGAGACCAACAGCTCTGCTTTTTATGGAAAAAAAACCAAACCCACAAACCCCAAACTCCCCCCCTCAAAACAAAACAAAAAAACCCCAAACCAAACCAAAACCCAACAAACAACCCAAATAAAAAATCTAAACCAAACCCCAAACAAACAATGCCTCCCAAACAACCCCCCACAAACCCTCAAGGTTTTCTTAAGTCAATCTTTTTCCTCATGCAACTGTCTTTCTTTTGATGGCTTCTGTGGAAAGCTAGACATCATTGTACTGGCTCAGGGTTTGAATCCAGAGGAGGTTTGTGAGATGTACTGTGCTGGTACAGCTACTGCCACATGATTTGAGAGGGATCACGTTATCATTGAGAATGAGAATGCATTGCTGACAATAACTCACTTGCATTTTCCAATCTGATAAACTGAAAATGTCTTACTTCAATATGGTAAGAAACTTAACCACTGTTATACAGAGAAAGGTCTTAAAATTAAATATGCAACATAGAAAAGAAGGGGAGGATATGCATGAAATTCTGAAAATAGCTTATTTTCTATTGAAATAAAAATTAGTACTACTCTGGCATCTCAGCTAAGGTATTCTTACACTCTATATTTAACACTGATGAAGATGAATATTCAGATTCTGAATGTGGGAAAGCAGGGATTTTTTCCATTGCCATTGTTCATGCTCATGAATGAGCAGCAGTTGACTTCTTGCATTTTCTACCCCGTGTTCCAGCTGAGTAAATTTTGGGACTATAATATCAGCAGGTCCCTAGAGGAAAGAGTGTAAAATTTTGAAGGGAGGAAGGAGACAGAGTGTGGGAAAGTGACTAATGAAAAGTAATACAACAGCTCCAAAGGGAATTGTGCAACAACCTGGAAACACCATATTTGAATACTAGGGAATTTCCAAAGTAAAACAGCAGCAAAAGATAAGCAGGGAATAAGAAAAGTACAGAAAACAAACTCTGAAAGACTGATTTTCTCTTTTCCTGCATGCTGCTCTTCCACTTTCTAGGGAGGAAAGCAAACAGTTTCTTGTAGTCTTGCACAAGGAAAGGGTTCCCTCACACGAGCTCCCAGGGCCCTTCAGAAGGAAGGGAAGTTATTGTGAAGCAATGCTGTTATTCCTGGAACCAAGACAGAGCTAGGAGCCTACATCTGTAGTTGCACAGTACCAATAACATTCATTTTTTTGCACCAGGACATGGCAAGACATGTTTATGGAGCTGGGTTTTAGGCTTCTGTCAGCCTCTCCATTGCTTTTCTTGTGAAGTGCATGAGGATCATAAGGGCAGTTAAGAACCTGCTCTTCCCCCACTCTCTTGTGGAGAAGCTCAGCTTGCTCTGGTTTTTTATATGTGCTGGCTCTCTGAGATCCTTATTCACTTGCAGCACTCACATATCTGGCTTCTATTCCCAGGAACTTCTCCTTCCCAAAGAGCTGGAAGCGCAGCAGGGGGAGAGCAGCAGTGCAGAGTTCTTAGGCTGCTTGAGCTGGGACTCCTGAGGGGAGGGTCTGGGGCAAGTGTGAGGGAGTCTCTTCAGCAGCTTGTGGCTTCCCAGAGGCACATCCTGGTCCCCTGCTATCCTTCCTGCAGCAGCTGCACATGTCCTCCCTTACTCCCTTTCTGCACTCTGATGCTGGTGGATGTCACTGGATTCCAGTGAGATGGTGGGAAAGTGCAAAACTCCAGTGGGGAAGCTGTGTGGATGCTTTCATTTCTCAGGAAGAGCTGCAGGGATAGGCAGAGGTGGGGCCTGCTGACTTCACAGGAAAGTACAATCTGTTTGGCTCCATTTCACCAGTCCTGCTCATTTTGGAGAGAAGATAAAATACAGATGCTAGTCCTGGTCTTGATTCCTGACTCAGAAATTGTAGTGTGATGAAGCACTTTGGAAAGCCTCACTGTGTGGAGCAGTGCAGCTCTGTCATTCACCTGGGAATCCCAGAAAAGCTTCAGTTCTTATTTAGGGGAATTTTTAGAAAAGATTTCCCATCCTTGCTCCTTTTTTTGAGAGGATGAGGTTGTTTTCAGATGATCTCTTATGACAAAAGTCCCTGTTGTTTTCATATACCCTTAAGACCAAGAACTTTTAAAAAAAGTAAAAAGCGAAAAGAAAAATGTTGTAGCAGCTGCACAAAGAGCCTAACACAGACATCACGTCCCCATTGCCTGGGGCTGAGTGTGTGCAGCCCATGGAGTGTTTGCCCTCATTTCCTGTGTGGTGTGAGCTTGCATTGACTGACTGCGTGGGGCCAGAATATGGACCAGGGACCCCGAGTGTGGGGGTGGCAGGGGGAGGGAGAAGTGGGATGGTTAGGGAGGGGATAATCCCTGCTTTGTGGAGTTGGGAACCAGGGTGTTAGAGGCTGGAGAAGCATGTAGGGGGCTTGGAAGAGAGCATACACTCAAGCTTGTGGGTTTTGCCAGCCTTTAAATATTTACCTGGATCCCTCTCCAGTGTGGAGAGCAGCCCACGAGAGAGCCTGTGCTGAGCACTTTGCTCTGCCTGTGTGCAGAACCGAACTGCCTGCCCTGTACTGAACTTCATGAGGTTTCTGATCACAGCAAGGTTCCTGTGGATGATGCTCTGCTGGTTGTCAGCTATTCCACTTAATTCAGTCCAAGCCAGAGATTTGCTGGTGTTGCATTTTCATCCTCATTGATCCCCTTTTTGACTTGCAAATTATATTTCAGCAGCACTCCTTTTCCTGAACATCTTTCTAGGGCTTTTGGCATTAAAGGGTTCAGGATTTGAGCATGTTATTTCTCTCTTGAAGATTCCTGGCAAAATCACTCCTCAGCTTCCTCAGGTGACGTGCTTCCCTCGTGTGCTCGGAGTGGCTCGAGCTGTGCTGGGCTCTGGGGAGACCAAGGGACCCCCAGGCTGCTCAGGACTCAGTGAGCAAACTGATCCAGGCTGCTCCTGACTGAGCATGGCAGCAAACCAGTCCTCACTGCCTGGGGCTCACTGGGGTCATGTAAAGCACACAATGGCAGCTGTACAGGCAGTTACATATAGATACACACACACTTTACAATAAATATATTATATTGAGTACTTTCAGTGAGTTTAGTGCTTCCATGTGGGATAAAACCCTCCACAGATATCCTTTGGGGTCACTAATGTAATACTCCAGCCTATTTTTGACAATACAGAGTTCAGGCAAAGTTTGCTGTTGGTGTCTTTGGATGCACAAAGCTCCCTTTTGTTTTATCCTGCCAATAATTTCAGCTGTTATAGTAATTGTACTAATGAGGTTCAGTCTTTAAGAAAACTGCTGGATTTGGTCCAGAAGGGCACTCAAGAGTTAAGGACTGAATCAGAAGGTTTCACTGTTAATCTAATATTGAGCATAGCTACAGTGTTACATTACAGAAAGAATAAAGTGCAGATGTTTGCAGTAAACTGTGCCTGGATATCCTCACTGAGTAAAGTAAATGGAGAGGAGTTTCCCTGGGGCAGTGGTTTGTGCCATGTGTCCCACGAAGTAGAGCTGTGCAGAAGTTGATTTTCACTGGGTAATGTCACTGTGAAATAGGGGTTGTTCTGGTATAGAGAGCATTTCCAACAGGCATTACTTTTTAACCAGCAGGAAAGGAAGAAGGAGGCAGCAGCTCTGCCTTTAACCCTGAAAAATTCAACAAAGATAGAGCAGCCCCTGAGATTCTGTGTGTCCCTTTAGGCTTTCAGTGGTGTGGGAAATGGTGTGTGTCCTGTGACGGTCCCGTTCAAGTGCTCTCCCTTTGTTCATGCTTACAGCCCACAAAGAGAGATTCTCTAAGTGGGAAACTGAAGGACAGTGTGGCTGAGGAAAATAGTGCCAGAGTAGTATTGGACTGTTGACACTTGCTGCCCTCAAGATGTAGGTTTGTCCTCTCCAGTCATCTGTCACTGCCCTGCTGCTGTGCTTCTAAAACATGGAATGCTTGTGATCACCCTCCAACCCTTCAAGGCTTTGTTGGATGAATCTGTTTAGCCATTCCAGTTGGAGCCAGAAGCGTGTTTTCAAGATTTGAGATGAAGTACTGCCAAGTTTCTCAGCTAGAAGTGTGAGAGTTATTCCCTGGCATGCTTTCAAATTAAAAGGAAAACCAAAAAAACTTTATTCAGAAGGTACTTAAATGTTAATCTCAGCAAAACATAAACCTATGAGTAAATTAGGAACATATTTCCCTTTTCTGATTTCAGTAACAAAGGAAGAGTTTGGTTTTCCTGAATCAGGGCAGTTTATGGGTTTAACTGTCATCCTGAATTCTGAGGAATAACACAGGGAAGAGAAATATGAATGAGGAATTGTTGGGTACCAGAATTTCCTGATTCCAAGTATCTGTTTTTCCAGATGCCTGAACACTTGGTTTTTGTGGGAGCAGACCCATGACCCTCAATAAAGTAAACTTGTTTGTGTGCAAAGGAAAACAATGTGCAAAGTTTAGTGTGCAGCAGTTTCTGAAGGGCTGTACTGAGACAAATGGATCATGGGCAGCAACTGTGGAACTCACAGATGTGTTCCTTAGAAAATCTGGACAATAAATTCCCTGAATATTGCCCATTATTGGGTTATTTGATTATCATATAGAGTTAATTGATATTCCTGGGTTATAAATAAACCTGACTGAAGGAGGGGACAAATAGCATATCAAATACATCCAATTTGGCTTTTGGTTGCATGATCTTGGAAGCTTTCCTAGACTCTTGTCCAATGATTAAAACCTAATTTAGAGCTGGGAAATGTAACATGCACTTCTTATTTATTACAGTTGGTGACTGTAGACAATGCTCTGCAAACAAACTCCTGCAGAAAGAGGCATCCTCCTGAGTATGCTGAAAAATAATTTGGACAGTGTAGGGACCAAGGCAAACTAGGTTATTTAGGACACTAGTGTGAGAATATCTTGTGAGTTTGGTGTGCATTTATGTTTCTTTTAATTTATAATTTTAAAAGATGAGGTGAAGAGTGATAAACTGAGTGTTAATATCTTAGCTTTTCTTTGTTGAGTACAAATGTCAGACCTTCTGTCTGTTCTTTACTACCCCTCAATCAATGGAAAGCAGAACTGGAGAAAAGGAGGAAAAATACTTGAAATGTCATTCATGCCACAAACCTACTCTTTTGCTGCACACAGAGCTGCAAATTTGTTTTTCTTCATCTGACCCTGGACTGTCATGAATCCTGCTCCAACACAGAGGTCTCCATCTTCTCCAAAGGTGGCTCCTTGATTTGCATCTCCAGGTTTATTCTGCCAAATGAAAAGGATGCTTACACCTCGTGTAGATGCTGGGGTTCTTTGGGATTGTCTCCTCGCCTCCAGGTTCACAAGGCTGGTTATGAGGGGTGTCTTTCAACCAGCAGCCAGCAACCAGCTTTCTTCTCCTCAAACGTGGCTGATGCACCCATCATCTGAAACCAGCTTTACTGTCAGAGCAGGACCAACCTCAGATGGCAGCTCTGTGTGTCAGGATATGTTGGAGCCTGAGGTAAAATTACTTTGGCTCAGTGCAACAGACTAAGCAAAGGTGCACAATGTCCCCAGCACGGCTGAAGGAGAAGCTCCTTGTGCCTCCAGAGCCTGCCCTGGTCCCTTTGGTCAGCAGATGACTCCCTGTACTCTCCCCACCAACTCAGCCCAATGGATGAGACTCTTCTGAGAGGGAAATTGAGAAAGAAATCGGAGGATTTACACCCTTTGATAATTTCTTACCCTCCAAAATGCAGCTGTGGTCTTCACATCAACCTTAACATTGAAGGTTATTACATAATATTCAAATATTACATAATATTCAAATTTGATCTCTTGATTGCAGATTTGGACAAAGATGTAGCAGAACCCCAACAATATAAAGGACAATTTAAAGATACTCTGCCCTTTTATAAGTGAATGAATAATGATTCTGTTAATAATTAAAATTCTACTTAAAATCTCCCTGAGTATATATTGGCCCATGAAGGTCTTTAAAGGGGACCTGAGTCCCCTTTCAAGCAGCATGCAAAGAATTTCACGCTGGCAGCAGAAGACCAGAAAGTGAAGAGCTATGTATGGAGATTTCTGCCAAGGCAAACTGTGCTCCCAGACAATGATTGCAAATGTGAAAGTGTTGAAAAACAAACAAACAGAAAAATAGAGGTCAAAGTCCTGAATCCCAGCATGTGAACTGCTAAACAGCTTCTGACATGGGAGAGTCAGTGCAGAGTTTGTAGTGTCATATGGTCAAAGTTGAATGCTGCACTGTCATGGGTTGCAGTGCAAAATGTAACCAGAGCTGTGTTATTCCATCAGCATCTGTTGGAACTGGGATGGGGGGTGGTGGTGTAATCTCCTGTCCATGGCCCAGCTGATAACAAACCAGCTGGGGCAGTTTCTTTATCTCTTCCATGACCCATCCTCCCTCCAGGCACAGATCTTCTGCTCATGGGCCATTGAATCCACTGATAAAATTCCATCATCCCATTGGGAAATGCTCCAGCCAGGGGGAGGAGCTGAGCATCCCTACCTGGATCAAAACCTGAGATTTGGGACACCAAGGCAGCCTTTTCCACTGCACTCCAGAGGAACACCAGGCCCATCTATCACCACTGCACCTTCAGCAGAGGGCTGCACCTTTCTCCATGATCCCTTCTTCAACAGAGCCACATCTGCCACTGCAGGAGGGCTGCAGCCACCATTTAATGGCACTGCCACCAACACCCTGACCCACAGGGTGTCAGGTTGGATTCTGACTCTGTCAGTGAGTTTCTTTTTCCTTTATATTATTGCATGTATTTTGTTTTCCTTTTTTTTTTTTTTTCCTTTTCCTAATAAGTTGTATTTCTGACTTGGAGTCTCTCACTGATTTTGCTTTCAAACCAGAACACTCACCAAGACTGTAAAGGTTACACAGTGAAAGAGTCAAAGACATTTCCATATCAAAAAGACAAATGGGTTTTCCTGTGACAAGCAGCTGTTAGTGGGGATAGCTGTAACTAGTCTTGGCCTTCCCAGGCAGTCCTTGGCCTCTCCCTTGGTCTGGGAGATGACACTCTCTTTTACCTTTCTTGCCTGTTCCAGGACTCCTCCTTGACTGCACAACGATAATTTTCCAGATACAGAGGTTTGATGTGCTGAGTTAAAACCCAAATCTGGAAACTGGGAGAAATTGGAGAGACTACAGTTGAATTGTCCGCAGCATTTGACGGAAGTGAATGGGCAAAATCCACTTGTCTTACTGGTACTGAGTGGTCAGCCCTGCTATGAGTTTAAAAGGAAGAGCTTTCCCAGAAACAGCAGGATGTTGATCCTTTAAGTGTTATACTGTAATTTGTCAAAAATGAAACATCAAAATCATGTAGGGATTGAGAAATTCTACAAAATCAGCAATGTTTTGCAATGGAGTGAAGAGTCACATTAAAGCTGAGGAGGCATGTTTACACATGCCAAGTATATTTGCCAGGTGAGACTGAGGTGTGGAGACCAAGGCATTATTACCTATGGACCATGGTTTTATCTTGGACAAAAACATGCACTTTTCTTGTGCTATTTTCAGTTCCCCAAGGTAACCTTATGAGAAGGTACAACCACAACAAAGACATTTTAACCTATCAAATCCATTTCTTGCGATATGACACGTGAGATTGTATTGTTTAGTTATAAGATAAAGTTTAGTGGGACAAGTTCAACATCTGCTCTGAAATACATGTGTAAATCTGCACAGGTGAATTCCCCTTCTCCCAATCCAGCAGGGAAAGGATCAGGCAGATGTGGAGCCCTGCCTTTAACTTCCCAAGTGCAAGAACTGTCTAATTAAGAGGCTGTTAGAGTTCCAGCTGGGGTCAGCTGCACTGAGTAGCAATTCCTGGTGCTCATCCCTGCTCTGTGAGGATCAGGTCTGTCCCAGTGAGCAGCCAGAGTGCACCCAGAGTGCATAGGCTGGACCCCAGAGCTCTTGGTGCTCTGGGGCCTGATGTTTGCAAAGTGCTGCTTTATTCCAGCTGTCCTCTTGTGCTCGTTTACAGAAGATGTATGCTATGGACAGGAAAAGGAAAATAAGATTGTAATAAACTATAAGTAAACTAAGAGTAGATATGAAGGTTCTAGCTTTGTACAGCATGTTCAGCTTTTACTTTGAGTAGTTTTACAGGAACGAAACACCCCAAGTTTGCAGTGTAGGACTGAGGTAATTCCCCCAGTGATTCACACAGGCCACCTTTATTAGGTAATTAGTGTGTCAAGAATGGGAAGCCAGAGAGGCTGTGAGAAGCAGAGGAGCAGTCTCTTTGAAGTGCTCCAGGAGTGAATGTGTTAAATGTTTTCATCAGAGACACACACAAAGAAGTTTGTATCGGCAAGAAAAGTTTAAAAAAGAGAGTGAAAAGCCCTTCACACCTAAGAGAAGAGGAAAGAAAGAGTACAGCGTTGACTTTGCAGCAGCTTTTAATGTCAGAAAGAATATAATCGCTGGGGGCAGACCTCAGTGCAGCGGGACCTCCCTCCCAATCTGCCGGGATATATCCACTCCCCCCGAGCAAGGCGGGCGCCTCCTCGGAAGGACCGGGAGCCTCGCAGCTGCTCCGGAGGCACAGGAACAGCCATGACCACGGGCAAGGTCTGCTGCCTGCTGCTGCTGAGCCTGGGCGTGCTGGCGGTGGCAGTGACACTCGTGGTGATCCTGGCGCAGCCCAGGTGCGGTGCCCAGCAGTACCTGCGCGGTGCCGTGGCTGCTGACACCGAGAGCTGCTCCCTCATCGGCCGGTACGTGCTCGGAGCGCCGCGGCTGCTCGGGCTAACACACGGGACA
Organism: Polioptila caerulea; assembly: GCA_013397295.1. Taxonomy (NCBI): domain Eukaryota; kingdom Metazoa; phylum Chordata; class Aves; order Passeriformes; family Certhiidae; genus Polioptila; species Polioptila caerulea. Next base: position 441,637 of record VYXF01007708.1, read on the forward strand.
GGCACGGACCCGGGCTAACACAGGGCACGGGCACTGACCCCGGCTA
>VYXF01007708.1:442043-496281 GCA_013397295.1 Polioptila caerulea
GCACTGACCCGGGCTAACACAGGGGATGAGCACTAACCCGGGCTAACAGACGGGACAGGCACTGACCGGGGCTAAAACACGGGACAGGCACTGACCCGGGCTAACACACGGGACGGGCACTGACCCGGGCTAACACAGGGGACAGACACTGACCCGGGCTAACACACAGGACTCGCACTGACCCGGGCTAACACAGGGGACGAGCACTAACCCGGGCTAACACAGGGGACAGGCACTGACCCGGGCTAACACACGGGACAGGCACTGACCACGGCCATGAGGTGGCTCCTGCCATGTCCCCACGATGCTGCTCTCGGGCTGATTCCAGCCGGGAGAGCTGACGGAGCCTCTGCCTCCGTGGCTGATGCTTACTTTCGTTATAGTGCCCCAAAAATTTGCAGCTGTGCAAACTCTTGGCCTTTTGGAAGGTATAAATATTTGTAGTATACAAGTACTATGCTGGTTTTAATTGGGGAAGGAAGAAATTTACTGTTTGTGGCATGGTAGGTCTGTCAGATAAGTGCCTTAGAATAAATTAAGAATTTAGAGGAACTTATAGAGAGCTGCAGCCAGGCTTCAACAGAGACAAGGAAGGGGAGGCAGGAAAAGGGGGACTGGCATACCTGCCTTTTGGGGGTGTGTTTCTGGACTGAAGCCTGCAATGAGTGTTTCTGCTATGAGGAAAAAAAACCAAAGAGCAGATTTAATTGAAATTCAGTCAAAACAGTAGAAGTACAAAAGACATACTTACATCACTTGGAAAGAGAGATGTAGGTTAATAAAATTCTCTAGATACCCAGGTTGTACACCTTCAGTTTGTGTAAAACTTGTCTCTTTTGACTTCCATGCTATTATTTTACTGTTCCTTCAGCTACTAAATGCCTGTATCCATGAAAGCAGAAGGATGGAAGTTTATGTGTGATGCTGGATGCTCCAGCCATGGATGCTGGAGCTGTGTGCTCTGCCTTGTGGCTGGGGGAGTGAAGTGAGGCGTGGTGCCATAATACCACACCTTGCCATTTCTCACCTCTGTTCTGGCACAGCATTTGTGAGTAGCTCGAGAAAATATACCATGGCTGCACTTATGTCAAGCAGTAAGATGGGGATTTTTATGTGAAGCCACAGGTTAGTTCTTCAGAAAGCAGAAGTATTTTTTTTAAATCACTATTAATGGAAAAAGAGGAAATTATTTAATTGGATTGCCCAAAGAATCTCCTGGGGAAAACCACTGCATTTGTTTTTGCAGCTATTGTAAATTTTAACTTGATGTAGTGTATAATCAGCTGGGAGACATTGAAGTGAGAGCCCCAGAAATCTGTGGCCACTGGAGAACTGAGCAGCTTTGTCTAGTTGGCTACTGCTGCTGGGCTCTCGCTTGTTTCCTTCCCTTCTCTCAGCAAGAAGCCCCACTGGCTTCCCCAGCCTCCACCATGGCTGCAGCCACACCTCCAGCACACTTGCTGACAGGTCTGTGCTGTCCCTCCAGCCTGATGGACCAACTTGAATTTCCTACGAAGAGTCTGCCAATGATCGCCACAAGATCCTGCCCTTGCTCTGCCTTCCCATCACATTTCCCTCCCCCCATCTGCACATCAGGTCCTGCTGTCCCCTCCAGCCCTGCCAAGCCTCTGGGACCTCCCCAGCCATGGCTGTTCTCCTTTGCCTGGGCTCTACACTGCTCACCCTCTGCCTGGTGGTCAGCTCTACTCCCCTGCTGCTGCATGGCTGCTGCTGCTTTACCCTTTGCCTCCAGCCATTCTTGGAAATCTTTGTGCTCATTTCATGCTGTCCTTAGACTTGGAATAAGACAAACTCCTGTATTGTTCTCCCAGAATCTTCCGCGCATGTTCTTGCAAAAGATTATCATAAAAGTAAAACCGTTTATAGAAATATTCCTCTGCAAGAGAGCTTGGGATCAGAAGCTTTGTAAAATATTTGCCCTTTTTCTTCTTGTTGTCATATTTCTTTCTCAGTCCCACTGGCCCACAGTGGTGGCTTCATTTTTCTATCCAGGAAGCGTATTGCACACTCTGTATGCATGTGATCTTGTTAATTTTCTCCTAGGCATTTCTGTGCTGTTATACCTGTATGTCACCTTTTCAGCTCTCAGCTCTTAGCACATGATGGTCACTACTAAATTAGTTCTCAGAGCAAGCTATGAGGCATGAAAATGGTGTTCTTTCACTGGTGAGGAAGCCTCACATGGCAGTGACACTGTGAGGATGCCACAGCAGAGGGGCTCTGGCCAGGGCTGAGCCTTTCAGAGCCATCTGCTCTCTCTGTGACCTCCTGTGGGACTCTGCAGGGCGAGGGCCTCTCAAGGCTGATTCAGGGTCCCTGATGGGAACACCACAACATGATAAGCATACAGCTGCTTCCTGCCTCATCTTTGCTGAACAAGATTTTAGCATCCACAGGAATTTTATCACGGCAGTAGCAATAAAATCCAATTTCTGAGAGCAGTCTCGGCCATTAGGCCCTGCTGTCCCCACCAGTGATCTGGCAGTTCATGTGCAACTCTATTTCAGCAACAAGGTGAGAGCAGAGCCAAGCCAAGCAGCCCTAGATGCCAGCCCCTAAAGACACACTACAGGGCTAGTTTGTCCCTGCTCTTCCTCACTGACCTCTCTCCTGCCATGACCCCAGGCTATTCCCCACAGCCACCCCTTTCATCCTGCAAATCCCTCCCGCCCCAGCTCACAGGAATCCGTGTGGGGGATGCTCAGAGGACTGATCTGGTGCCTAAAGCCTTGGAATCCAAAAGCAGCACCTAATCTCTGACTTACTTACAGATTTTATTCTTTAATTTAAAAAAACTTGTTTATTTTAAAGATAAACTCAAACCACATGGTCTGTGAGCTGTCAGGATGCAATTCTGGGGCACTACATGATACTCTGTTGGTTTAAGATTCCTCCATCTGGGAGTCTTTGTGTGTTCCTAATAGAATTGTCAATTGAACTTACTGAGAATAACTGAACTAAACCTCTTGCTTGAGGAGGAATCTTGTATTTCAATGAGTGGAACAGTGAGTTGGGAAAAACACCTTGGGGCCCAAGTGTTTTCCAGCTCTGGAGATTGTGTTCTTGTACTCTGGATTTCTGAAATCCTTATGCAACTCTTTGGTCCCTGCAGAAAGTGAGCAATCTCAGTGAGCCTTCAGCCTGTCACCATCCATGCTGGCAGGTCCTGAGCTAAACTTCCCCAGAGCCATCAGTGCCCAGCTCTCAGTGCTGAACAAGGTTGGGTCTCTTGCTGCGCTTTTTCTGCTGGAATTTGGGGGCTGAAAGCAACCTTGTACAGCTGTCTGCTCCAGACTAAGACCCTGCCCTGGGAGAAAACGTCCCTGAATGAGGTGAAACACTTTGATGAAGAGGGATGGGAGGCTAAAAGGAGAATCAGAGCAGTTTTTACCCAAGTATGTAGATTTGGTGCCACAGTCCACCTCACTAATTTATCCTCATGTCAACAGCCCTGAGGAGACAGGAGATGGTTGCCCTGTGACAGTAAGAGAGACTCAAACTTCAGCTCTAACTCCAAGGCACTTGTTCCCTCCTGGAAGACGCTCTCTTCATCAAGCATGAAAATGCTCTGTATTCCCTACCAGGGTGCTCTTTGAGCTCTGTCATCCACTGCTCTGCGTTCCTTAGTTTCCCAAATGGCAGAAGCAAGAGCCAGCACAAGGTCAGGGACAGATCTGGGAACAATGTTCATTCCCAGTGGTGGGATTCACTGCAGCAAGGCGAGCTGACCTGGCCTGGCCAGCAGCCATCTCTGACCCCACTTCTCCAGCGTGGCCTAGCATGAACCCTGGGAACTGGCCTTCTTTGAAATCAACACCCCCGGGGACAGGCTGGTGGGGAGGGTGAGAAAGGTGAGACTTTAACAGTCAGAAGATGTCTGCAGCCCTGGGAAGCTCAGTTCTAGCCAGAGAATCTGATGCAAAAATCCTTTTCAGTGATGGCCCAACAGATTTCTGAAGTATGTTTACATCCCAAAGGATTTGGTTTCCCTTCTTGTACGTTTTAAATTTGGTAACTGACCCTTTTTTTACAGAAGCGGTTGTTGCTTTTGCTCTTCATAAATCCTAAAGACACTGCTGCTGTATGATGGGTGGCCTCCCAGTTCTCAGCCTTCTTTAGCAGAAAAAAAAAAGTCAATACAATTTAATCTGTTAGCATTTCCAGTGTGTGTATAGGGGCTTCAGGGCTCCCTCCAGCCTAGGGCAGAACAGCGGGCTTGGTCTGCAGTCCAGCCCAGCTCATCTTTGCTGTGAGCTAAGTGCCATCACTCACCTTTCCAAGGAGGGTGAATCCCTGTTTGCTGCTGCTGGAATGGGACTTGGCTGTTAACTTCTGTTCCTTATTGTAAGGAAACTCCATTAATGACTAAACTCTACCGCTGAAACCAAGTGGCAGGAAGGACATGGGACAAAACATTGTTATCAGATCTTGTCAGCTGCAGCACTGGTTTCTCTAGAGACCTGCTAAGGTGCCACACTTTGATTAAGGATTTTGCATTATAAGTAAGCTCATTGTAGCAGATATCCTTCTAAAGGGAGCCAGGCAATGGGACATAAATCCAGATGTGGTTTTGTTATATTAATGGCCCTAAATTCCCCAGGCATCACTTCCAGGGAAGTGGCAGGTCTCTGACTGGAAGTGAGTGAGCCACACACAGGGAGCCATCTGCTTGTGACACAAGAGCCAGCTCAGTGTATTTTCTGTTGCGTTTCAGTCTCTGAAGAGGCTGGAGGGAAAGGTGTCAAGGTGGGAGGACAGTGTGAACGTCCTGTGAATTTATCTGAGAATCTGCTGCTTTTGAGGCTTTGAAAAATGTGCCTGATGTTCCGTGTTCAGGTCTTAATGCATTGCATTGAAATGCACACCATATCATCTCCAAGCTTCTTTTTTAAAGCTGTTTTTCACCGCCAAAACCACGCATTTCCCTGCCCCCAGGTTATGTACACATGTTGCCTCACAGCCCATAATCCAGGGGCTCTGGGGAGCACTGTCCCGGGTCAGTGTAGCAGTCCTTCTTTCCTCTTTTTCCAACTTTCTAACATGCTGTGGGGGTCTTCTGCAGAGGTGATCCAGTTTTTTAGGAAGCCCTCACGTCCTTCCTTTCTGTGTTCAGCAATTAACAGGTTTCATTTCAGAAAGAATTCCTCCCAGGGACATTGGTGTGGTGTGTCCATCCCCTGCTGCAAGGCTGGATGGCTGAGCCGGAGCCTCAGGCTCCATGTTCAGAGCTACATCCAGGGAGCTCTCAGGAGGCCAAAAGCCGAACAGACCCCAGACAGAAAGCCTGATGTTCCCTACTATTTCTTTTCTTCCCACTTGTCCACATGTCATTTCTTTTCAGGCAGTGATTCCGAGGCACTTAGGGAAACAAAGGAAAACCACAATCAGTGTGCCTGCTGGCAGCATCCTGTTCCCGGACCCAGCAGGTCCCTGCTGTATCAGTGATGTAAAATAAACACCCCTCTCTGTGCTCTTTGTTCCCATGCAAACTCTGGGAGCAGTTGCACTGCAATTAATGAACTACTCCAGTTTCCCCTCTGGCTTTGCCTTAGCTGAGCTATAACCCAATAAAACAGTCAGGAGCCTTCCTAGCAAACACCAGCACTGGCTACTGGCCGGCTGTGCAGGAAATGCCACCCCACTTCCACTGCAAGGAAGAGATGTTTTTCAGATGTTCTTGAGGGAAGCATTTGTTGAGACACGATTCTCTGAGAGAACCTCGTTGCTGTCAGCAGCAGGAGGCCGCCTTAGCTCCTGTGTGTTCTTTCATGTAGCTGTGCCTTGGTAGAAGCAGTTGAGGGGTTTGTTTCCTGTTCGGTTTTTTGTTTCTTTGTTGGATTTGTCTTTGGGAATACAGGGAGCAGGGTGGGGTATTTTCGTGCTGATAAGCCCAGGAAGTCCCGTTGTAGGAACAATGAAGCTAATTGACACGTTGTCTCGGGAGTTTGCTTCCCATGGACCCAGTGTTCCCACTTCAGTGCTCCTGTCTGGTTGACCAGCATATGCCTTTACTGGAATGGCATTTGGGAAGCTAGAGATCTGTAGTTTGGTTCCTAGTATGTGGAAAGCCCTCTTCTGTGCTCAGAGCACCTTTCTCCATGTCTCAGGCTCCTTGCTGTCCCTTTTAGCCCACAGCACTTGTGAGCAGCTGCAGTTCTCTCCGTGCCATAACTCTTTGCTCAGAGGAAGTCCAGCCTCACTCAGGTCTGGCCCTGGCTCCTCCTTCCTCCTGTGGGCTCTCCTTTCTTTCCCTCTAACTGTTCCTTCTCACTCCAGCAGAGGAAGGTCCCCTCTGTGCCCTCACACTCCACATTGCTGCCACTGCATTTCTCCAGCTGCTCTCCTCAAGCTGCAGGGGCCTCAAGGAGGCATTTTCATGTGGTTCCTCCATTCTGACATTCTTGGATTTTAACAGTGTTTTTCCTTCCCTTCCCACCACAGGAACATCCTGAAAAGTGGAGGCACAGCTGTGGATGCTGCCATTGCTGGCTTGATCTGCACTTCAGTGATGAACCCTCAGAGTTCTGGCCTGGGTGGTGGGGTTGTATTTACCATCTATAATGCCAGCACAGGTATGGGCCTGCCCTGCCCTCTCCGGGGTGCCTTGTCCCTCTGCAGACACACAACTGCTGTGGAGAAATCAGAATCCTTCCTCTTCTCTCAGAGCAGTATTTTGAATATAAAACCTACATCACAAATCTACATCACAAACCACACTGGTGCTCCTAATCCAAAGCATCCACCACAGGGAGCTGTGATTGTCATTTCACAGCAAGAACGTGTGTGTGGAGGAAAGAGCTTTGATATAAAATGGGCTGAGTTAGCCTCTCCTTCCCCACCCAAAGCAATCCCAAAGTACATTTCAAAGTCGCAGAGCTGAGTGCAGCCAGGTGTGGGTGGCTGAGTGAAGCAGGCAGGAGGGCAGTGCAGCCTGTGCTGGCGGTGGTGGGCTGTCAGTGCCTCAGCTGGGCCCTCTGCATGGCTCTCCAGGGGCTTGTGCTGCCCCAGCAGCTGTGGCAGTGCCTGCTGACACTGGGGCTGTGTCTCACACTGCTGTCACCAGCACTGCTGTGACTCCCCAAAGCAGCGTGGAGACTTTCTGTCCCAGGAGATGCATCTCCATTTCAGAAATGTAACCCCAGCAGTGTTCAGTGTCTGCTGAGGAGCCTTTCTGTGCTTGGGTTAAACTCTAGTATTGTTTTCTTGCTTTTTTGTCTTTAATGTGGGAGTTTTTTAATCTTGGCTTCCAAAACCCCCCAGAGCTTATATATCTAATAGTAATATCAACAATGAAAACTGTAACAGTATCATGATTTTAAAACCCCTGCCAAGTAGTTTCTCAGAGTCACAAATCTGGAAATGTTTGGGTGTCTATTATGCAAGAGCCTTATTTGGCAGAACACCTATATTTTTATTCGTTTTCCTTTTGGCAGGGCCACAGAACTTTGTTTCCTGACAACAATCCTCCTCTGCTACCTGAGTTATGCTGCTGCTCAGAGCTGCCTGAGGCCGTGCACAGCTCAGGAGCTTGGTACACCAGGGAGCACTGTGGGCTCCTGTGGCACAGCTGGCTCTGTGGGCTGTGATAGGGACAGATAAATACGAGGCAGAAAAGGAGGCAAAGTGTTAGGCTAGAACTGAAACATGAGTGTATGCAAGTGTGGGTTTGGGTCTGGGTTTGTCCTTTCAAGCTTCCTGATAGATAGAGGGCTTTAAATATGATGGACTTGCCTCATCATCATTTGGTAAATGGACCTCCCAGGAACATGAGGCTCACATTATGTCTCTGCCATGTCCCACCTGTAGAAGTGCAGGAACCTGCAGGTGTGAGGCAGCATGTCCCAGCCCATAACCCTGGGGAGGAACCTTCACTGGCTGGAGACAAGCCCTTCCCCCTGTACTTTCAGTACCTTTAGGTAGGCACTGCTTGCTTTGCTCTAAATAAAAGCACAGGAGTCAAGGACAAGTTGTGCTGACCCCTGACCCTGCAGGTGCACTTGGCACATCTGGTGAAAGGCTCCAGAGCAGCTCAGCTCTGGGCCAGCAGCACGTGCAGTGCTACAGCTGACTGAAGTGAGATGTTCACCTGCTTTAGGAAAACGACGTTCTGCATTTCCCTCTTCTTCTTTCTAGGAGCAGTCGAGGTGATCAACGCCCGCGAGACAGCCCCACGAGAGTTTCCTCACAACTTGCTGTCTGGCTGTGGTGCTGGCTTCCCCATTGGTAAGGACACAGCTGTGTGCCCTCCTGGTGTGCATAGAGCTCAAGGTGGGGAGCTGGGCACCTCTCTGACTTGATCTGGAGTTCAGTTCAGTTTAACACACTCTACCTAGATTGCCTTTTGCAAAAGTAACTAAAAATACTAGGTCCATAAAAATTTCTGTTTGCTAATAACACTGGCAACCTGACCAGAGAGGCAATGGGGACCCAGCATGAGAAGTCACCATACAAGTCTACAGTTCAAGACTGGATTTCCCAATGCTCTCATTCCCCAGAAGTTCTTACAGAGAAAAATAAGATCAATAGCTTTCTGGAAACCAAAGAAATCAATCTTGTGTGCTTGCCCATGTCCATAGATGGGGGAAGCACGCTGGCACATTAAGGGTTGAGTTCCTGGGCTCAGGCACTCTTGCTTTAGCAGCACATCTTGGATCTTTCCACATTTCTTGCTGTATTCATTCTCCTTCCCTAGAATGTTATCTTTTGGGGTGTGTCCTACATTCTGGGGATGTTCTTATCCTTGGAAGAGCCTGAAAAGCAATCAGGGGCAGCTCTGGTTGGAAGGGACAGCTGGAGGTCTGCTCAAAGCAGGGTGATGTCAAGTGTTGCTCAGGCTGCTCAGGGTCTTGTGCTGTCACGTTTCTGAATTTCTCCGGGGATGGAGAATTTCACTGCTTCCCTTGTTCTGGTGTTTGACCAGGCCCCATGAGCACCATTTCTCCAGTGTTGTTGTGGTTTAACACCAGGTGTCTGCTAAGGAAGGCAGGAGCCGCCCTAGGAATGAAGGATGTAAACCTCCTCCCTCTGAATTATTATAATTTTGGATTGAAGGGGTTCTCAGGCAAATATATGGGAATAGGAATAACAGTTCTTTATTTAGGAGAACTAAAATAAAAAAGTAAATGCAGTATTACAAAACAAACAAACCACTGACAGAGTCAGAATCCAACCTGACACCCTGTGGGTCAGGGTGTTGGTGGCAGTGCCATTAAATGGGGGCTGCAGCCCTCCTGCAGTGGCAGATGTGGCTCTGTTGGAGCAGTGATCCTGAAGAAAGGTGGAGTTCTCTGCTTGAAGGCCCAGTGGTGATAGATGGGCCTGGTCTTCCTCTGAGAATCTAGTGGAAAAGGCTGCCTTGGTGTCCCAAATCTCAGGTTTTGATCCAGGTAGAGAGGCTTGGCTCCTTGCCCTGAATGGAGCATTTCCCCATGGGATGATGGAATTTTATCAGTGGATTCAATGGCCCATGAGCAGAAGATCTGTGCCTGGGTGGTGGAAGAGATAAAGAAACTGCTCTCACTGGTTTGTTAGCAGCTGGCCATTGACAGAAGATTACACCACCCCCTCACCCAGCTCCAACAGATGGTGATGGAATAACACAGCTCTGGTTCCATTTTACCCTGCAGCCCATGACAAGTGCCCGGCTGCCCCCTCCCTTGCTGCAGCATGTGCCTGTTGCCTGTTATGCTTTCAGCACACCTCAGGCCGGCTCCAGCCTCTCTATACCCCTGCTGTTCAGTAACAGAGAAATTCATGAACAGGAAAAGGTAACAAACCAACCAAGGCTGCTTTTGGAAGCCTTGGTTACCTCTACCAACTCAGGCTCAGATTGGAGAGCTTTCAGAGAGGTGGAACTGCCAAGCCAGTCACCTCCTGGGAGTGACTCTGCTGTTGTGCTCCCCAGGTCCCCACTGGATTGGCGTGCCCGGAGAGCTCCGGGGCTATGAGGAAGCCCATAAGCGACACGGCCGCTTACCATGGAAAGCCCTGTTTGAACCAACCATAAAGCTTCTTTCAGAGCCACTCGTCATTTCCCCTGTTCTGGACAAAATTCTCCATCACCCAGTCTTCTCTGTTCCAGGGAAAATACTGTGGTAAGACCCGTGGATGAAACTGCAGTGTGAGGGCCACTGTTCCCTCAGCTTCAGACACTTTCCCTGACATGCTGACATGGAGCACAGGCTACTGCTCTGGTTTGTGTTTGGGGAATACTTGCCATGGAGTGGGAGAGAAGCAATGGGTTTTTAAAGGAGGCTGCAGTGTAGCACTGCCTTGGAAAGTACTCAACACACATAATCCAAATCAGCTGTTGGTAGGAAAAAGAGACCACAGGCCCTGGGCAAGAACAAGCTCAGGCTGTAAAACTGAAGAATGTTCTTCCTTAACAGCCCACTGCTGTGTGATGGTCAAAGGTTCCTGAAGCATGGCGAGACCTTCCGGTGGCGAGCGCTGCAGCAAACACTGCAAGCTGTGGCAGAACACGGAGCTGCAGTGTTTTATGAGGGAGAGATAGGAAGGGCCTTGGTGGAGGATGTCAGGAAGGCTGGTAGGTAACAGCTACGGTGGTCCTGGTACACAGGCCTTTCTCCCAGCCATTGGCTCACTGTGAGCCTGCACCAGGGGAAAGCCAACACTTGCCCTTTGCTTGTCACTTGGGGTGGTACCTGACAGGGGAAGAGGCCACCTTTCCTCAGTTCCCATAAGCAGGGCTGAGACCACCCACTGCTCTGGACTTTGCCCACAGTGCTCATGCACTGGCCCCTCTGACTCCTTTAGGCTTCGTGACGTCCTGGGGCCTGGCAGCACAGGAGGATGTGTGATGGCAGTGCTGTGCTGGGTGGGAGGAATTTGGGCTGTATGGGGATGGCTCTTCACAAGCTTCACCAAGGCTCTGGTGTAGGCAGCCCACAGCACCAGTACAATGCTAATGGCAGCTCCTGGGTCTCTGTTGAAGGGTCCAGTCTCTCACTGGAGGACCTTCGGGCATACAAAGCAGAAGTTTCCTCAGCCCTGAACATCACCCTGAACAACCACACCAAAGTATTTGCTCCAGGACCACCCATGGGAGGTGCAGTGCTCATGTTCATCCTCAAGGTATTGGAAGGTAAATTCCTAATGGAAAAGGGTCAGCAAGAGATTTTCAGAGAGTGTTGCTCCAGAGGGATAAAATGCAATGGGCAGAAATGGAGTTTTTGAGCCAGAATGGGGCCCAGAGCAGCAGTGTGACCATGCTATGCAGCAGGAGGATGAACTGGTTCACTTGTGCAGTGGGTCAGCATCACCATAGGTGCTGAAAAGGCCAAAGGATGCCTGACTTTCCCAATGCTTCAAAAGATATTGAAGTCACAGTGGAAATTAATACTCGGTTGTTTCTGTTCCACATCTTGCTAAAGCATAGGGGAAACCTGGTAAGAACTCATGTGGGAAGAGGAGGGTCCTTTCAACTTTTTTTTTAACACTTCTTGAAAAAACATTGGCTCGGGTCTATTGATTTATTTAATCCTGTTCCACAGGATATAAATTCCATAAAGCATCACTGGCAACACCTGAGGAGAAGGTAGAAACCTATCACTACATTGCAGAGGCCCTGAAGTTTGGCAACATGCTAAGACCCCACATGAGTGACCCAGCCATCTCTGGAACTCAGGTGAGCTCCATGGTGTGTTGGTACAGTGCTACAGCACCAAGTAATGCTCTGACATGCTCCTTTGCAGCTTGGAAGGAAAGAGAATACTTAGAGCTGCTCCTGGAAAGCAATGCAGCGGAGTTGATGGAGGCAGAGGCAGGATCAGGCTGTTTACTCTGCAGCTTCAGCTGTGGGCTGGCACTCACTTGCCTGACCATGGATGTGCTCCTGCCAATGCTGAGGTGCCTTGGTGCTGAGCTTGGTCCATTTTCTGGGATGAGAGTGGCCTGGGGCTGGATGCTGTTACTGAAGGCCCCAAGCTCTGACTGCTGGGGTTCCTGAGGCCTCCCCATGTTCAAAGACATTCCTGCGCTTTGGTGACCCGCTAAGTGTCCTTGCTGTGCTTGCAGGTGCCTGTGGGGACCCTGTTGTCTGAGCAGTTTGCTGAGTTTGTGAGGCAGAGGATAGATACTCGTGGTGACCACCCACTCAGCCACTACAGCCTGCTGCAGTCCCTCTACAATGACAAATACAAAAGTATGGGCACGAGCCACATCTCCGTGCTCGCTGCCGACGGCAGCGCCGTGTCTGCCACCAGCACCATCAACTACCCGTGAGTAGCCCGGGGCCTGGAAACAGAGCCACACAGGCCACGTGTCAGGTGCACAGGGGAGCTGCAAGGGCTGGCTACCAGGAATGCAAAACCCTTGAGTTTCACTGGTTTAGGCAGCTTCTGAGCTGTGAATGCATTTTTCGTGTGACAGCAAAGATCTATGAGCATCAATTCCAAGGGCCAACAGAATGCAAGAGGATGCAAGAACTTGCTAAGGCTCTTGTGGGATTTCTGTGGGTTGAGCAAATCCCCATAGGCACCAATAACAGGGAACTTGTCTCTGTCACCAGCAGCAGCACAAATTCCTTTTGGACACCCTCGCTGGGACACTTGCAGTCTGGGAGGAGACAGAAGTTACTCTTAGAGCACCATGTGCAGTTAATGTCATCCACAACAGGAGAACCCTGGGCACTAAAAGGCTTCATCTTTCCTTGCTGCAGGTTTGGCTCCCTTGTGTATTCGAACCAAACTGGGATCATTTTAAATAATGAACTTGCTGACTTCTGCATAGCAAACAGAAGCATTGAACCAGGTGAGCATCTTTGTCCTCAGAATAAAGCAGAGGGCCAGGGGATGGATACATAGGCTGTGTACAGGTGGGCAGGGACAACCTGTAAACTTACAGGTACTCTTTCCTTTCCTAAATCTGGATGACAGCAAGTTTATTTCAGAGTAAAAGAGGATAAAGCTCTCTAGTGTGTCTGTGTCTATGCACTTGTCTCTGTGTATGAAAACATTTCTAACCAGGAAAATCAGAGGTTAAAAAAATGCTGAAGCTGATTACTGACTGATGAGAAGGGAAGAAGTGAAGAAACTACTGCTAAGACAAGCCTGCTGATATTTTAGGCTCATCTATGATTTTGAGTATAGAGCTGCTGCAGGCTTTCCCTGAGCTCTGTGACATGGCAGTGTTGGTGCAGACATGGCTCTGTGCCATAAACTGTCCCTGCTGGGTCCCCCTCAGCCTGCTGGGAGAGGACACCAGTGCTGAAGGCAGGATTTCTGCTAAGGGTTCCTCATCTAGTTGGAGGAGCTGCAGCAAGTCTTGAATACTTGTAGGATGTCCTGTCATGCGTCAAGAGAAGCCTGTTTAGCTTTGTAGACCATAAAGGCCCCAGTTTCTTGGGAGACAGGCTTTCAGTACAAAGAAATTTTCTGGAAGTCTTGAGCATCTTGAGGAAGGAGCAGCAGCTTGTTTTTCTATGGGAGAAAAAAGAAAGGCAAGGTAGATGAACCTGTGTCCCTCCTACCCTGTTTAGAGCCATATCTCTATAAAATAATATCTCTGCTTCTGCTCTAGGAGAGAAGCCTCCCTCAGCAATGGTGCCTTCCATCCTCATCTCCAAGTCAGGAGACATGCTGGTGGTTGGAGGAGCTGGAGGGGGCTGGATTGTCAGTGCTACCACCATGGTAAGTGAAACCCACAGCAAGCTGCCAGCTCCTTCAGCATTCCCTAGTTTCTAGCCATGGTCAGTCCCCACTCAGCTCCCCTCAGGTCTTGACTCCTTGGTGCTTTTTTAAATTTGCAGTTTAGAAGTCACTACAGGCTGCAGGCTGTAGGCCAGGGAAAGCATTCTGGGAAGCATCACGTGCTCATCCTATTCTTTTACCTGCCCCAAGCATCTAGTGTTGGTCACCATGACAGCAGGACACCAGGCTGGTAGGGCTGTGGGTCTGGCCTAGTGCAGCCTGGGTTGGACAGCCCAGGTTTTATGTCCAGTTGGGCAGTGTGGGATTTGTTCTATTGCAGGTGATTATAAACAAGCTGTGGTTTGGCTACGACTTGGAACATGCCATTTTAGCTCCTGTCATGCATGCTCAGGGTGACAGTGTCCTATTTGAGGAGCCTTTCAGCAAGGTGAGTGGCCTTGGTGGGAAGCAGATTGCTTCTGTAACTCTCCTAGGTAATCTTTACTTTGCCTCTGGCTCACCTCCTTCTTGTTTAAACCTCACTTTCTCAACCAGACTCCACACACAAGTCCTGCAGTTTCACACCTGGCAATGCCAAGATCTCAGGCCCCTGCCCCATCACTCCATTTCCTCTTCTCTCCCTCCACAGGAGGTTAGGACTGGCCTGCTGGGAAGAGGACATAAAGAAAAGAAAGATAAATTTGCAATGAATGTTGTACAGGGAATTTCCAAGGAAGGAAAGTGCATCTCTGCTTACTCTGATAAAAGGAAGCTGGGGAAGTCAGCTGGATATTAGCGTGAAATGCCATCACAACTCACCCAGGCACAGGAGATTCGGAACACGCTTTGATTGGACAAGCCCATAATTTCCTGTTCCCATCAGGATGTCTCCTGGAGCATGGGCACAGCCTGTGACTACACCTAATTCCAGTAGCCTGCAGGTCACCCTCAGGCAATACAAGGAGAGGTCAGCCACCCTTGTTTAGAGCTACACCTTTCCTTACTTATGTGACACCCAGAGAACATCTTTCTTGAGCACATCAGTTACTCAGAATGACAGAATACAAAGTGTGAAAGAAAAATTGGTCCAAACCCCACTGAGAACACTGCGAAATGGCCCCACTGTATCTTCCATTCCTGATGGAGTCTCAGTTTCTTTCAGGCTGTTCCACAATAAGCTTATTGCTGGGGCTCAGCAATGTGAAATACAGAACTATTCTAGCTATGAACAAGAAGCATCTGTAGGGTCAGGATTTCAAAATCTGAAGCGTTCAGGCTTAGAGTGTGGATTTGGAAAGGAAAGAGATCACAATTCCACACTCTCCTTCTGTTTTCCCATCCAAAGAAGCTCAGCTTTTCCCCAAGGTGGCAGATGAAATCACACCATGGCACAAGTGCTGCCCTGCCAGTTGTTCTCTGCCTCGGGGATGCAAAGGAGCCCACAGGCTCAGGGTAACTGCACCAACATTTCCTCCAGCCCTGCACGTGGTGACTCTGAGAACAGCCTCCCATGGGGACTTCTCCTGGGACCAACAGGCTCCAGCTGAACTCTCTGGAGGAACCTCTCCCTGTGGTGAGATGGGTCCCAGTCTGGGCCAGTTCTCCCTCCTCAACACCAGTGCATCAGTCTTTGGGAAGGCAGGTCAGGAAGGCCGTGGAAATTTTGTTTGGTTTTGGAAACTTTAGAACTTTCTTCACATTGCAAAGTATATGTGATCAGGAGATGTCATTTGTAGCCTTGTTCTCTGCCTGGCCAGGCAAACACCAGGACTGCTGAGAAGTGATGCAGCACTATCAGGCATTAGCAGAATTCTCCCATATCCTACATACTCCAAATCCCTGTTTACCACGGCTAGTCTCCAGTGTTCTCTTCAGACCACAAGGAGGGCAATGTAGGGGCACAGAAAGAGAAAACTTTTGGAGAAGAGACCTGAATACAAAAGGTCCTGGATTTTGCACCTGGATGCAAAAGGTCTTTTACAGCTAATCCATAGCCTTGGCCTGCTCAAAATGGCCAAGAGAATCAAACATTTAGGAAAGTAAAACCTAAAACCCACAAAACCCCCTAAGCTCTTCAAATATGCAGGGTCAATTTCCCAGAATCCTCAAAAATTCCATTTTCCATAAGCTTCTGAGCCTGATTGCCCTATGGGCACAGTGCTGTGTGTGTGTCTTAAAGAGAAAGAAACCAGAACCAGGCACTAGCAGAGCCCTCCCCCTCACACACAGAGCCCAAGGGACTCCTAGTTCTTCAACAAACAGAATCCCTCTGTAAACATCATAGCAAGCACACACTATTAAAAAACACAAATTAAAACAAGGCCAGCTAGATTTTACGCCAATGTTTTTACTCACAAAGCCTGTCCAATAAAGCCATCAATTTACTGAAATCTCAGCCTACAGTTGCCTTTTAGTGATGGTCCGAGTGAAGCTGACCAGAGCCAGATGTGTTTTCCTTCAGAAGTTGCACACCAAGGACTGTAGCACAGCCCCTGATGTATCAGGGAATGATTGTTGAGTTACCAGACTGTAACCACAAGCACTCAATCATGTGGCTGGAAATCAAGTTACTCATGGATGGAGCCAGCTCTGTGCACTGCCCTGCTCCCTCCTTGTCCAAGAGGAATTCATCCTAAATCCCCCATGCAGGAAGAACTGCTGGTTTCTCCACCAGAGCTGCTCACTCACACCGTGGCAGTGGCCTGGCACTCTGTGAGGCAGCATCACCGTGCTGGTGAATGGGGAAGGAAACAGCCCCAAAAGCTGACAAGGGACAGGTTTTGTGTTCACTTGGAAGGAGTTACATTCACTACCAAAGAAACCAAATCTATCTAATCTGCTGAAGTTTTCTACCTTGTCTCACTGCCTTGCCCCAGCCAGCAGTTCCTGGGTGCATCAGTTCTGGTGTCAGAAATAGCAGAGCTGTGCAGGAAGCACTGACAGGCGCCAGACACCATCTGCAGCTCCCGCCGCAGCACCAGACACACAGAGCAGACCTGAGTTATTTCCAGCTAACCCCACTGAGCCAAGAGTTTGCAACCAGCAACTGAGAGTTGGGCACTGGCTGGAGACAGGGAGAGCGCTCCTGGACCCCCTATTAGGCTTCAGGACCACCCTCAGCAGTGCTCTGCTCCCTCTCCACCATGTAGAAAACCTATAGAAAACCCAAGTCACCAAGTCTTCCATTACCTTTGCTTCTGACACACCTTAGGGTGAAGCACCCTGCAGTACTCCAGCTTATCACCTTTCCAGTGCAGTAGTATCACAGCTACTTCCCATCACAAAGACATGGGAATTTTATCTTTAGTCCAGTACTCGCTGCAGTTTAACTGCTTTGCTATTAACTTTGCAAGTGAGCCAGTGAAGCAGTTTAAAAACCCATCACAGATTTAATTCGCAAGACAGAAGGGAATGGGGGTGCAGATCTCCCATCGAGGCAGACTTCCACTCCTGCAGTCCTTCCTAGCAGAATACCTGGGGAAGATGAGATTGTACCTGCTTGGCACCTCTGCTCTTGCCCTGCCACCTCCTCACTGCTGCTGGAATCTGCTTGGGCCAAGAGCCTCTCAGTTCCACATTCCTGCTCCTCCCAACAAGAGAGCATTATTTTTGTACTGAAATCAACTTCTATGAACTTTTAGAGCATCATTGTACAGAGGCTGCTCTATTTTCTAATGAAGTCTTTAAGTTATACTTTTAATAAAGGGTTTTTAAACCTGTCTGGGAATTTCTCCTCTACACCTGTTGCCTATCCCATCACACAAGCACAGAGGACTCCATGCAGGTGTTTCCAGCAGTAACAGTTGTTCATTCTGGAGCCTCATATACTGCTGGAGAAGCTGAGGAAGGGGCAGTTCATGCCACTTGTCTCTCACACCTGAGTTTTGTTCCCTTGCAGAGGCTGGATGGTTGCCAAAAGAAAATTGTGCTAATGTCAGACTGAAGAATGAGGTGAACCCTCGAGCTCATGATCTGAATTGCCTTTTAATGGTACAGCTTCCTTTCACTTTAGCTGGAATCAGTCATGGAATGTGTGCTGTTCTCCATGCCCTGCACCGGGGCAGGCAGCCCACACCAACACTCTGTGTGCACCCAGGAGCAGAGCCAGGTGCTTGCATTCAAAAGGTGGGACATGAATGATGAGGGACCTCAGAGACCATCTTGTTCTGACCCCCTGTCATGGGCAGGGATGTCACTCACTAGACCCAGTTGCTCCAAGTGCCATCCAACCTGTCCTTGAACCCTTCCAGGCATGGGGCAGCCACAATTTCTCTGGATAACCCCTGCCAGGGCCTCACTGCTGTCACAGTGAAGAATATCAGCTTAATTTGTAACCTAAATGTACCCTCTTTCAGTTTAAAGCCATCCCTCTTGTCCTATCCAGCAGACTTTTCCCTGCAGCTGCTGAGCAGCCTGGAGGGTGCAGCTGGAGGTTCTACAGCAGGAACCACTGACTGACACCAGGCTGTTGGTGCACAGACAGCCCCAGGGTAGGGGGAGTAGTGGGATGGGGTATCCAAGCAGGTGGCAGAAGTGCCTGCTCCGTGTACAGATAGGTCCAAATGAGATAATTACAAATAATTACAGATAATTACAGCTTGCAGAAGTATCCATAGCTTTCTTAAAAAACGTAGGATGTAAGTGCAAGCTGGAGCCCAGTTTAACAAATCATTCCTCTGCAGTGGTATCATTAAAAAACAATGAAATAAATCAACTTCTGCAAAGTCAAGAATTCAAAGGTATTTATATAAGAACAGTTGTAACTAGGAGTGGTTTAAGCTTTCCACAGGGGAAGCTTTTTAACATGGGTTGTAAATAATAGGGGAATTTTCTGACTAGCAGGAAGAAAGTCAGCAACATAAGAACTGCTGCACCATGAGCTGTTAGAGGCAGCCCAGCAGCAGCCACTCAGACCTGTATCAGAAATGAGGATTGGCACACAGGCATTTCCCAGAAATCGGTTCCCTTCCAATTTTGGACTCACTGTAGTGACTGTAAGATTCCAAGAAGCTTATTTTGCTGTGCAGTAATTTTCTTTATTCCCCAGGTCACACCTAGCCAAGAAAGAACTCAGCTAGTCCCAATTCCAAAGGCAGCCTGACATTGAGGAACACCAGTAGTGGAATTACAAGAAGTGGAGAAGGATAAGTCTCAGTTTAGTAACAAGAGGACCCAGCTTGGCCCCAGACTGGTCTCTTGAGGGAACAAGAGAGAACACAGTGACTAGAGGTCATTTACAATCACTGCCCCTTGCACCTAAAGCAGCACCACCAGTAAGAGCTCAGGAAAAGGAGCCAGAGCACACCCAGGGCACATTTGGTAAGCCCCACTCATTTGGGTCAAATGATAAAAGCAAATGTGTGTGTCAAAGCCATCAGTCTGATTTAAGCATCATCTAGCTATCACTTCATTCTGTGAAACTGGACTCTCCTCAGTTCCAGACACTTCTAGGAAAGAGGTTGTATGATGCCTAAAACTTCAGCCTTTCATTTTCTCTTCTGTACTTTAAGGTGCTTATAGGAAGTTTCAACAAGCCAAAGAAGTGATTTAACTTAATGCCACTTGTGGATCAAGGATTTCAAAAACACCACTAGAGAGTGACAACATTCATTTGATTTTGATCTTAGGCTAAGTTTATGTGATGTGATGTATTGGTCCATGGTGGTAGGTGAACACCAAACCCCCTCATCATGCAGGCACAAACACTCTCAGCTGCTCCACATCAGACAGGTATTTCTGAGAGGTCCTTAACAGTCTGGTTAACAGTAACTTACCTTAAAACAAGAGTAGCATGCCCTTTTTCAGAAGTTTCATTTCCCCAAACTATGACATTTCAAGCCTGCAGTACAATGTGATAACAAGCTTGTTTTGGGTATGTAACTATTATTGTTTACTCATGACTTCATCAAAGCAGTGAAGAAAAGACAAAAATCTCAGAAGGATTTCTTTCACACAGACTCTCACCATCCCTTTTTTGCAGCAACTGTGCAGGCAAGGAAAATGTGTGACTCCGTATTTATTTATTTTAGTTGTGCTCAGAGTTTTACAGGTAGCATCTTCCCTTTAGACCTTCTCAACAGAAATATAAAAACGTTTGAGGCCATTTCCCCATTTCCCCACTCATCTCCAAAAATCAGCTGGGTGAAATGCAGAAACATCTTTTGTTAACAGAGTGGTGAGTTTGGCTTATCCCAGTCTAGAGCTGGGCTTCCTGCTATGGCACAAACCTATTAGTTTGTAACTTAGAAAACCCAATCCCAGAGTCCTGTAACTCCCACCTACTCAACAGGAAACAAATATCTTCTCTGGCAGTGACAGGGACATTCCCGGTGGCAGACACCGTGCAGGGGAAACGCTTCCTGCAGCTTGAGTGAGGTGGACCTTCTGCAGAAATTGGGCACCCAATCTGTCTTGATGGGATGGAGAGGAGGCAGGGAACAAACTCTTCAAGGCAGAACAGACTCTTCAAGTAAGTACTGCACGTCCTGGTGGACATGCCTGTCTTAGCAGACGGCTGTGGCATGAGGCGCTTCGGTCATGGCTGTAGAGAACTGTCCCAGTTCCATCAATAGAATCACAGGTCAATGTGTTCTCTCTCCTGTGAGAAGTCCCTGAGTCGCAGATCTAAAGGATCTTCCCCCCAAACACACCTTGGTGTCACTAGAGCCCGAAAGGAGGAGCTGGGCCGGGTCAGTAGCCCGCAGGGAAGCCCCCTTTCCGTGAGTCGGAGGCCGCAGCCCACCCGCGCTCCGTCCGGAGGATGGCCTGCACCACCGCGCTGCTGCTCATCTGCGCCGTGTCGTGCCTCCTCTTCCTCAGCTGCTGCTCTATGCCCTGCAAGGCACAACTGGGTGAGCACAGCACAGAGGGAAGCTGCACCTGCTGCAGGCTGCCACCTGCAGCCCCCACAACCACCCGGGTGTTCAGGGCCTGGGTCAGACAGGGCTAAATCTACACGATGTTCCTCCTCTCCCCTTTGCTTTCTGGGATGCCCTACTTTTGAAGAAGTGGAATTCAGAAGATTTGATATTTGTGGTGCCCAGTGTGGGTTACCAATACTATTCTTGGTCACAGATATTCACACAGTAACATCCAGGGCTGATGAATCCTGTTTGGCAGTGGTAAAAATCACAGGACTTGTAGAGAGAAGGGCATCCTCCCCAGTGCTGGCAGATATCTCAGCTGTTACCTTCATAAGAAACTTATTAACAGAGGAACTTCTGCAGAGTTTGATAAGAAAACTGCATTATGTAGGACTGTTTTCCCAAATACAGAGGCACAGAGATACAAGATATGTACAAAGAGGCAGATATGGAGGGGTGAGCTATGTACAAAGCCTGTGCCTGTCTCAGGCCTCGGGGACGTGTGCTTTCTCAGGGTGAATGAAGCTGCCAGCTCAGGGGAGTGGTCTGGAGAGCAAGGCAGACCTTGCCATCAGCTCTCTGACTGACAGTCTGTGCTGACATCTCTACTGTGTGTATATTTTCAAGTCTGTTCCCAGGTCCCTCAGGGCATCTCCCCTTGCTCCTATTACACAACAGGACAAGAGTTCCCTGAGATTGACTGGATTTAGACTGCTGGATAGTCTGGGCCCTGATGTGCTTTGCTGTTTTGCAAGTCTTTTGTGCCAAACATCACTGCAAGCAGACGCTCAGTTTCAGATACAAGTCACTCTTCAGTGCACTGGCTTCACACCTGTGTGACAGACTAAGGGTACACTTTGAACAGCTTATTGTGAGCCAGCACTACACCTGTACCAGCTTCACTACTGCTCACCTAGAAACATTTGGCCAAACCTGATGATTTTCCACAGCGCTTGCCTTCCCAGCACTAGGAACCCAGCCCATACAGGTTCATGTCTGGCTCTAGTGAGACCAACCTCCTCTATTTGCTGCTCCAGCTCTGTGATATTGGGAAACAGCTGATCATGAATTCTGGGCTCCTCCACTGCTCTCTTCACATCGTACCCAAACCAGATGGAATTCATGATCGCCTGTGAGAAGCAAAAAGCCTTGATGTTAATTACTTGTTTTCAAAGAAGTCTGACCCTTGGAGCCACACAGGCAGAGGTGCCTCAAGGATGTTCACCAGAGCACATAAAAGGCATCATTTCTGGTTTGCATGGCTTTCAGTGGTTCTTCTCTTGGCTAAGCAAAACACAGGTACCTTGCAGCTTCTGTATGCTTAGGAGGATTCCCACACAAAGAAACCACGAGTGACTAAAATTAACACAGAGGACAGATACCTAAGCTATGGTGGCTGGATTTATGCTGCTGTAACTAAGCACACAACAGTCACCTCAACAAACCTACAGCTACACCTACAGCTTCTTGCTATTGCACAGCCAGTTCCCTTAGGCCTGGCTTGTCTCTACAGGATTGAACTGCAGGCTGGAGCTGCTGGGAAGTGAGAACACTCTCAGAGTCCAGGGCTTAGGAAGTTGCTTGTAGTGATTTTTACAGACTTCTCATCTACCTCAGCCAGAAAGGCAGATCCAGCCTGGTGCTGCTGGCACAGGGAACAGTCACTGCTGCAGTCACTCCTGGGTGGTTTGAGTGGCTGCCACAGCAGCTCACAGGGGCCCTGCCTGCCAGGCCTGACACCGTGCCTGAGCTGACTTCTTATTCAGCTCCCCTGTGTGACTTTGATCCAAAGTTTGGGATGTTGGATGGGAACAACTCTAAACTAAATAGGCTCATGGAGATCCAGGGAACAGAACTCAAACCAAATCTTGTGCAAGTGGTAAGAACAACTTGCTGGAGAAAACATCACTAAGGGAGGCCATCTATTAGCAGACCTTTTGTAGCCCTGGCAGGAATTGGTGTTGGAGGTCTGGCCCTCAGAATGCCAGGCAGGAGCCTCCTTTTCAAGCCCCTGGCCCCAAGCAGGGAGCCACAGCCATGGTCCTGTCACAGGTGCAGACAGGGGTTCCCCCAAATGCTGCCTCTCCCTTTTTGCCTCGTGTTGTCCCCCATTTGCCCACACCATCACATACCAGTGCTGTTGCTGTAGTTATTTTTGTTCCTCCAGAAGCACCGACCACCATCTTCACCTTTTTCATTTTATCCACCAAAATGGAGGGGCACATAGAGGACATTGGCTGTTTACCTGTTGGGGACACAGAGGTTCAGCTTTCTACCTGCAGCTCACAAACTTCCAGCTCTTGCTCCATGTCTAAACCCAGAGCCTCAGTATCCACCTTCCTGACTCAGCTGATGAGTCCTGCTCAGTCCCTGGGGATCCCACCATCCTCTGCACTCATCTCCTCTTGGCTCTCTCCCACCCCTGTCCTCTGCAGGTCCCACATCTGTCCCACAGCACAGGGCTGCAGTGTGAGCATGCACCATGCAGCCAAAAGACTGAGTCAGGAAGGCAGTTTATGCTACCTGGAGCTATGAAATTTGCTGGAGAAGGAGGAATTCCAAATCCATTGATTATGTAAGGTGAGCTGAAGTCATCCATTTCATCATTAAATATGATTCCACTCACATTGGATCGTACATCCGAGCCAAAGCTGGAGAAAACAAATTGTCAAAGTCAGGTCAAAACCACAGCAAACCTAGGCAGAGCTTCAGCTGCAATGTGAAAACCTGAGATTACTGCAATGTGAAAATTACATTACTGCATGTGAAAATTACATTACTGCAATGTGAAACCTGGGGTTTGATCAGAGTAATGCTCCACTCCCTCCCATTGTAAAGGACTTTCTGTCCCCCCTGGGGGAAGGAGGCAGTTAATACCATGAGTACACAGCTACACACAGAGGAAAGGCAGCCCAGAGCCCTTCCTACAGCTCCCCTGAGAGGATCCCGTGGGGAAATCCAGCACAGCACCTCAGTACAACTACTGCCCCTTCCAGGTGGGCAGTACTGCACTCCATTCTGAGGCAGCACAGCTCAAAGGCTGGCACATTTGGGAATAACTGGGGGTTTGCTGAGATGTGTCAAGCTGGAGACTTTTTCTCTGCATAAAAATAAGCTTCACACCCTGGCTCCAGGCCATATGTGCTAACACAGCCCTTTCTGACAGCACTCACAGCCAAACATTGCACTTCCAGGCCAGCTGTATTAGCTCAAATTCCTTCCAAAAGCCTGGGAAATCAGAACCAGCAGCAATAACTCTGCTCATGAGAAGATCCAGATGCAGTGAATGTTGTGGTGGAATTCAACATGAGAGAGGAGACACACGCTGTCCTCTGACACAAGCACAAGGCCTCAGTGTGGAGCACTGACCTGCAAGCTCAGCAGAAGTGCCCATCCCTACCCCGCCCCAGCCGTGGCAGCTCGGTGGTGTTTGGTACCCCAGAACCAGCACTAGAAGATGGCAAAGGCCACAGGGAAGGAATGTCTGAGCTCATACTATTGGTTGATGGTGCTGGTGGCGGACACAGCACTGCCATCGTCAGCCACGATGGAGATGTGGGATGTACCGGCATTGTCTCCAGTGTAATACACGGGCTCGTAGTAGTCGATTGGATGGGAGGTGTTGTCTGTGATTTTCCTCCGGAGACAATCCGCAAAGAACTCGGATGTCATGTTTCTGATTGCCTGTCAGAGAGATCCAGTGCAGTTACTCAGCAGATTGAGAGACACGGAGTTATGAGGCTGATAGCCAATAATTCAGATCACAGAACAGCGGCAAATCCCAGCAGAGAGGCTACAGTTTTCCCCCAGAGGCCTTCCTTCTTGGAAGATGGACATTGTACCAAAAGATCATTTTAAGCTGTCACAGGAGCAGCTGTTGCAGTCACCCCTTTGTCTAGAATCAGCATCCATTATTGCAGGGCTATGGAAAGCTGCCTCCACACTGCTCTGAGGCAAGCAGGGCTACACTTCCTTCAGGGACAAGAGGAATGGGTTCGGATTGAGAGGACAAGGACAAGGCAAGGTCTGCCCAGAGCTCTGTAAGTCGAAAATTTGTGTTCATCAAGCTGGGCTGGGCTCAGAGTCTGCTGCTTTTGCAGGCACAGAAGTAAAGCACAAAGTGCAAAGTTGGGTCAAGCAGTCTCACCTCTTCCCATCTGTTGCTCCATTTTACTACAGGCAGGACTCTGGTCAGAGAGCCACAGGGATGCTGGGAATACAGTGAATAAAGCTTCCAACAGTATAAAACCAGGCAGGGTTAGACCTAAATGTACTCCAGCTCTCCTGGTCCATTGAGGACTTTGCTTTTCCTTACAGCAGGAAGGCTGCCTCCATTTATTGCCCTCACAGCCCAGACATAATCCACAAAGGATGTCACTTTTTGACTCAGAGCTGTTCCACTGCCTGTCAGCAGCAAGTGGCACAGAGCATGCCTGACAAAAACTTTAAGCCATGTTCCAGCCAACGCTGGTGTTGCAGAAAGAAAAGGCTTTTGCCAGGTACCTCTGTAATGTTGACAAATTTTGGGTCTCCCAGCAAAGTCCTCTTGGCGTAGGCGAAGCGAAAGGCCTCCACAATGCGGTGGTAGGTCAGACCTTTCTCCTCCACGGTTTTGACACTGGCAGCAGAGAAATTATATCCTGGCAACAGAGGACAAACAACAATGAACACAAAGCACAGGGTCAATGGATTGCTAATGCACCTGTGTCAAATGCATAACCTCCAAGCCCAGTCTCTATGGACATGCAGTCACTGGACTGTCCTAATCTCCACATGGAGAATTCAGGAGCTCTGGTTGTTTTGAGCACAGTGGGAGTCACCAGCACAATTTGTACTTGCAGAGGTGTTTTTCCAAAGAAGCCTCAAGTACACATAAGGTTCCACTCATACAAGTATCAGGGAAGCTCCTCTATCAGGAAAATATTTTTCCTCTTGCACCTGTATTTCAGGTAGGAAGACAGCATCCCTGAGTTTACAGCAGAAGAGGAATGTTTCTGCATCTCTGATCTCTCCTGGGCTCTCAGGCTTTTCACCTGCTGGAGGGCTACCAGGGTGGCCTTGCTCCCCCCAAAAGTGTGATGTCTTTGGAGCTCTCCCAGCTCCTGCTGCCTGTGGGGCACTGCTCTCTGGCACTCTCACCTTTCAATATGTTGAAAATGAGGGCCAGAACTGGGCCACTTAGGGGGGCACTGGGTGTGTAGAGGGTGAACTCCCCGAGTTTGATCTGTATGGGGTCCTCAATCACTGTGGCATTGTAATCCCGCAGGTCTTCCAAAGTGACAATTCCCCCTGGAAAGAGAAGGAAACTAGAGATGTGGGTTTATGTGATCTCTGGAGGGAAGAGGAGGTCATCCTCCATCACCATGAATCACAGCAAGGATTAGAGGGAACATGGACAAATCTAAAAAGTCACCAGGTGAAGAAAGCAAAAATGTGTGCCAGTGAGATTTACTCCTTGAGAGATCCATCTGAGGCTCACATAGTCTAAGCACAAAGTTGGGCTGATTTGCAGCAGCCAGAACTCTGGTGATCCATCTTTTTGTACGAAGGACACCAGCAGTGTCAGGCTACAAAATGTCCTTAAGAATTCTGTTTACAGGAGGAAGATGCAGTTCGGGGTTCAGATGCTTTGTGGCACCTCACAGGTAGAATAATTTGAGTGTCCCATCACCTCTCTTATCTGAATGGGGAAGACAGTAAGTAATTATCCACCACAAATAAAGGTGTGGATAGCTGGAAGTTCACCAAGCTAGCCAGTGCCGGCTGGTGAGGACAGGATACTGCCACCATCTAGTGGCACCGAGAGTTCAAACAGCTCGGAGTTCACAGGACCACCACGTCTGGAACGTTTTAGGCACAAACTCGTTGGATTCAGGCTCTGTGAACAGGCTGTACCTACTGAGCTACAGCCAGAACTGCACAGACTTGGGAGGCTCTGTGATACAGAATGCACAGGAAACACCCTCCACTTTTGAGTTGCAAACATCTGTTAAAAGTGCTTCTTTTGGGTGCCCTGTTGCCACAGATCTCAGAGGCAGCATTTCGAGGCTGACCTCTCCCCAGGCTCCTGCCCTCTCCGGCTGCTCCCTGAGCAGTGTGGTCACCCCTGCTGCGAGGGACAGATGTCCTGGCTCTCACCTGCCTTGTGGATGTCAGCAATGATCTGCTTTGCCAGGCTTCCTGTGTAAAAGGCATCTGCTCCTTCACTGGCTATAGTCTCGTAGGTGTCAGCTAGTTTGGGCATCTTGATGGTTTCTCCCTCTTGCAGAATTTTCCCTCCTTTGCAGAACACTTCGCTAACAGAGAAAGGACATTGAGAAGATCAGGTCTGAGAGACAAGACCAAAACGATGGATCTGTGGCAGCAGAACCAGCAGGAGCATCCATGCTCAGTGAGGGAAGAGAAACTGCCAGAGTTCAGGGTGCTCATGTCTAGGCACTGAGACATAAAATTGAACAGTGTTTTCTGACCTGCAATTCCACATGCTCAGTTTGCTCAGTGGAGCCTGCAACAGGGATTTTCACCACAGCACCACCCTCCCTGCCCACCCAAGGGGCCAACACATGCCTCAAGGTGCACAGGAGGGGCCACAGTCGGAACTCAGCAGTTCAGTTCAGAGCACAGACTATTAAGCTATGAGGTTCAAAGCTTCCAGAAAATCCAGAAGTGTTTCAGTCCCTGTTTGTTAGATCACTTTAGGGTAGGTTGCTTCCTCTCTAGCTCCCTCATGATGGATCATGATTGTGCTGCTGTGGACCTGCAGATGGAAGGACAGGAGATAGGCCAGGGTGTACATTACCAATTGGATAGGAAACAAACCTGCAGCTGGCAGAGATTCTAAGGAAAAGAGAGGATTAAGTATGATCTCCAGCAAGGCTGGACATAAACACTAAAGGTTTGAGTGTAAGAGGTGGAGGAGTATTTAAAACCCTTCAGGCTCAAAGTCTTTGACAGAAATGGATGGTCAGAGGCACTGCTTGAGGAAGGCTGATGACAGAATAAGACATGATCCAAATTCCCGCTGCCTAACAGCAGATGAGATGTTTAAGGAGACTCTGCAATTGCTCCAAATGCAGGTAAGATCAGCTTGGTGCACTTACAGCATGAGGAAAAGCTGGGGATTCAGAAAATACATTGCCATTGGGCAGACTGATCCCAGCACATACTCTAATTCCACCACTGCTCAGACAAATGAACTTCAGGAGTAGAAGTTCTCCCCCCTTAAAGGTCAGGACTGAACATTCCCTGTGATTTAGCACCTTCAGGCATCTGCAGTGGCACCAGCAATCACAGTGAGTGTGGTCACTGCAGGGGATGCACACTCCTCACCCTCACAGACATGCATTACACAAACACAGGGACTTTGCAGACTGGATGCAGCCACCCCAAATGTCTCTGCATAGAACAGACTCTGCTCCACCTACCACAGCAAGGGATTGCTTTCGATTGCCTCCTCTTTTGATTTGATGGCTGCAGCAAGGCCTTTCCCAACAGGGAATCCTTCTCTTGCCAGCTTGATACTGGGCAGAAACAAGTCCTTCCATGCCAGTTTGCCATGACGTTTGTGAGCCAGCTCATAGCCACGGATTTCCCCTGGCACAGCGATTGACAGTCCTCCTGGAGCAGAAAAGGAATGTGTTCAGTCTTCTACAGCAAGAAAAGAAAGTGGTTGATGGAGCAGGAGGTAGGGCAGGTGTCTCTGCCAGCCCTGGCTTTAGGCAGGGCTTATGTGTGCTGTGACAAGCTCAGCTGGTGAGAATTAACAGAATTAACAGAATAATTTGGTCTGACATTTGTGCCTACATATTCTGAACTGCTGAAACCCCTCTGTCCTCTGGCTGGTAACTCCATTTTAAGGGTCATTTCCCCTCAGTAGGCTCTGTACCAGAGCAAAGCTGCTCAGAACACAGAAGCTATCACAGTGAGAGGACACAGACTGTGACATACGTAAGCCAAAACTTTGTTGCAGCATTGTAACTACAGTTGGAACAGATTGATTCCACAGTGCACAGTGTGCAGTTTGCTTCAATCCTGTTTTCACTTGCATCTCCTGGAAGTTCAACACACTGCTCAAACCCCCTCCAAGGTGCTGTTCCTTCTTGTTAGAAGAGTGACCATGAAGAGAACCAGTTAGTATTTCTTTCTATTTCTTATTAGAAAATACTTTCCTGAAAGGAAACTTCTCTGGAAGCCCCAAGCCACTAGTTGAAGCCACCACCACAAGTAATTTAGGGAGGACACCTGAACTGACAAAACCCAAGGTGATCCACACAAAGATTTATTCAAAGAGGTGGAAAGGAAAGATGGCACATGTGGAACAGATCATACTCAGTGCTTTGCATGCACTTGTTTTTTCATGAAGTGAAAAGCAGAAAGTGGTGGGGTCCCTGACTAGTTTAAAGGACATTGTTTTTAGCTTCTTTGTCAGGCCAGAGTTTGCAAATTGTGCAAGAGGACATTTCCAGGATATTTCTAGGTGAGAAATGCTGTAGGTAAGCAAGAACTGTACCATAAGAAATGTTCTTAATGCAGACATGTCAGTAGCAGCGAACGCTGGAGCTGTGTGTTCCCCCCAGAGCAGTGAAACAGCTTTTGCCATACCTTTCAGAGAGAGCTGTGTGTTGTTCCCAAACATGTCCTCCGATGCTCCTTTTGGAGCCACTTCTCTTGCATTAATGATTTCCACTTTTCCTTTAAGGACAGAGCAAGGAAGATGATGTTTATCTCTGGACTCAGCACACAGGCATGGTCTCTGCTGAAGGACTGTGATCAACATGAGCCAGTTTCTTGGCAATTATTTTGAGGACATTCCCCCAGAGGCTGTGAGCACCAGTCGTTCACCTTGTCTCAGGTAGGATAGATCACCTGCCTTAGCTAAAGCTCTCCAACTGTTGCAGGTGTGTGTGGCCCTGTCCCTTACCTGTGCTGCTGTAGATGGTAAAGAAGAGGCCCCCTCCAATGCCCATGCTGTGAGCATTCATGAGTCCCACGCAAAGCAGGGCTGCGATGGCGGCGTCCACCGCTGACCCTCCTTGCTTGAGGATGTCCCTGTGCAGCAGAAGGGGAGGTGACATGTGACACATGTGACATGTGTGTCTCAGCTCCCTGTGAGCATTGCATGCACCACGTCAGAGCAGCTAGGAAGGATTCTCTGAGGCACATTTGTCCACACCTAGTCCATGTGTTCCTCAGGAACAGGAAGTTTTGAGCTTCTGTCACCAGAGAGAATAGACCCTTAATGGTCAGTGTGCAGACCAGATCAGCCCCCATTACAGACACATCCAAACCAGCTTGAAAACAGTGAGATGTGACAGAGTACATGTGGGGACAGACATTCCACACACACTCATTACACTGTCATAAGAAAAGACAGCTCTCTGAGGAGCCTTAAATCTGCAGCACTTGAGACTAGAACTGGAGGATATCTCAATAAATGTTTTTTTAAAGGAGCTAGAAAGAAAACTCTTGTTCTCGTTGCTCATGGATCCAAGGAATCTTTGCCTGCTATGGTGTCTGTGAGCAACTGCAGTAAAACTGGCCAAGCGTGGTGAAAGCCTGGGTTTTATTAGAATCTCCTCTTTCTGCAGGGAGATTAGGGATTGATTATCCATGCTGGGCGACTGCAAGGATTGCACCTGAACATCGGGGAAGCAACAGTTGTGCCTCATGCAGGAGCTGTCAGAGCCAGGGCACAAGGAGTGGGTACCTTCCAATGATGGAGCAGGGCCCCGCGTCGGTGGCCACGGCCGCCCTCCTGTAGGTGTGAGAGTCCCCTGAGCGCAGCCCGAAGAACAGCCCCAGGAACAGCACGAGCCCCAGCAGGGCTACAGTCACCACTGCCACCACCACACAGCGTGTCTTCATCTTCCTGTGGGGAGAGACAGCACTGTCAGCCCTGCTGCCACCTCCTTCAGTATCCTCAAACCAGCAGCTGTCACCCGGGTAGGACCTGCCTTACAGCAGGCAGGGAATACCACACACTGAAAACCTCCAGATGCAGAGGTGACGTGGGAAATACAAGGAGCAGAACACAATTGCTGTTAGTCATGGCTAACATCATCTTCAGGACAAAAAATTAAAAAAAAAAAAATTAAACTTCGTGTAATTTCCTTTTAAATGACATGTCTGTGGAAGAATCTCTGTCTGGAAGGTTGCCAAGGACCAGTGCAAAACACATCTCGGTCATTAGGAGGCAACCTTGGATAAAGCTACCTGGCACAGCCCAGTGTGAGCACAGCACCCATTCCTGCCTGGGGCCCTTGCTCAGAGCACCTTCCTGCTGAGCCAGGCACTTCCAGAGGGCCATGGCCAGTGCTCAGGTCTCCACGTGTCCCAGTCCTGCCCTCAGCTCTCTCGGGCGGCACAGGGGCTACAGCTGATCTGAGAGTGAGCACAGAATTCCAAGGAGCTCTCCAGTACACAGGGGGATGAGTGCAGAGCTCTCGAGTGGATGGGGAGTCAGTGCCACCTTGGGGGGACAGGCAGTTCAGCAAATACAGCTTGAACAGCTCCTCTTTGGCCCATTTTCTTTTCCATTACAAGACCGTTCCAGCAAAACAGACCTAAACCAATCATATCGCCTTCAGAGATCACCTTCCCCCTTTGCACTGCAGCTCTGGGTTTTTACCACAACTTCAGCACAATAGTCAAGATGTCCTTTACCTTACCAAAGCATCTGCCACCCTCAGAGAAAAGCCAGTCCATGGAATTGTGGTGAAGAAAGATGCACCAACCCCAATGTGGATGCCCAGCAGCCCAAGGCAGAGTGAACTCCCACAGCCAGAGCAGCCCTCAGTGCCCTGCAGCAGCCACACACTCAGGATTAGGCAGCAGTGAGTGTGCCAGCACTGAGCTAACTAGAGGAAACAGGCCAGGCCAGCCAAACCAAAATTTTTCTCAGAGGGGGGTTATTAACAAGCAGGGCCCCCCCAGCCCCACCCCTGGCTGAAACCAGGAGATACACATTTGCTGTCCAAGCCCTGTATCTGTGAGTCTCAGTGTGAGCACTAAAGATGCCCATCTCCATCCAGGTAAATCTACTCTATGTACTGCTCTGTAAACAAATGTCAACTGAGGGTAGTAACAGTAAATGGATGAAACCTCTTTCCAGGTTTTAGAACTTAATTTACACTCTACTACTTTTAAAAGAGACCAGTGGTGTGTTTGCAGAGCAATGACTGAGCAGGGAAACAGAGAAACCATTATGTCCCCAACAATAGCTCACACACAGCCTCAGAGTTTAGAGACAGTTTGGTTTGTTGGCAGAGAGATTTCAGCTTCAGCACTGGCAGTCTCCTCCAAGCTTCACAAGAAATGCCATGGGATCTTTTATCTGTGCCCCAGCTCTGCAGAAGGTACTTTGTTTGGTCTGAAGGCTGCTCTGTGCTGGGCTGTCCCTCAAGCCTGGGCTGACTCAAGCCCCGTGGTGCTGAGTTAACCCGTGGGCTCCTGGCTGGGGCTCTGCAGCTCTTCCCCACAGCTGGTTATCTCACTGCTGGGCCCCTGCAGAGGTTTACTGCCTTGTCAGGCAAGCTACTCTGACAGCAGGAGAGAAGGGGAAATTCCAGGTACTGCCTCTGCTCTCACCTCCTCCCTGGAATGGGATCACACCTGGGAGCATCCCATAGACCCAGAAGAGCTCCATGCTGTGTCCTGCTGCCTGCTGAGTGCACAGACCTTGGAAAGGGCCCTCCAACCAATTTCATATGACTGGGGCACAGCTCCTGGCCTGCCAGGCATGAGGATCAGCCATGCACCACTGGGCAGCAGCACACACAGGCTGCCATGCAGGGATACCGAGCCTGTGCTGTACCATGGCATCACCCCGTGCCTCTGCAACTCAGGTGAATGCTCTTAATGAAAGTGCATCTGTGCAATCTGTCAGACTGATCCTGCCCAGGAAGCAGCAGATGTATGAGCTCGAGACCTGCAGCTTGCTCTTCTCCAGCAGTGAGCAGAGAGCAAAGCCAGCAAAGGATAATCCTTCCACCTTTGCTGCCAGCTCAACTCCCATAAACTCCTTCGCCCATCCCAGGCCTGACCCTAGAGGGAAGCACAACCCTCACTGCCTTCCCAACTGTGGTACAGCAGAGCCAAATGTGCATTTGGTTTGATGTACAGAAATCAGGAGAAGGATCAGGAGCCTGCAGATACCCACTGCCAACCCACCTCTCCCTACTCTGTGTGCCCTGGGCAGACACACTGCAGAAACAGCTGAGTTTTTGGACCAATGATCTGTTTGAAACTTGGCTCTGATTTGAGTCCCCATTGTGATTTATTATTGGGAGTGGAGGAGCAGCTGCAAGCCACCACCTGAGCAGGCTCCCCAGCTACTGCCTGCTGAGGCTGGCTTTAACCTCCACATCCCTGCCAAATCCAGCTGTTTGGAAGCCTGGCTTCAGTCACAGAGTGCTTTGGCAGCAGCAAAAGGTCTCCAGGAGAGAGGGGCTATAAAGTAATTAAAAGCAATTCAATTTTTTCTCAGTGTTACAGAGGTCCACAGCCAGTCTTAGCCATGGAATTTGAAAAGTAGCCTGATTGCCCTAATTTACATTAGGAGAGGAGGAGGACCAGCACGTAGCAGAGTTATACTTGTACAAGCAGCTCCACTGAGCTCTACTCAGATGTGTCACAACGTGCATAGCCCTATTCAAACATGACACTGGGTTGGAATTAGAAGTACCCCAGTGCAACAGGAGGTTGCCAGTTAGTGTCAGGCAGCAGATCCAGGGTCTGACATCTCTGCCAAGAGGGCTGGGGCATTCTGTAGAGATGAGGAATCTGCTATGGTCAGGGAAAGGGCCGGGAGAACTGGAAGAGAAGAAGCAGTGGGGAGAGAACAGTGGGATACCAGAGGATGACAAAGGACTCCAGGCATGATCAGGCACTGCTTTGTTCCCAAATGAAGCAGTAAATGAAACATCCACTGACAACACCTAAAACTTTAACCACAGACTTCAACACAAGAGGTTTCTGTTTAAACCCATCTTGCAAGAACTTCATACCTCAGCACTCACTCCTGGGAGCTCCCTGTGCTCCCACTCGCAGCCCAGGAGCCACTACTGGGCCATTAGCTTTGAGATATCCACCCTTACCTTCCCCAGGCTGCACAAGGCATGCAAGGATAGTTTGGATGTCTGGACTCTTGTCCCAGGACACAGGCCATGCTCTTGTGTCATGGGACAAACTATGAGGTTCCATCACGAGATAATTTAATTGAAGTCTTACACAGTCTTCAGCTCCACCACTGATAAGGGAACTAAAGCAGAGGTTCAGCCAGGCCGTGAAGAAGCCCAAAGAGGCTTCCAAATTCAGACCTAGGCACTGCTGCCACCTGAAGCAGGAGGACAAAGCAGTCCCTGGGGAAACAAATCAACTCCATTCCACTCAGCTAAAGCCTTCCTCACAGACAGTGCCTCTGTGCTGGCTCCTGTCCAGGGCCAGCACCCTGCTCTTGGCTCATCCCAGCCTTGCAGGCTCGTGTGGATCCACATCAATTTGCAGGAGAAAGGCCTCAGTGGGCATCAGTGGTCCCTGCTTAT
Source organism: Polioptila caerulea (assembly GCA_013397295.1). NCBI lineage: Eukaryota > Metazoa > Chordata > Aves > Passeriformes > Certhiidae > Polioptila > Polioptila caerulea. Next base: position 476,118 of record VYXF01007708.1, read on the forward strand.
TGCTGAGACAATCAACACTGAAAAAACTGAGCACTAAGCCAGTGAACGAAGGGGCTGCTCAGCTGGGCCCCAGCTGCTGCTCAAGGAGAGCTCTTGTGGCTTGAAGAGAGCTCTTGTGATCACAGTTTGTGACTCCTGCAGAGGCACAGGCTTTTCTGAAGCCTAATGGCAGGTAGTGTTCTGCCCAATATAGATCAAACTCTGAGTTCAGTAAGAGACAATAATTTCATCTTGAAGCAACTTTTTCCTCAAAAATCCCTCATGTCTCCCTGCAGAAATTTTAGCATCAGATCCAACATTTTTTAAGACACTTCAGCATAAACTATGAAGTAAAAAAAAAAAAAAAAAAAAAAAAAAACACCCCNCACCTCACAAGAAACTAGGAAGTAAAAAAAAAAAAAAAAAAAAAAAGACAGAAAGATGGAATAAATACAGAATTCCCCATTTAATGTGGTTTACACAGTGTTTCCTAGTTGAAGACTTCCCAGAAATCCACAAGTGGCAAACTCAATCTCAAAAACAAAAGTTAGTAAAGTTTTAAAAATCCATTAAAAACATTATTGTTACACTCACTCCCACAATTTAAAGTCAAAATGCTTCATCAAAATAGCTCACTTCTCTCAACTGCTGCAAAAGATGTTTTCAGGTGCTCTTTTGCCATTAAACTAGAAGTTGTTTATTAGACCTGAACTCATTCAGACTGGTTAGTCAGGTCCTATCATTCTTTTATGGCAAGCTTTCATCTGTTTACTAAAAAAGTCACATTTTCACACATTCTGTTGATTAAGAAATCCCACACCACAATTTCAGGTTGAGGGGAATGGCTCAATGAAGGTAATTCCTGTTTCCCCCTTACCTCCCAAGAGTATCTGCAAGTTGGTCCTGTCCTTTTGCACAGACCTGTGTGTACTGATCTCCTCTGAATGTCCTTTCTCAGGAAATGAACCCTTTTCTAGGGGCAAAACATCCTTGTAGCAGAAGCACTAACCACTTATCTTCCCTTAAAAGCTCTCCAAAACTCGTATTTGGTATTTGTACTGCTCTGCTCACAGAGATGAACCCATTGAAACTCATTATGTTTGAATTCACAGTACCAGAGGAATGCAGAAGTAATCATTGACTAGGTGAAGAGTCAAGAACCCACACCTCTGAAAATGCATATTTTAGGATCCACAAAGATTGTTTATCAACAGCAGAATCCTTCCGGGTTCCAGGATTTGGTTACTACGTGGTGCAAATATTTTCCTCACCTCATTGCTAGCTCTGAAATTTTGATTAAGCAATGGAGCAAATGCAATGGACTCAAGTTGCCCCAGGGAAGGTTTAGATTTGATGTTTAGGAAAAATTTCTTCACTGCAATGGTGTCTGGCTGCCCCAGAAAGCTGTGGAGTAACCACCTCTGGAGGGATTTAAAAAGCACACAGGGGACATGGGCACCTGGGGACATGGTTTAGTGGCAATTTGGCAGTGCTGGGTTAATGGTTGGACTCAATGATCCTAAAGGTCTTTTCCAACCTAAATTGTTCTGTGATTGTAAACACACAAAATGTGCTGTCTCCACATGACCAGGTACCCTCACACCACTCTTGCCTAAACCCTTGTGCTCACAGAGAACTGGATTTTGTGTCTGTCCCTTCAGCTTAAACCCAGCCACTGCCAGATTCAGCTGGGATTACACTTGGAGGGAATAACCTGTCTGCCAAGCATGGGCTGGCAGTGTGAGGGCCCCTGAGCAGCTCACACACCCCTCAGCAATCACCTTAAACTGGCACCACGTTCACATCAGATTAATTCTCCAGCTGCAATGAGAAGTAATGCCTGTTCTGTCTGGACTGATCTGGCAGGCAGGATGGCAGAGCAGGAAGGCAGGGATGAAGAAACCTGTCCTCCATCACTAAACCTCACTGAGGATTTTAAGCAACAACCCTCCATGTCTGCTTGTGCCAAGTCTGGAAGCACAGTTGCAGCTCCAAGGTTGCAGCTCACCTGGTGTTGAAGGGTAGCACAAAACCCAGCAGAACCCAGACTGAGGTAAGGAGATGTACAAACTGTCCTTGGATTCTGGACTCAGCTACTAAAACTTAGGCCACTGTTTCTGTCCGTGGCTTGCCAGAAATCCCAGACCCTCCTTTGAACACAAGCTCAATGCCCATCCAGAAATGCTGAATGCCACTCAGGATGTAACACAAGCGAATCACAGCTTGCCTGAAGTTTGGTGAGGATCCAAGCCCACATGTCTTTTAGCCAGAAGGCACTCTGCAAACACAGGATGAAGCAAAGTCTGCCTGGATGCCAGGCAGCACCATTAGATGCTATCTCTGGACTTGTGGGGGTCAGTCAAGAGGTTAATGCCTCAACTCCAAACCAGCCCAGTCCCTCTGCCCCACTCCAACCTTTGATACACCAGATCTCCACTTGCTGCAGAAGGACAGTAGCTGTACTGCACTGACTCATTAACAAAGTTTGGCCTAGTTCCAAGATTAAAAGCTTTAGGGTGATATTTTCTCTGTCTAAAAATACATCTTCTTTTCTATAATAACCACAAAATGGAGTTCTGTTTAACATGTACATGTGGAAAAATCAGTACTACAAACCATGAGCATTTCAGCCCTAAGATATATTCCTGGAAGGAATTTAGCCTGAGCCTATCTTTCAAAGATGACTTTCAAATCCCCCTTTCAAGACGTATGAAGAGCAAAAGCCCCTTCAGTTATATTGCTATTGTCCAAGAAGTCTTGAGCAAAAAAAATGGAAGCTTTTTGGAATGTAGATACTGGCACAGAAAATACTCTGCCAGCTCAGAAGGATTTGATACATCTGCTGTTCCTACTGGCCAGTCTGAACTACACATTCAGAGCCCAGGCCACGTTCAGTTCTTAACACACACCCCTCTCACTGTGTCTAATTTATTGATGTGAGACTCATGATGCTCCACAGAAAAGATTGTGACAGGAGCACACATCGATCCTCTGAAAAACCAGACAGTGTGGAAAGGTCTCTGCCCCAAACAAATCAACCTGCACTTTCAGTCTGTCACACCTTTAATATTAACAGGGGAATTTAAGATGCAGTCTACTGAGCAGAGCCCTTTTCTTAATTTACTGACCCTGTAGGCATGATGGTACCAGGTTTTATTCTTAATATATTCATAGATCTAAAGTTTCTATATCCCTGAGGTGGGTCTAGGTCAGAAGAGAGTCTCCCTGTCACATTTGTCTCAGAGGGTGCAGGGTGACATGGAAAGGCTGTAAGAAAGCCCAGTTCTAAATCATATTTATCCCACTGTAGTATTTCACCTCCACTGCTGAAAGGCAGGGTTTATATCAGTAAGCCAACAGAACTAAATTCTGTCCTTCTTCAAGGACAGTGCAGTGCCATGTTCTTACCAGCACAGAGCTGGAACAAGTTACTCTTTCACTTATGCACAAGTAGAGTTGAAGATGGGGTCAGAGAAAGTTATGAAACCTGAAGTCAGTGCCTGCAGTTCCAAAGGGTGAGCACTCTGCTGTGTACAGGTTTGCTGTGCACAGCTACCTTATTTCAGCTGCACATAATATTGGGCAACTATCAAGTATCTCTGTCTAGACACCAGTACACCTGTTATAACTCAGCCTTACGTGTTTCAAGCTGCAAAGCCACACCTCAAGCAGCAATGCCACATTTAATGCAGCTGCATTGCTGACTTGCTCTTCTCAACCCATTACAAAGAAAAAAAAATCTCCTGAAGGCCTTGCCACCTCCTTCCATCAGTGATGTTCATGGCGTGGCCACCTTTAACATTCCCCAAAAATTAGCATGGACTGTTACATTGAAACTTGAGCAACACAGGAGTGCACCTTTCAGCATGTGAAGCAATGCCTTCATACCTCTTGTCATGGAACTTGCAGATACTGAAAAGCATCAGGCAACCAGAGGCACTTCTGTGGAATTTTTCTTTTTGTTTCTTCCTTCCAACCTTGTTGATTTTTTCTGTAGGAATTTCATGAAGCAACCCCAGCACTGACTCACAGAGCACAGACCCCATCTACTCTTCAGACTCCTACTTTTTATGGGCAGAACCCAAGGCCTCCATTTCCCAATGTTTTAACATCCCAATGCATAATTGGAATAGATTGGAATAGATGCTGGTACAAGATTTTGTAGCTCAGGTTTACCTCTTGTTGCAGGTTAGCTATTTTTCCCACAAGGAAGCCTTTCCCCTCTAACAGAGCAGTGTTGCAATCCAATACTACCTGACCAGGAGCATCAAAAATAGCACCTCGAGTGCCCACTAACACAGAGCTGTTAATAAGCATGTGAGGTTTCTTCCCATTAAATAATAGTTCCCCTTTTGACCCCTTGCTTTACTCTTCCATGATGAGGGCAGCCAGTGGAAGCTACGTACCAGCTGTATGGGTAGAAGACAATTCTAATTTAGGCTAAACATGATCTAAGAAACATTGATTGGAAAAAGAGAGCACTGCTGAAAAAGCCCTGGAAAAGTCACTAGGGGAGACTCTCAGAGAAAAGGTACTTAAGGAATGGAAAAGATGCCTAGCGTGCAAGAGGTCGAGTTGACTGAGAGCAGGGACACAAAAGTTGTCTTACAGAGCTGAAAACAAACAAGCAGATGTTTGTCCACAGCCAAAGCACCTCCTTCCCCTGCAGTGAGAGCTGCTTTCACTATAACTCACCTGCTGAAACGGAGCCACCCACTAAACCCACATGCTTTCATTTGATGGAGCTGTTTTCCCATAATCACACAGAGGTGCACACTTTTCCCTGGGACAAAGGTAAGCAAGGGGAAGATAACTGGTAAACAGAGAGGATTATTAACCCTTTCTTGCCAGCCACACTGGTTAACCTGTTCTGGTTATATCCTTCTAACCTCAGAGGCAGCTGCAGCAGCATTGATGGGACAGTGCTGTGTGAACTGCCAGGTCTCCTCAGTGCTTGGATGTTGTTGGTTGCTGTTGCAGAAGCAGCCCTTCTGCTCCTCCCTTCCAGAAAAGGGTGGCTCTCCTCTGTCCAAAGTTCTGCCTTCTTTTATCATTTTTTCTTCAATTTTATCTCTCTGCTCTCTCAACTCAATCTTACTCATTAATTTTATGTCAAGCTCTGCAGTTTCCAAAATCTACATCAATCTGTGCCATTTATCTACCAGCTATATAAAGCCCTTTAATCTTTGCAAAGCCTTTCTGCCAGGCCACCAAAGGGACTGTGTTCTCACAGCTGACAGAACTGCCTTTCCCCCAGCAGCCAGCAAAGAGCTCAGCAACACAGTCCCACACAGCTTCCCCTCAACCTCACCATCCCCAAATAAAAGGGGACAAGGCTGCTGGAGATGGAAAAGAAGAGGGAATGACATGGGGAAAGAAGGAAACCTAAACTGGTGAAGGGAAAAACAGATAAAGTGGGAATGAAGGGGGACAAAATAAATGAATGAAGACAGGAGGACAAAAAAGGTGAAAGAAGAGGAAAAGGGGAAACTGAAGAGCAAAAAATGAACGATGCCCTCTCCCTCAAGGCTAGAGGTTTTCCCCAGCCTCATCTGACTGCTGCACTTGGACCTGTCCTGCACATGCACATTGAAGCTCTCAGATCACAGATGAAGTTTGGACTTTCTTGGTGCTCTGCAGAGGGCATTACTTAATTTTCATGTAAGGTTTATGTAATGTTATACCTGCCATAGCAGATAACTGTGTATTTTATAGACTGTAGAGCATCTGGATGGGTGGGTGAGGCCACCAAAACCCCTGGATTCCAGTTATAATAGATGAACTCAAGACTGCATTCACTCAAGAGGTTTCACAGATTTCAGCTGAAGTTGGAAAAGAGCTGTTTCCAAATGCAAAAAAATGTATAGCTACCTGCCTAAATTCACCTGTTTTTGCTAAACCAAGACTCTACAGGTGACTACCTTAATGGCTACAGAGCTGGTTTGAATAGCTTTGCCTCTCCTGACCTCACTCCTGTTTGCTGTGGACACCTGGATCAGGAAATGCAGCTCAGGACTGGGACCTTGAGAGGAAAAGCCCTGGTCCTGGAGAGCCCTGTGACATGTTAGAGAGGATCCAGCCAAGAGCAAGAGCAGGTCTTTGTTTTCTAAACACACATAGGAGAGGGCCATTCTTTTTGTTCTGGTAATGAGCAGAGAGTCTCCCAGGTGCTGTTCTGGTATTTCATGTGTCTAAATATTCATTTTCCTGGGCAGAATCTGCTCGTTTTCATACAAACACAGTTGCCCTTGATAGTTCTTTGCAACAGATTTTCTTTTTACAAAGAATTAAACGTGGACTGCTTGATTTATTTCAGAATATTCCTTTTTCCTTCACAGGCCAGTTTCCACGTACACTAATACGTACACTAACAATCCCCTGACTTGTGCCCTGCCTGCTCTGCATCAAGAGCTCTGGTTTCTCCCACAGCATTGCCCTTCCATTCTGCTTCTGGATCACACCCTCAGCATCCTCCCACTGTCCCTGCAGCTTTTCTGGTTCTGCATCTGCCTCCTGGCCTTCCCCCTAGGCGCCAGGTAGGAAATCTGCCAGTGCTTGACCTCCCACACCCAACAGGGCTTACATTTTTCAGGTTACCACTTGGAAGCACAGAATTACATGGAAAGAAGAGGGATCCAAGATCTATGGAGTTCAGCCTAGTTCTTAGACCTTGGTTGCTCTGATGAGCACCACCTGCCAGAGGGACGTTGAAGTAAGAATTTCTCATCTTTAGGACCCCATGAAATCTGCCTTCCCGTGTTTGTGTAGCTCTGAACTCTCTGGTCATTTTGGGAGCCTTTCATGTGTCAGCTTGCCAAAACAGCACTTCTCTTATCAGCAATTCCTGTCATTTATGCTACCTGCAAAACCAGAGTCCCCTGACACTCGGGCCAATGACCCTGCACCAACCTTTCCATAGACCTTTATAACCCACAAAGGAACAGAAACCAACATCACCTTGGCTGGCAGATGCTACCTTCAAAGTGTTGGATGGGCCATGCAGAGGTGAAATGTCTTCCCCAGCGATGGGATTGAGATCCCAGCTCACTGGACTTCCAGCTCCTTGCTCTGATCTCAGCCTGTCAGAAACCCCAGCCCTTCTGGAAGCCACCAGCCCACGTGCTGCTGACCCTGTCCAGCCACAGCTGCTCCCCTGAAGGGTGGCTCAGCAGCTGCCCAGGGTGCCTGGACACAGACCCTGCTGCCTTTGCTGACTGAGGCAACCCAAAGGCAACACGGTAGATCAAGTCCTGTCAATCCTTGCAAGAGAGAAACACTTGCTCTTCAAACCTGAGCCTGAAGGCTTGTGAAACAAAGGTACCCTTTAATAAAATAGGATTCATGAGCTGGAAAGGTACGCAATAAAGGGAGAGAAACAACTCCTCTATTTCACACCCCAATCCAACCAAATATGGAGATGACAAGACAAAATCACGCTGTTTACTCACGACTTTAAAAGCTCTGTTCTCCCTGGGTGCAGTTCACCTTCAGCCAGTGACACCAATTAAGGTGCTTCTGCCTGGTTCTCTTGCCCCTTACTCCTCGAGAGCTCCCAGAAGCAGGGACTCCAAAAACAGGACCGGTCACACAAAGCTGAGTAGGAGCAAGGCTTCATATATGGGAGTGGTCAGAAGAGGAGGGTGATGTAATGAAGCCCTATCTTTGAGCAGTAAAGGCATGCCACCCTTCCCCCTCCCTGTCCCTGAAGAGTTGCTGGCTCACAGGGCAAGATGAGAACAGAGTGGTCCAGCACTTTCCGTGCCGTACTTTCTCACGGTGAAGGGAACAGCGTAGAGGGTGGGGAGCAAGCAAAGATCAGAGCTGAATGGAGACAATACTTTGATGTTAGGTAGTCCCAGGAGTGAATCTGTACTGGCAGAGTTGTTTCTTTTCTTCATGCATCAAACAATTCTCTGCCAAGTTGCTGGTTTCCCCTGGCACAAGTCCTGACAGGGAGCATTACAGCACTGGTGACCCCATACCCATCCTGACAGAGATAATCCCATTCCTGCACTTTTCCAAGTTGGCTGATGCTGGAGCACTGCCCAGCTCCATGGCCATAGGGGCTGAGAGCTCTGTAGAAGAGAAGAAATGTGCATCCCATAAATGGTGGTGTCTTGGACACTGACCTGGGAAGCTCTTGAGAGGGACATCCTGCCCTTCTCCATCAGAGGAAATCTTGAACCCTGTGAATGGAGAGGAAATCTCTCAAGGATGTACCACTTCTGTCCAAAGGGAAAAAAATTAATTTTTTACTTCCTTCATTTCAGTTCTGTTGAAGGGCTTGTTTGACCATGAAAAGCCACATCAGGCATTAGGACAAGGTTTGCCTAACTCAAAGGTTATAAATAATCAGTTGGTAGCTCTGTGATTGCTGTATAAACGGAGAGTCCAGGTCTAACAAAAGGTTTCTGTGTGCTCTCAGATGAGGCAATTGGAAAAGGCAGGAGCCAATCCAGGCTTTCACAAAGTGGAATTCACAGAGTTACTGTCCTCTACCAGGAACTACACCAAGATCCACAGGATCAGGCAACAGTAGCCAAACAAATACCACCAGTTCTGAGAACCAAAACCTTGTACTGCCAGGAACCTCCATGGGTAATTCTCAGATTTGGGTGGGGAAGGGAGATGTGGGAATGACTCTCACAAGAAAGGCTGCTTTTGCAATGCATGGTGAGCTGAACTGGAGAACAACAGTGCCTTTACCCCTTCACAGGTTATTTTTTAGCCAGAGATGTCCCCTGTCCATACAACACAGTGCCATCTCTAGTAAAGGAGCTATTCCTTTGCACATCACAGCCCGAGTCTCTCCTACCCTGAGGAATGGGTCTGCTTTGAAAATGTCAAGGGACTTAAAATCAGATACACAACTGAGAACCCCTTTGAACTGCCAGGAATGCTGCCTAAGAGATTTTTTCAGAACCAGGACAAACTAACTCTCTCTTACAGATGTAAGATTTGTTCTACTGTATTTGCACTTTCCTGCAAATTACAGAACCTCAATAAACTACTCCCTCTTGTTGTGTTGTTTTGGGGGGGCCTGGATTTGGTGCTATTGGGAATGAAACAGAAACAATTAACATTGAGTTGCTCTGTTATCCAAACAAGAATCTGCACCCAACAGGTATTTTTCATTACAACCACAACTGCAGCAGACCCTGTCCACCCCAAGGAAAGCTCCCCACTTGCTCAGGGTGCAGCACATTTTTTACAGGATTGTTTGGAGACAACCTGAACATGGGGGGTGGGTGACAAAGGACACTCTAACCAAACTGAAAGCACAAAGAGGAAGAGCAGAGTCATAATAGGTCCCTTCCCCTATTTCTCCACTGATATCATGTGATATCACTGATATCACTGATATCATGGTAAGAGACAGACACAGGGGAGAATGTGTAAAGCTGCCTATCAAATACTGGGCAGTACCTGCTGCACCTACAGGAAGATCTCCAAACTCCATAATCTGTTCAGACTGCCAAATTATTATCATCACCCCCAAAAAATTAACTACTTAACAGCATTTTAAAGCTACTATCAGAGCCAGTGAGCCTTACAGGCCCACACGATCAAAGCATTCATATCCCCACTTCAGAGACAGGACAACAGATACAATCTTGCTCAGGGCTTCAGAGCAGGTTAGTGCCTGGGCTGGAATAAGGAATCTTCCCCTCAGATTCCTTAACCACGTTCTTAGACATCACCTTTCTTCCCTGTCACATGCCTGATATGTACAGTAAACCCAGAGGCAGCTGGAAGTGACAAGTGCAGAGGCTGACACTGATCTGCTGCACGGTGCCTAGAGCTCCACGGGATGCTGTGATGAGTGCTCCTCACAGCTTTGGTCTCTCCTGCACTGTAAACAGGAAATTAATAAAATGTGAAAGTAGCACCCTCCATCTCCTTGTGAAAAAAGACAGCAGATTAGATTGCAGCAGAGGAGCTGGGGGAAGTTCAAAGTGTTAGACATTTAACAGAATACTTGCAAATTATTACAGAAAGTTGTTGGGTAACTAATCACTGTTAAAATCTAACCTAAACAAGAAGGCCCTAAACCCAGAAGAACAAAGACTTTCCCAGCAAAAGCCAAGGTCCACTTGCCATTCTGCTTAAGAATCAGTGGGACTTGGAGATGTGAGGCTCAGAAGTTATTCCTGGACATGATTGAAGTTATTCCTGGACTGACCCACAGAGATCTGTGTGTGCAGCCCACCCAAACTTTGCCTCATGAAAGCTTCTCATGAAAGCTTCTCAGGAAGCCCCACAACTTCTTCTTCCTTTTTCAGCAGTTATTCCTGAAGGCTCAACGCTACTGCTCTCAGAGCAACAAATCAAACTTCTCAGCATAAAATTCAGCATGTCCTGGTAAGCCAGAATCTGTCCTGGATCACCTTAGCATGGCAAGATTTCAGTGGGACCACAAGGCAGGGCCAGGGTAGCAGCTCTCAGAGAGGGACGGGGCACAGCAGCAGGGCAGCCATCCCCAAATCTGTTATCCCCACTTGTCAGCCTGCTTAGGCAGCCCTGGGGGTGCCTTCTGCCAGCACTGCAGGGCCACTCAGCTCACAGAGTGTAGGAATCAACCCAGCAAAGAGCCACTGATGGCTGTTAGGTGCTGTGAGGGGAGAAATCCCACTGAGGCCCTGAGAAGCCTGTGGATAAAGCTCTAATTTGCACTGTGGACAGGGACTATGCACATTCTGGCTATGCTAGGGCTTCAGAGGGCAAACCTATCTCGAGGGTGAACACTCAGAAGCAAGAGTTTCAGGGACCCTTACACTGAGACCCCTTTCCCTGCTCTGGAATGGCTCCCTGCTCGACAGCCATACAAATACACAGGAAAGTTGCACACTATGCAAGACAGCTCACGCCCTAAATGGGAATCTGGACACACAACTCTTTTATTCCAGTGGTACTCAGCACTTCATATTCTCTGGGCTTGCTCCCCAGAAGAACAGCCTCAGGAAAGAAATGAATTTTGCTTTCTAAAGAAGTCACTCACTGCAGATCCAAAACTGCCCTAGTGCTTCAGGCTCACATTTAGTCCAGCTAAGGCTTGGGCAACACTGTTCATGTCCGTGTGGCCACTTGCAGCCCATCAGTTTTGACCTTAGGAGAGAAACACACAGCACAGGTTCAGTCTTGGTGCACACCAGGAGCAATCCCATCCATGGGATGGGCACCATTGTCCAACAGGACAGGCTCCTCTCACAGCCCACCACTGCCAACAGCCCATGGCAATGCACTGAAATCACTGGGTGACTCCGTGCTCTCCACAAGGGCAGTCACAAAGCTCCTACAAAAAGGGGACTGCAGAGACAGGAGCCTTTCTGAATGCAGAAATCTGTCAGGTTTGGTGCTTGCAGCATGTCCTTCTCTGGGTAGAGCATAACACAGAACTGAGGAAAGGACGGGTGCTCAAACACCAACAAGTCTTCTGAGAGGTGCTCATGCTACCAGGAGAACAGGACTCACACCTCAGGTGGAGATCAGAGAAAAGAGTCCCTGTCTGGTTCATCTCCCACCTGTCCCAGTCTCCTTCAGGGAGACTGTTTGTTTGTTTGTTTGTTTAGGTGCTGCAAAGGGCACCAGAAATGGCCATTTGCTTGTGAGAGATCAGAATCACAAACCTCTGCCTCAAAGCACTTGGAACCCATGTTGGAAAGTGTGAGGTGGCCAGCGGGGCTGGAGGCAGAGACTGCACCAGCACAGCTCTGGGAACACACTCTTGGCTCTGGGAGGAGCACACAAGCTGCAGGGGCTGGACACAGAGCCCTGCACAGGAGCTTGGCCCCAGCAGCTCTTCCCCTCCCTCCCACACACAGCTCAGCCTTGACAGCACAGCCTCTCTGGGCTGGGCTGGGCTGGGGCAGATGCTGCTGCCTTCCCATCTGCTGAGCCCACGCCTGCCCCCGTTTCCACTGCCAGTGGAACCACAGATGCCATATTTCCACCTGATCTCTGGGGAGGGCTTGGTTTGTTTGCCCAGCGTGCCAGGGCTGCAATTAGCTGGCAGAGTGGGCCAGTCACACCTGCATGGCACAGCACAAAGCTGCTTCAACCCTCCCCTATGGACCTGAGCCCCCAGACCCCCTGATGCTCGCAGGGAGAAATGGCAATGCATGGGATACCACAGGCACTGCACTTTCAAAGATCAGGGTGGCTCCCACAGGTCGAGAGGAGGGGTACTACAAACACAGACACCTCCTAAATTTTGAGAGTCACAGCAACCAGTGCCATCAGGCACAAATGGACTTTTGCAGGGGGGCAGAGTGGCCTTCCCTGGGAAAGGCTCTCACCTTCCCCTGCAGGTAGAGGCAAAAGGGCTTCCCACAGGCTGCAACACTGTTCCCACTCTCTCCCCTCCCCACATCAGCCTACAACACTGGCCCTCTGATGCTGTGACATCATTTTCTGACAGCTGCTGTGCCTCTTTTTCCCACCTTGTCCCCTCACAGTTGCCCCATAGCATTGAGGAAGAGGAACAATTTGTGGTGAGGTCAGCCTGATGTGCCATGAGGGTTTGTGGGAAACAGACCTTGGATTTTACCAGGGCTGCTCCCCTGTGAGAGCTCCCACAGCCAGACATGAACCTTGAACTCCAGCAGGGCAGGGCAGAATTGTGCAGAGACAGAAGACTAGATAAAAGAAATTATCCTTTTATAGATATGGATTTCTTTTGAGAGCAGGAAGGAGCAGGAAAGAGAGGCAGAGTCCAGACCCTGGTCTGACTGTTCAGATCTGAGGCTACCAGAAACTCTGGCTGCTCTTGAAAAGGCTTCCTGACTCCCCCCATGCCACCCTGGCTGCCTTGCTGGCCTCTGCCACAGAGATCCCACCAGCCTCAAGCTAATTTGGGCTCATGGGTGAGAACAGAAACACAATAGTGACAGGAACACGAAGCAGTGGGGAGGAGGACACCCAGGAGACTCATTCTTATCAAAACCCAACAGTATATCAAAGGGGATCTGTGAAGACAGGGAAGAGCCTTTTGTAAAAGCTGCAATTGAGCCAAATCCTGCAGTTTTTACATGCTGCAGTCTTTACATTCTCTCGGGAACCCCATGAGGAAGGCTGCCCCAAAGGGGGACCCCTGTGCCAGGCCAGGCCATGTGCCAGGCACGCTGCACACCGAGCAGTCCCACACCCACGGCACCGTCGCTGTTTGCCCTCTGCATGTGCTTTTTAATTACAGCTTTTATTTGCAAAGCATCTCTTACAGAAAAGACAAATTGCATTACTCTCAGCTTATTAAAATCACACTCAGATTTTCTCAGCTGCTAATTACACCCAGGCAGCAGTGTCAGTGTAATTAAAGCTGGGATGGACCTTTGGGGATCCAGCTGTCACACAACCCCTTCCTGCACCGGGCTCCTCTGAGCCCTGCCCAGGCACAGCCCTGCCATGCCACGACAGAAGATGATGCAGGTAAGGCCAAGCACCTCCTCAGCACCAAACCTCCCCATTTACAGCTGGGCACCCACCCTGCCTCTGCTGCAGGGGCTGGGGGAAGGGATACATGTGGCTTTGGTGTTACAGCACTGAAATGTGGGGAGTGAAAGGGGGTTTTCTCCTGTTTCTGGTCCTAAATGATTGCAATAAATCACATTGCCTGTCCAAGCCTCCATTTGCTTTCATGCAAAACAAGAGATTTTTGGCTTCCCTGTTAATTAAGCAGCTCTGGGAACAAACCACAGAATGGACTCTTGCTGGCACCCAAACACTTTAAAGCCTGACTGTGGCACACAACAGGCCTGGGAGTGGAGTACTCGGGGGAAGGTGTGAAGCACTAGAAACTGAGTTCCAAAGAATTGAGAGACAGTAACAAAAGAGCTTACAGACCTGTGAGGAGCTGGGAGCCTGCTGGAGAACCAACTGTACCTCTGCAACACGTGGCCTTGGCAGAAGGGCCAGCACAGGTGTGCAAACAGCTGCGTGGACAGCACAGCAAGCACCTGCCCCCAGCACAGGCACCTCAGAAACTGAGCTCTCAGCACAGGGCCAGGTAAGCTTTGGGCAAGTGGGCACTTAACCCCAGCACTGGCTTCCTGCTGCCAAGGGGATGCTGTGGAGGATATCACCTCCAGGAAGACAGAGTGGTAATTAGGGAGAGCAGATAAAGACTGCAGCTCTTTCAAGATGAGTTTCCTTCCCATTGAAATCCTCACAGTTTCAGTGCTCAGCAGGATGCAAACACATCCTTAAATGATTTCCTGGAGCCTAGTTTCAAAGATCAGTCCCTTCAAAAGCAGAAGCATGCCAAGATCAATAGCAGACCCAGGAGAGCTCTAAGCATGTCAGCTCCAAAACCACCAGGCTTGCACTACAGCCACTTACCGATCAGATACTAAGGGGCACTGCTACCTTTTCATATTTGAAAAGACTACCAAGGCTTCCTAAGCAATCAGCCTTACTTAAGAACCAAGGAAAAAAAAAATCAGTAGGAAATGTTACCATTCAGAAGCAGCACGATGTGCCTGTGCAATATGTCCTGGAGAGGTAAACCCACAGACAGAGCTCACAAGAGAAGAGGAGCAGAGCTCATAGACACTGGATGTCATCCCAAGAACAAGGATATGCTCATCTGCTCCCTGAGTAGTTTTACTACTAACTCCCTAAAGCCACTAACAGGATATCCTGGGAAGCAGCTATCAGGTGATCATTTTTAATTCAATACAAGTTACAAGAGAAGAATGAATGATCAAAACCTCATGTGGAAAAAGCTGAGTGGGGTATCCTATGGGTTCCAGAGGCAGCATGCTCAGCATGTTCATACATTTACTTGTGGCCCAGTAAGGAAATAGTAAAGATAACATATGGAGCTAGCAAAAGACATCAGGAAAATTTCAGTTGTGGAAAACTAGAAAACATCTGTGAAACAGGGCAAATAATAACTGATGAAATTCAATATAGAGAAACATGTAATGCTTGGCTGTGATAAACCAATAAGAATAGATATGTATTGTTGGATTTGAGTTAGAAGCTCCTTACACCACCATTAAATCTCTTACAAAGATTTGGGGGAAAAAAATGCAGCAAGAAGGAAGCAAGAATTTGTTAGCTCCAGATTCACTGGCTCTTATTTAAAGCTTATAAATGAAACTGGGTCTGTAAAGAGGAAAAGTATTCCTTTGAAAAGGATAAAGAGGACAGAGGCAGAGTTAAGAATCAAAGCTGGCAAATCAAGCTACAGCTACGGAAACTTTTGAAAAAAATAATAACTTAGTACAAAGAACTTACCTAAAAAATGACATAACAAAGATTATGCCCGACTCACTGAAAAATAAAGTGTTTTCTGTCTAGGGTGTTCACTCAAGTACAAGCTAACTGCAGCTCCTTTGGAATAGCCTTGAAATCTGTCCAAATAGGAGAATTCCAGTCAGAGGTCACTGTTTTCATCCCTTAAAACATGCGTGCAGCATTCGAGCACGCCATAGGAACACCAAGCCTGAGAAGCAGAGGCTGGGTTCCCAAGAGCTTCAAGCCTTCCTCTCCCTACCTGGAGCCTCTGGCAGCGAGGTACCGCCCAGCCTGCGCTCACCTGCAGCCTCGGAGCGGAGTCTGTCCCTCCATCCGCCCCGCAGACACTCCTGCGCGCTGCGATCCTACCTGCAGCTACCTGGGGCTTTCCATGCGGGCGGTGCGGCATCTCAGGGGTCCTCCCAGCACATCCCTGCCCGGCCCAAGGGGAGAGGAGAGCCTCTTCTCCAGAGCAGCCGGGCTGTCCCCTGTGGGTGAGAGGCTGGGTCAGTCCCAGTTCTTGTGCTGGGCACTAGATGGCACAGACGGGAGGCGGCCCGAGGGGAGCCCGGGCTGGGCGGGCTGTGCCGTGGGGAATGCGCTGCCAGCAGCATCATCCCACGGGGTACCCCCTCCACGGGGTGCCCCCGCTGCCACTGCCTGCTGCACCCCTTCACATCCCGTCCTGTCCAGCCTGTCCTGCTGCCTGTGCTGCAGGGAAGCCGGATAGCCCGGCAAGGGCTGTGGCATCCATGCCCCGCTGCTCCTCACCAAGCTCAGGCTCACTGAATACACCTGGTTCACAGAGCAGCCCTATATTTGGCTCAAACAGCGTCAAAAAGAGGGCAGAAATCCTCCCTGGGAGGGCCTGTCCTGTTTCACTACGAGGCTTCACCTTGGTCATCAGCCTGCAGGACAATAAATAGCACCTGATACCCAGAGTGTGGAGAGAGACAGCGAGGGCCAGCTACTACATCAGTGGTCCCTCTGGGTTCGGGCCAGTTCTGGGGAGTGGCACCCCAGCACCTTTCCTTTGCCCTGTGGGATGATGGTGCAAAGGAGGGAAGCACTTAGTCACTGCTCTTAAAGCATTTGTCACAAGGCAGCTCCTCTAAAGCGGCTCACTCACTCTTCCTCCTGATTTTCTTCCTTTTCAGCACTGCTGCCTGCAATCACTGAGGCAGGACCTGCATCCCAGAGCCTTCCCAACCTCATCTTCCTCAATTTCTTTAAGGTGTGGGTGAGATTCCTTCCCAATGAACTGTGTGGACTGACGCGATGAGGCAAACACAGAAGTGCTGCGGTAAGCACAGAAAAAGCCAAAGCGCTCTCTATGGTGACACAAAAAAAAGTATGGGAAGGTGGAAGTTTGTATGTTGGCCTCTGCTGTTCTGACATTAGAAATTCACTTTACTTCAAAGGTTAACAGAGTGAATGCCCCTGCTGAGGATCACAGGCTCTGACAGCCTGCCTGGAACGGCTCCATCCATGGCAGGGCACGAGGGACAGCATGTGCAGGGTGGCACTGAGGCGAGCAGCAAGCTCTGTGCACAGGGCACAAGTGGCACACATGGGTGTTATCCAAACCAAACCTGAGCCTGGCAAAGCCCAAAAGAGCTTTTGTGCTGAGCAGCTCAGTGATGCCAGGTATTAATGACACAGACAAGTCTCCAAGGAAAAGCCTGTTTGCTTTTCCAGCAGCACTACCCTTTCCTGCCTGTCAGCTCATGGCACTGCCCTGCAGACTGCAGTGGGGCCAGGGATCACCTAGGGCAAACCCCACAGGGGGAATCCCTCAGGGTGTTGTAGGTGAGAGACAAAACATAATTCAGATGCCTGCACTGTAAAATCCAAATTAATCCGTGGTGTAAACAGGACAGTAGGTCAGTTTGGCTCAGTGACTGTCATCTTTTAAAGGCTGGAGTGGGTGACACTGGTGACCTGTGCAAAACCTGGAGAGAGACTCATGCTAGATCCTGGGGACAGCTCCAGTTCAGTGTCCAGAGGCTGAGAAATACAGAACAGCCAGAGAAGCCCCTTCCACACTGGGCTCTCACTGACAGACTTGGAGACCTGCTTCTGATCAGCCATCTAAATCTAAATGCTGGGTCACTGGTGTGTAACAACCTGGCTCTGAAAGGTTCCTGGGCAGAGAAGGAAATGCTCAAAAAAGGTTTTTATGCTTCAATTCCCACTCCAAGTTTTGCTTCTTGTTCTCTTCAAACATTTGGGGGTTTTAGACAAGAGATGTCTTTTTATCTTTGGATATAAATGGAGAAAACATAGTCAAACTGCAAAGAAATAAAAACATTTGGTCACTTTTCCAGGCCTCACATGAACTGTAAACACATTTTAAGAAGTGCTGAAGTCTTTGGAGAACATGAAAGTCTTAGTCAGGGAGACCATCCTCCTCAGCAGAAGCACATCTAGTGTGCCATGTGCTGGCTGGACTCACTTCCTTCTGCCAGAGCCGGTGATGGAGAGCACTGAGCTTCCCCTGCAGGCCCCCCTCAAACCAGCCAGCAGCACTCCCCTGCACTGTGTCTGCTCAGGTCAGACTCCACAGCCTGGCCCCCAGTGCCTGGTCCATATACTCCCCCGAGGGCCTGTGGTTGCTCTCAGCAGTTTAGAACCGCTTGCTAAGATGCTTAGAGCCCGTTTAATCTGTGCACTTAGCGGTTTCAAATTTCAAAAGAAGCTTAGCAGCACCAGGTGCTGCCTTCAGCCTCTCCTGCATGGGCTTAAGATGGTTTAATTCCTTTATGAAACCATAACTCCAGCCCACAGCTTTCGACTGGGGAGCTTCTAAGCCAGGTTTTCTAAAAGCTCTTCAGAAATATTTTTATGAGACACACACACACACACAGGGATTCCAGAGGGACGTATTATAAGATCAGACATTTCTGCCTCTTTAAAGCTGGAAATGCGAGAGCCCCATGGCAAGGTACATTTTAAGTCCTTGCAAGGCTCTCCTCCAATGTTTCTCCTGGCTTAGATCAGCTTCTTAATTAGTCTAATGTATGGTAATGCCTGGAGAGGTCCCAGGGCCTTCCCCTACAGGTGAAGCATCCACAGGCAAGAGCCACCTCCGTGCTCCAAATAAAGGCAGGTGGCTGAACAGAAAAACAGCCCCTTGGGACCACAGGCTGCCCCTGGAACTGTCACTTGCCAGCGTTTGATTCATAAACTGCATTGCTCTGCTCTTTTTTTACCTCTACTGCTCTCCTTGACAGGCTGATCAAAAGCACAAGGTGTTACAAAGGGGACCTTGTGCTGCTGCCTTGAAAGACCTCCTGCTGCTCCCAGTGACTCTCCCCTTCCTTCCTCTGGAGAGCTTCCCGAGGATTTGTGTGTCTGCCAGGGGAAAGCAGAGGGCTGGGGAGGACAGAAAAGGTGTCTGGAAAGCACCCATAGGTCCAGGTGGCAGTGGAGAGGTGCAAATAGTGGAAGGAAAGAGAGAGGAAGTGTGAGCCTAGGGCAGAATGTGAGAAGAGGCAGAGTTTCCCACCATCACCCTCTGAAAGCCCCCACAGGGCTGGAAGAGTTACCCCACCATGAGTTATTCCCATCCTGACTGGGACGGGAGCCCCACTGCTCCCAGAGCAGGGAGGAACATCCCTGGTGGTGCTTTCAGCATGCTCCCAGAATTGAGGTAACAGAAATCCTCCATGCATCTCAGTTCCCTAACTGACTCCCTGTGAAAGCAGTGGGAGCTCAAAATTCCCCTGTGCTAAGAAGTCAAGGCAATGCCACTCGTCACTGGAGCAGACTGGTGACCTTCCCTGTGCTTGCAGCAGTGTTGACCAATTTCACTGTGACCACAAGATCACAGGGGGTTAATATTCTCTATGCAGGCAATACACAGCCCAGAAAATCTGCTTTTATGGGCACTGCAAGAACTTGATTAGTTTGTCCAATAATGAGCATAATGAGCATTGTGTCCATAATGACATAGTAGAACTGTGTCCTTTTGAACATCCATCACGGCCTCAGACCCAGAACACCACCAAGGGCCTCGTGGGCTTCAAAGAGAGCCTCAGCTGCAAGAAGCAAAAGGTTTAAGACCTAATGAGTGTTACATGGGCTATTGCTACCATTTCTCTATCAAATGCAGAGCCCCAGCAGTGATTGCCTGCATGCAGTTGCTTCCAACCAGCACTGAAGCTGCAGGAAGTCCCTAAGACTACAGCCCAACTGAGGCTATGTTCATCTTGCATCTCCCCATCTCCGTGTACTTTGCAGTTTCAAGGAAGAAATCCCCCTTATGGTCGTCATTAAGAGAACTTCTTCCCCAAAACTGCACTGTTATGGACAGATGGACCTTCTGCAGGTCTGCTGCTTAGTTCAGTCAAGAGCTTACAGGTATTTGGGATACAGAGCTCCCGCATGAATAGCTCATGGCCAAACATCAAGTGCATTTGCCCTTAGAGACAATGGAATTAAATCTGGAGCCTGCACGAGCTCTTTGGGTGCATCTCTCCAGAGCTCCCTTCTCAGCAGGAGCCTCGGCTTTGAGGGATCTGCCAACAAGCTCAGAGCCACGAGAAATAACAACTTGGGAGCTCAGACAAGCTGGTTTGCAGGCAAACAAAAAGCTGAAGCTGTGAAAGTGTGAGGCAGGCAATGCAGTGTCTGGCAGCACAGCCTCACCTCGGCCTTAATCCTCTTTCCCTCCTTAAGCACTAAATTAATCAATTACACTTCCAGCCCGGCAAAATCAGTCAGAAATGTAACCTTCATCATACACACGGCAAACATAATTAGGATTGTCATTCGAAGCCAGCCTGACCGGCATACAAACGGGAGCAGCCCCGGGAGCGGGCAGGCTCCCCGGCGGGCAGGGGCCATCGGAGCTGCGGTCACAGCGCGGTCACAGCGCGGTCACAGCGCCGGGCAAGGGGCAGCGGCTCCGCAGGGAGTGCACGGCAGGGCAGGGGCACGGCAGGGC
>VYXF01007708.1:500369-532353 GCA_013397295.1 Polioptila caerulea
GGGGGCTGCAGCCCCCGCCCGGCGCTCCGGCGCAGGCAGCCGCGGGGCAGGAGCCCCCTCCCGGCGCTGGGGTTTGCAGCCCTCCGTGGCGGGGCTCTTTGTGCTGCCTTTCTCCGCTCCGTGCCCCGGTTCTTCCCCCGCTCCGTGCCCACCGTGCCAGGCGATGCCGGCCTTCTCCCCGACCCCCAGCCTGGGAGAGGGGCACCTGGCCCGACTGCCGGGGGCTGGGAGGGAGCTGCGAGGGGGACTGTGCTGCATGCAGGAGAAGGGGGGTCCGAGCTAGGGCTGTGCTCATCCACAGCCCTCCATGCCAGCCCACGGGTGTGCTCAGGATTGATGCCCCCCCAGAAAAAAGTCACTGCCACCACATCCCATTATGGCCACTCAGCCAGACTGGCTGAGATATGTCTGGGAAACCCCAAAATGGTTTTGGAGGGGACCTCTGGTACAATTGATGCTGAGAGGTAAAGGGGTCAGTGTATCAGTGGGAGCATGTTTCTGTCTGCCGCCATTCAGGAACAGAAAAGCCAGTGTGCAGACAGTATGGTGCCAAACTGATGCTGAGGACAGAGCCCTGCTGCTGGAACAGAGCCATCTCCTCCATCACTCACTGCTACCATCACTTTCCAGCCAAACTCAGCTGCCCCAAACTGCAGGCAACTCTAACTGGTAGCACAGGGGACAAAGCTCACCTCTGATGTGGACATAAAACACCATCAGTTTGTAGCTTATCATATTGCTTCATTAGATAACAATCTACCTCATCTTGGGAACGTGCATCATTTCTTGCCTTAGTAGCAAGTGACCTTTGGGTGTGAGTGCAGTGGAGCAGGGACTGGCTCACTGCATGCTTGTTCACCCCCACCACCAGCTGCAGGCAGCTGTATGAACAGCCCTGCCTGCTCTGCACGTCCAGGGTTTTACAACACACCTGACAGTGGTGCTCACTGCCCTGGGCTACCAGGAAATTGCACAGTCACAAGTAAGAATGCACAGGACCAAAAACTACATCTCTGCTTTTCCTGTCCACCAATTTAGCATTCACTTGAAGATTGTTACCAGCACCACACTCTTCTTGCCACCCATGCAGACAGATAAACTCACATCAGAGAACCTCTGTATGTGCCCCAGTATGGCAGACAAGGGTTGAATAAGATTTTGAAGGCAATTTTGGAGAGGCACTAGTGCAAGAAGCTTGTGAAGAAAGAGAGGCAACCAGTCACTTCATGGATGTGGTGATGTGACATGAACAGACTTTACTAGGGTATGTAGGGGCCATACAGAACTACAGAATGTCATTTTCTGTAGTGCTCAGCACCTCTCCTGGAGACTGAAGCACTGAAACTCTCCACAGACCCTGGAGGTCTCCAGAAGGTCCATCTGTGAACAGACAGGGTTTGAGTGCTAAGTCACAGGGCCATATGGAATGGAGGGTTGTTTCTAAGCTCCTTTCAGGATCAGTTAAACACTTGGCTTCCCCACATCTGTGCTTGAGAATTACCCTGTCCTGAACATTCATGTTGTGCCTGCTGCCTTTCTAGTTCCCAATGTTATTCCTGGTCCCCATCTCTGCCTGCCAGTGTTGAAACAGTGACTGTCTGTCCATCCTGCTCACAACAGAACAGTGGGACATGCATCCTGTAATTACATCTTCTGTCTAGCAAGATGGGAACCATCCAGAAACACCCAATGAAGCCTCTGGTGCATTGGGTGCTCAGAGGTTTATACCACTAACATGTACCACACCCCCAGATGTCACCAGTCTGGGGTCATGTAATCACCACTACTCCTCCTTGTATGTCCCATGTCAGCTTCAGATCAGCCTCTTTTCTAACTTACACATTTTCCTCACTCCACAACCACGTTCACCCCCTAGCTTGGTCCCCTTACCTTGGCAGTATCACGCTCTCGGGAGTCACGGATTAATGTGTCCCAGGTGAGAGTCTGTTTGTTACCTGGAAAAAGAGAGATACCTTGTTCACTCTGGTGGGCAGGGAGGATATTTAACACCACACCTCATCACCGTGCCTTGGGCCAGGGTGCAAACACCCCAGGGAAGGAAGAGAAATGGTGGGACTGGAATTGCAGCCTCCTCAGGTGAGCAGATAGCTCAGCCAGACTGGAGGACACGGGATCCCACGAGTGCCTCGTGCTGCTCCCAGCACACAGCCCCCTTGCCCAGCCCTGCAGGTGCACTCTGCTGATGTATCTGTCCGTGGTTTTTCACCTGTGGTGTGCAGACTTCAAAAGGCTGCAGACTATTCCTAGGATGCTCAGAGGCTGTGATCATGTAAAGCAAGCAAGCCAGGCAGAAGCAGATCCACTAACGGAGCTGTGAGATCCCAGCATTTTAGAAGACTGCTTGGAGAACAGCTGCAAACCACAGGTGCACATGTGCTTTGTACTGAACACTTGGACAGCTCCATCACACATCATCTACCCCAAAAATGCCCAGCAGCAGAAGCCCCATCAGCTTTCCTGCTGATCTAGGTGGGCATCACTCAGCTGAAGCCCAGGGAGATGTTAGACTTACACCAGCAAAAAAGTCTGGTATAATCTGTTTTCCCTGTGCTGAGATAATGACAAAGTGTCATTTTTAAGACAACACCACTAAGCCAACTGAACTGGAAAGAGTTACAATATTCTGCTGTCTGCGGCCACCCTTTAGGTGGTACAAAATTTTCCAAGAAATAAAAGAGAGAGAGGGAGGGAGATAGGGAAATAAGTAAGATGAGCCGGAAAATGCCTCTGGGCTAAGAATTTATGGAATATCATTGTGAAGTGAAAATTTACAGCTATATTACTTACAAAACCCTCGCAGGCAGGATTTGTAATGGGAATGCAGATTCATCCTAATGGTATAGCTCCAACTGTGGGAGTTTAATTACTGCTCTGACATCCACTGCTGCATGCCCAGCCATGCCGTCCTCACGGCTTTCTTCATCTGTGCACATTACACTTGGTGTAGGAGGCTCCATTTCCCTGAAGCCTTATGGTTGAGGGAGACACTGGCATGATGCCTTGCCGGGCTCCTGGCCCATATCCAGCTGTGGCTGTCTGTCCTTCAGGACTGATCCACTGCTTGGGTTCCTTGCCTGCTTATGAGTGGCGTTTGTGTACACAGAGTGATGGGGATGTAAAGTATTTCATTTTTTCTCCCTTTCTGCTTCTCTTTAGGATTGTGCTTTCTGCTCAATCCAGCATATCCAGAGCAGGATAAAGCACTGGCTTTGATTGGTGCTTAGAGTTAAGATCCCATACCCCTGCCAGCTATGGCTCTGTCCCTGTTGGTGATGTATGTGCATACATCCAGCTTTTTTTCCCCTTCTCACTCCATTTTTTTTTTAGCTCTCAGTCACTGGGTGGTGCCTGAAACACACTCAGTAGAGCAGTGTGAACATATGGGGCACTCATTTGCTTATTCATTTCTCCTGTCAGCCACATACAGAATGGGGAGAAGACTTGTTTCCTCCCTTATCTGTGCCCTCCTTATCAACTGAATCAAACCCAGCACTATCCCTACCAGGGAGTTTTCTGTTCTACATTTCTACTCCTAGGATATTTTTTTTTGCCCCTGTGGCACTTTCATGTGAATATGTGATCTCTCCTTCCCACATTTTTTAAAAATATTGTTTGTTTTTAACAACTCTGTGGTACCTTCTGATTGTAATAACTGTCAATATAGTAACTCTTTGCTTTCCTCTTAGCAAGAAATAGCTTAGTTCTTTGCAGTATCATCCATCAGGCCCCTGGGAGGCTTTTTGTTCCCAAAGATGCTGAGGTTTCCCCCGAAGGTGCCCCATCCCCTGGTCCACACAGACAAGTTGCATGGACCACAGGTGTTCCCCTAACTCCCACTGTGGCAGATGGAAGAGGAGTTCCTCTGAGTGTGGGGTAAAGCCACCTCTAAATTTACCCCATACTGCCAGTGCTTAGTTCTTACTGAGAAATTCTCAGCACAGCTAAACTCATACAGATGGGCAGGACTTCTGCTCAGCCAGCCACCACCAGGGTGTATGGCAGCATCTAAATACCTGAGAAAGGTCTGATTCTTCCAGAAAAGCTGAGATTGGTGAAGCAGCTTTAGAGCCAGCCTTCCTGCTTGGCTTCTTCAGCAGATTCACACATAGAGACTGACAAAACTGTGTTTCTCTGAAGTTAATTCTCTCCAGGCTCCAGCCAGCCTGGAAATTATAGAATTCTCACCTTCCTGTGGTAGGTGGAAATAAGGTGGTCAGGCCTAGGCTGACTAGCTCAAATTAACACTGCATCTCATCCAGCTCTCTGGCTGCCTGCACCTCCCAGCACAGTAATGCTGGGTCAGACACGGCTGCTTCACCTCTGCTGGATAATTTCCTGTACTGGGCATCCAGCTGGCAGCACATCAGATTTACTTTCTGGTTTCAGAACTTCCCATGGAAATAGCTCTGAGGAAGCCTGTGTGCCTGACTGTCTGTTTTTGTTGTAGGACCTAGGACTGGAAGGAACATTTCTCAATGAAGTCCTCTACAAAAATGCTACTTTCCTCAACTTGGTGGATCCCATCTCCCATGACCTGCTGATGAGCCTTGCTAGAGATCTGCAATGTCCCAAAAAGGTGAATTCTCCCTCAGTTCAGTGAAGACATTGTGGCACAGCACTGATGCAGAGAGCCCTACTGGGGCAGCTGGTGCTGCAGTCAGTCCTTCAGAGACAGGCAGTGTGTGCCCTGGGAGTGGTAGCATAGGGATTGGGGGCATATTTCTGTAGAAATCAGTTAAAACTACCTCAGAACATGAATGCAGCTGAAGGAGGGGGTGGTTATGTGCACAGATATTCGGAAATTACTTTTTGTACCCATAATAAACTTAGTGAAGGGCAGAGAGCCATAGTCACTGGTATCACAGGGGTTCAAAGCACCTAGAGCTCATGGGGGACTCGTGGGGCTGCAGAGGAGAGCAGAGATTTCTGCAGGAAACTACCTCTCTCTTCCTGGGCCCTTTGCCATGTGTAACTAGCTCAAGCCAGCATTATTTCCCTCACAAACTCTCAGAGTTCCCTGTAGAGAATGATGCTGCAGGAATATATTGCCACTGGGGGTTCAGGAAGGAAATGTGTTATGTGCACAGTATCCCTGCATGCTCCAGCACTTTCCTTCAGAAGATGAGGAGAGCAGAGACAGAAAGGCAGGGCTGAGAACAGACAAACTTCACAGATTTCTCAGTCCCACTGCAACAACCAGCATCTATTTCTGTTACCCTTTGCCACCACAAACACTTGGATTTGCAATGTATCCATTTGCTCATTAGGCTTGGCAAGTGTCATGTTTGCTTTATAAGGAGAGGAATAGAGTGAATTTCTTTATTCAAAGAGAGATATTAAGAACACACAGCTCAGAGCAGGCAGCAGTGCCCCAGGGAATACACTGAATGCCTGGTGTAGATTAGTGGCATTTCTAACCTTGTTCTGCCATCTCCTGAGGCTCACTGATAACAATTAACCTGTCATGTCTCAATAGACAAACTACATTTAGCCAAAGTTTAATCATCATTATTGGGCTGCAGTGCAGCCTGAACAAACAATCTTTCCAAGTGTAATGTCTGTGTAATTCATGTAAGCATCTGAAGGAAGGGCTGTGTTGTAGCAGGAGTCTCTCTTTAACCACACTTCACTTGACCTCATCTCCAGCTGTTCTACCAGACCATCTCCAAGCCCGTGCTGTGCAGTGCCCCTCAGGGCAGGCAGCAGGAGGGGATCTTACTCTAATCCAGTGCCCGTGTGTTTGGCAGATAACACATTACCATTTTTGTACACCTGCTTATACCCCCCCTCTAGCTTCATGCCTTATGTATGCACTGACACATGCACTATCACATTAGAAATTATTTTTCCCATTCCTAAGGAAGATGTTGAGCACCTGAGTTGCCCTTCAAAGCCAACAGAAGTTGAATTAAGTGGCTGTAGAAATTCAGTACCACCAGCACCCTTCCCAGAACAATGCCAGACCACGTCCTCTCTCCGACCCTGGCTGAGCATCTGGTGGGTGTAACTGCATTACAGGCAAGCAGGCTGAGTGCAATTCCCAGTCTGTCAGTGGAAATTAAATCAGTCAGGACACAGGAAAGAACAGGAGGGTAACTCTCAGCCATGAGCCAACAGCCGCTCACAGAGCTTTGTGCCAGCTGCTGTCCTGGAGCCTGGTGTGCACGTGCACCCACGTGGAGAGGTTTGGTGTTGGAGGTGACAGCAGAGTGCCAGCTGCAGCCCTGCCAGCACAGCAGGAGTCTAGAACAAGGCCCCTAAGCCAAAGGCATGGGCCAGTCCCTGTGGGGTTCCTAGGGAAGCTGGGATGGGGATCAGGGGATGCTCAGCTGAGCAGAAGGCTGGGATCCCTCTTCCCTTGGCACAGGAGAACTGCCACATGTTGGCAGCACATCCCTGGGGAGTTCAGCTGGTTCAGGGACTGCTGAGCAAAGGCCCAGGGCAGCTGTTGGCCCCCAGTGCAGCACTTCAAGGAATAAATCAGGGCATTCCCTGGCAGCTTCACTGGATGTTTACCTATCAAATCCCTTAATGCACACGTGGCACCCTGGCTGGAGGGCTGAGGGGTGGGAATGCAGGTGTCTGTCAGCAATTGGAAAATACAATAGAGAAGGCAAAAGTCCCAGCCCTCAGCAGCTGGCATTTGCCATTCAGCTTCAGTAGAGGAAGAGGTTCTGTTCCAAGTCATGGCACTAAAGAACATGTGCCAAAATAACCCAGGAAGGCAGCAACCACGTTGTTCCTTCTTTTCCTGACGAGTTAGTGCAGAGGCAGGAGGGAACTGCTGGCATTGGAAGCTCCCAAACTCAAACCTCCAGTAGCAGAGTGGACTGCGAGGAGGTAAGATGGACTATGGGGAAGTAGCCAAAGTTCCCTGTCCTGACATCTCCCAACTAGAGCACAGGAGGTCATGGAGTCAGTGTGCTACTGCAGGAGGAGCAGGAAGCACCTTGGGGATGGGGCAAGGTGCCAGTTACTGACCTTTCCACATCAGGGTATCAGATAGTCCAGAGACAGTCTGGGGAAGCGTGGCAACAAGGTAATTAATAGAAATTCAGCACTGTCCTGTAACACAAGGAGTTGGCAGCATAGGGGTCCCTGCAACAGAGCATTGTCATCACCCCTGCCACAGCCCTAGAAAATGAATCCCTCTTCTGAGTTTCACTTGTTCCTGGGTAGGCTGTGAAATTGTAGCCCTGCTTTGGGCAGGAACATGCTGGCTGGGCTGGGATTCTTCCTGGCAGTGCAGAACTCCTCCTCTCCCCAGGAGGAGTTGGCATGTGGCAGAGGCATCTCAAGCCTTCTTGCCATTCCTCTTTCATTCTCTCTTCTCTTCATCTCCTCCTTTACACACATGACCCTGCTCCACTGCCATCTTTATTCTTTTCCCATCCTCCTCTGCCCTCCTCCTTTTCTCATGTTCTGCTATGGTGCAGGCAGTCTAAGTTGTCCCTTTGCTTTCAGGAATATGACCCCTGGAAATCCTCCGACAGGATCTGCAGGCAGCTGATTTACCACCTCACCCCACACTCGAAATGGCACCGGCACGGGATGCCCCGCAGGAAGTCCCAAGTGTGGTAAGAACCTGGCAGGGACCGTGTGCATGGGCACAGAGGGGTTCTGCCTGGGCAAACGGTGCTGCAGCCAGGCACCATCCCAGCCTGCCAGCACTGCCCTCCTCAGAGAGAGGCAGGGCTGAAAACAGTGCACAGCAGCTGCCGTGCAGCCTCTTCCAAAGCCCAGCCCCAGCACCCCTCTCTTTGGTCTGTTTTGCCATTTGCTCCCTTCTGTGTGGTGTTATAGTTCCTCACCCTCTCTGAAGTGCACTGAAATCAAACCCCCTGAGTGCACAGCACAGACAACCCTCTTGCAGGGCTTGCAGGGTGTTTGGCCCCAGGAGCATGGCCAGGGCTACCTGAAAAAACACCCATGTGCCAAACGAGCTGTTTCCAGCTCTGCATCACACCCTGTCCTAGTTTAAAGCTTCCCTGGCAGTGGGAAAAGTGTCCCATTACCAGGCACTACCACCAGCTGATCCCCCATTCAGCAGGAACCACTCGGGGCTGGCTGGCAGAGAGGTGAGCATTGTTCTCACCTCCCACTTCTCAGCACCTGGAGAGGGCCCTGGGACGGTGCAGGTGCACAGAGAACCCAACTCTGAGCACGTTGGTCACTGACAGCTACTGGATGGCAGCTGCTTTTCACTACCAGAAGCGTATTCAGACACCCACACTTGTTCACTCCTTGACACTTGCTGGTTTTTCTGCCCAGATAAAGAGCAATCCCCATGTCTTTTAAATCCACCCCTCCCCTCATCATTTTCTTGGAGCAGACCCTGTTCCTGTGACACAGATCACCACTGCTGAAGAAAAGACAGAGAAGTGACTAAGAAAAGAGCTCATGTCAGGCCCATTAGCTACACAGGAATAAATGCAGGATTGGATAAAAAGAAATGCAAAATCAGCAGCACTCTGAGAATGGCCTTGGGCTTTTCTGATGCTTCCAGTCTTTGATGTGTGTGCCAGTAACTTAAAATCCCCATGGGAATTGACATTTCCATCATACCTTTTATTCTGACTCAGAGGCAGGTCCCCAGTGCACCTTAAGGAATAAAATCCCTAATACCATGATTTCCAGGCCATCTGCCTCTTGCACCTGTAGCCCCAGTTTGCCACCGAAGCCAAGCACTCCCAGTGCTCTCAGCCCCAGCACCCCACAGGGCAGGACTGCTTGTGCTGCTTTGCAGGTAGCAACCACAGCACAGAACAAGACTGAGGTTTCAGAGCTGAGTGAGTCCTTTTCCAGACCCACTCAATGGCATTTTCCCTATAGGATCCTGCAGAATACTAGAGATGCAGGATATAGATGGCAGTTCTGACCTCATCCCTGTTCCCTCCCCAGATAAGTTTAAAGATGAGAAGTTCAGGACTCCAAACCCCTCCTTGCAGGCAAAACTCTTCTCCAGCTGGACTTCAGGATGAAGAGTCAAACTGGAAGTGTTCCCTGTGATTGCACAGCCTGGGGACAGCAGAGGACTGCAGGCTGCTGCAAACCCATCACTTAGTAACAACAGAGAGGAGGTTTGTGGCCAGAGGAAGAGCTCTGGGTCCAGTGAGCACCCCACATAGAGGGGTCAGGCCCTAAGTATTGGCCAGGTACAGAACATCTGTGAGCACAAGCAGGGAGAGGGCAACAAGGCAATGTGCAATGGAGGGAAATACAGGTCTAAAATGGGCTGCCCTGCCTGGCTACCACACCCAGTTACAATGTGTTACATAAGGCCAAAATTAATTTTGATTAAATATTTAACAGCAGAGCTTCCTCTTTTAAGTGTGGAGATGAAATGGTTTGCAGTTTGCAGCAAAAGGCACCTGCAGAGTTGGCATGAGAGGCTGCAAGAAAATGGGTGTTGCTAGCAGCAGGAAGGCAAGAAATAGCTGCTTCATTTGGAGATACCAAGGCCTAAGTTTGTTAAGGCAGGCTGTTTTTACGTGATCCAAATTCTCCACTTCCCTGTGTCTGCTAGTGGGAGTATTTTACTATAGTGTCTCAAACCCTGTGCCCTTGGCTTGCACCCATCCTGCTACTGAGGTCCTGTAAAGAGCTTGGGTGTAGTAGCAATACTTGAAAGAAAATTCCAAAATCTTGAGGGGCTTAAGGACAGCAGGGAGGAATTTGTGCATGGAGACCACATTCAGAAGCCAAATTCTCCTCTCGCTTTTGCAGCCTCCTGGGCTTTGGCCTCTGGCTTTCACAGAGCTGCTGCTGGACTCCCTTGTTCTCTGAAATGTAATTTCTGCTTTCTGGCAGCATGTTGGATGGGTCCAGGAGATAATTAGCAAGCCCAGCTATACAGAGAGCTTGGAGCATCTGCCAGGTTTTAATTACCTTTGGGCTGTTACGGAGATGTGGTATGGGAATGGAGAGGACCTGCACTCCAGGTGTTTGCCCCCACTGCCAAACCAGTGGGTCACAAACAAACAGTAGTTACATCCCCAGCTACTCCAGTGGGACCCACATCCAGCAGGTACAAACCTGAGCCACCCATGAGCTGGTAAAGCTAAAAGGATAAGAAACATTTCTTCAGGCACTGCTGTTTCAGTACACAGGCAGAGCCCATACAGAAATGTGGAAGCAGAAAGCTCTTTGAGGGTCCATGGACTCAATGCAACAGCAGCTGGAGGGGCAGGAGACATCCAGCCCAGGCTCTGTCTGGTTTGTGTGCTTGACTAAACTGCTGAAGGTGAAGCTGGGAGCAACTTGCCCTCTGCATCCATGCCTTGGATGGGTTCCTTGGAGTGGCTGTATGCCTTGTACAAGGAAGGGTTGCAGTCCCCTGTGAGTGTGCAGTCACCCAATGAGATTATTTCAGCTGCCCAGTTGATACTCAGTCAAGTTTGCCACACTGAAAGGAAGGGGCTCCTTTCCTGCAAGATCCTGTCTCAGGTTTGTAGCCAACAGCCTGCACCCCACTGGCTCTGCCCTACTTGGGTTGGCTGCCTAACCAAACTAGGAAGATGAGCTCTTGCAGATTTACTCTGGGGGTTTTAAAATTAAGAGCTCAAAAGCTGGAGGAAAAGATTTCTGCAGCAAGGACTAGCATAACTACTGCACAATTTTCAGTCCTTTAAATCCTAGAGGGAATTTAGTTTTAGCACCATTTTACAGTTGTATAGATCACTCCCACTTAACGAGCAGAATACATTCTAGAGTGTTGTATAACTCCAGCTTCACTTTCTCATTAAATTGATGTTTAGTGAGTAAAGAGTAATAGATTAAGAAATGCTCCTTTATACAGATATAAACCTTTTAGGCTATCAGTGCTACTTCTGTGGTGTTTTGACCGATGCAGAACTTTTAGATGTTATTAATTCTTGTTCTCAGATTTCTTGGGGCCTCCTGCCCTGCTGAATTCAAGAAAACTGTCACCATCTGCTGCCAGAACAGGGTGGGACCCAGAGGGTGTATAATTTTTTGAGGGCCAGACACACTGGGCTGCAGTTCAGAGCAGAGAGGGAGAAGGGGATCAGGTGAAGACAGCCTTTGTCTGGAGAGCTGGATCACAGTCTGGTACTGTGATCAGGAAGCTCTGGATTACAACTGAACTGTCTTGGCAAGGCCATGTCAGGGAACTTTAATGTATCTTCCACTTGCATCATCCCCAGAGCTGGCTCCTTCAGTGTAACTACTTCCTTTCCTGAGTGCAAAGGATCAAACCTGAATCCACAAAGCAGGCAGGCAGTAGACACAGCTTTATAATTGTGACACAAAGCGCCCCAAATTTTTCACAGAGTGGCTGGTTCTGGAAGAGCAAAGGCAGCTGTGTGTATGGAGTTAACTCCCAAACCACATGCATATGGCCTTTCCTTTTCCCAAATCTCACCACAGCTTTTTTTTGCTCATCTGAGTGAATTTCATCATGGCTAATCCAAAGTGGGTGGAGAGCAAAGTATCCCTTCTGGGCTTATTGCTCCCTTTCTGTTATTGATGTGCATTGGCCAGACATTGCAGCATTAGATGCACTTTTAAAATGCAGTGAAATCACTTGTGTCTACAGGACTTGAAGGAAACAGCTCTAAAGGGCTTCAGATATTTTTTTTTTTCCTTGAAAACATCACTCAGCGCTGAGGCTGACAGTTCTGGCAGATGAGATCCCAGCCTTCACATGGCATGAGGAGAATATTAACTACAGCTTCATGTCACCCTTATGCAACAGGGTAAACAGGCACCATCATTCCTGCTTTAGTGAGAGGAAGCCAAGTCAGTTAACTAAAGCCACCTGGTAAACATCATATGGGAGTACAGGAACTGCCCCACACACTGTTTCCAAGAAGCTGCTGCTCACAGAGATGTCAGATGGACAGACATGAGCTGGTGGATGAGTTGTGGACAGAGGCAGGAATTGTGCCCTCATCTTACAGTGCAGAGCATCCCCAACACTACCCCTGAGCAGCATCTAGAGGCCCATACGTTTGGAAAGGCTGTCAGAGGTGGCAGAAAGGGGCATCCAGCAGCTTGACACTGCCCTGTCAGAGTCAGAAATAAAAAGGCCAAGACTGGTAGGCAAGAGAAGCAGGACACTGGTGGAGAGCCAGTGAGTGAAACAACAGAGGCTGGGTGGCAGGTGGTAGTTAGGGCAATCAGCAGAGACCTTGTGCCTTTGTGACTCTTGCCCAGCTGAAGGTCTGACAAGGACATGGGTCAGTATGTGATATTTGCAGCAAGGAGGCAGCATCATTCCCTGCTTTGCTAGGAAAGGCCTAAAGAATGAAGGGAAACAACCTGAGGCCTTGGACAGATTAAGGAGCAGCAGGAGGAAGGCCAAGGGTTCACAGCTCTCTTGAACACACCTTCAAGGACAAAGCCATAGCAGAGGCAGGAGGAGAGAGGCACTCAACAACTACAGATCTCCATGTCCCACCCCAGCTGCAGAGGGAGTGAGACAGGAGAAAGGCTACCTTTGCTTCCTCTCAGCTGGTCAAAAGAGCTCGGGCACAAGGACGGAGATGTGACTAAGGGACTTTTCATGGAAGTGACCTATTTGTGCTCTGCCTCCATCTTCACAGCAGGGCCAGACCCAGCCTCACATCAGCTGGGGCTGGCTTAGTCTAGGTCAGTACTTCTGAGGCTTCTCTTTCTCTTTTCATGTTGCATTAGAGGCAGCTAAAGCCAACCCTGCACAGCAGCACCCTGTGCCACTGGGGAAGCAAAACAAGCAGATTATGCTAAGTAGGCAATTAAAAAGCTCAGAATCCATCCCCTAAATCACTGCTCAAAGCAGAGAAGCCATTCAGACATGCCTGAGGTTCTGTGCAAGAAAGAGCAGCTGAGCGATACCTGGCTCATGGCTAATTAGCCACTACTGGCAGTGCCTGTTAATGGCAGAGGG
This sequence comes from Polioptila caerulea, assembly GCA_013397295.1. Taxonomy (NCBI): domain Eukaryota; kingdom Metazoa; phylum Chordata; class Aves; order Passeriformes; family Certhiidae; genus Polioptila; species Polioptila caerulea. The sequence continues at coordinate 513,280 of VYXF01007708.1, forward strand.
GATACGCAGTAATGGGAATTTCTGGCATCAGCAAATTTTTATATCTGGAGACAACTTTAATGGAAAAATAAAAGATGGAGAGGTAGAAAGCTGGTAATTCTCCAGAGAAACAGGCATGAAGTAGTGAGCACCTCTCAGTAGCAAAATTCTATCTGACTCTTACTGTCTCCTCCCAGCCTTTCTCCATAGCATGGAGACAGGGAAGTGAGCTGAGACTCCAGGAACTTCAATATTCTTGGGCTGAACGAGCTCCCCCAAACCCCACAAAGCTAACAAGAGGCAGACACCACTGTGACTGCTACAAGTGGGCAACGCTTGTGAGCCACTACACCCCTTCCCGGCAGCCACCAAAGAATTCAGCTGATGAGCAAGAAATTGATGGGATTCAGTGCTAATAAAAAAAACTAACATGCTGAGCCTGCAGCTTCATGGACTCGAAGAAGGACCTCGAAGATGGCCTAAGGGTTCGTTCTCTTGGGACAGGTCCTGGAGACAAACAACTTGCAATTAATTTCAGGTCTCCTAATTGTCCCATTTCCAGACAGCTCTGTATTTGCTTATGTTAGCTGAGTTCCCAGGAGGCTGCAACAGTGGCTGAGTGTTAGTGGAAAGAGGAAGATTTTTGTCCTAAAATAAAGCCTGGGGAGGCACAAGATGGTTTCACTTCTTTCCCAGCCCACACTGAGAGGGTGTTTTTTCCAGACCCCCACAGGTCCCTCAGGCCCCTGCTCTGTCTGGACTGGTGCTGGGTGGATCTCCCATTGCCAGGCTCAAAGTGCAGCCTAGGGACTGCTGGTAATGCCTGCTGAAGAGTAGAGCTGGCACCCAACGAAGGGATAAGTGGCAGTGAGGGTGGGAGGAAGGCTCCCTCCTTGTCCATAGGAGAAAAGCCAGACCCCAAGAAGGGAGTTGGGAACAATGCAAAGTAAAACCTTTCACATGAGAAACAAGGACATGTAGCTCAAAGAGCCCCCATCCCTCAGCAGGGCTGGACAAGGGTTGCAAGCAGGGTGCTGGTCCCTTATAAACAGGGCTCTGGGCTAGCACCCTTCCTCACTGGATGCTGTATCTTATGGCAGGCAGTAGGGGATGGGCTGCTGATTGCCCTTGTTTCTTGCTCAATGTTCCTAAGAATTTCTTGCTTGCAGCCATTTCTCCAGAATCTGAGGGAGTGGGGGGTTGTTTCCTCTCCAAGCTTGCTGCAGATAATACAAACACAGTCTTCTGCCCTGCATCCAGGGTCCAGATCCTTGTTAGATGCAAATCCTCATGATTACAAATGTGCCCTGAGCACCAGTTGCAGAAGCAGCGGGTTAATCCAGCCCCAGTGCTCTGCAGCCTCTGTCCACAAGTCCCACAGGCATCAAGAGCCATGTTGCTAAGTAGCTGTTGTATTTCACATGAAGGAAGAAAAGCTTTCTGCAGCTGAAGCAATCTTAAAGCCTGTTTCAAGTGCAGAAATTAGGGGATAAGAGATGACCCATTTTCCTGGAAATAAACCTAGTATTTTCTCAGCTGCTGCACAAGTGACTGAGAGCTTGGTGCCCTGTGTATCATGCCCCTCTTCCCCCCAAGAAATAGAGCTTAGCAGAGCTCCAAAAAAATACCAAATGTCAGATAATTCGGAGTAAAGCATCTACGCACCTCTCCTTGACCCATTTCTGACTGCAGACACATGTACCTCTAAAGCAACAGAGAGAGTGGGCAGCTATTCTGTGCCTTGCCCTAGAGATGGGATTTAGCTGTGCCTCTTGGAGCTGCACAGAAACACCAGCGAGGCGAGGAGGAGGCTGCCAAGGTTCACAGCATGCGTGGGGTGTTGTAGCTCATGCTTCAGCACTTACCAGAGAGCTGAGGGCCTGGCTGCAGCATAGGGCTGTGTCCACCAGGATGAGGCTCCTACAGACACATCCCTACAAGAGGCATTTTTATAGGCAAGAGAACAACTTAAACACAGGAGGGAGCCCCCAGTTCTGAGACGGGAGGCCCAGAGTCACCCTGGCAGGTACAGCAATGAGGGCAAAAGGAAGCAGCAAAAAACACAGGAAAGGAAAGAAAAACAAGCCAGCAAAAAAGGGAGGGCGGGCTCTGGCACAGGACAGGAGGGTTTAAGCACATTCAGCCAGGAGCAGTCCAGTCTGGAGAATCAATTATGGGAAGATAATTTGTCTGCTTGATTAAAGCCTCCTTGGGGTATTGGCTCGGTGCTGGGGAGAGCAACAGAAGGTACCTGTCCTGGTGAGAGCACGATCTGTGACTGATTACTGCAGTCTCCACACGGCAGGCACAGGAGGGGAGGCTTAATGGGCAGAGACAGACGAACACATTGCTTTTGTCTTTCAGACATTTCCCTTCAGTCATCACTGTCTGCACTCAGAGCCAAGTCGCTCCGAAGGGGACCCCAAGAGCCTTTCAAACTTGCCCCCTGTTAGGAAAGCTGCTGCTGCAGACGCGACAGGAAAAACGGCACCTGAATGCTGAGGGCAGGCAGCGGCAGCAGCGCCGGCTCAGACGTGCCCTCCAGTGGTCCCCACTCCAGCCTGGCTCCCGTCCCCACTCCAAACCAGGCTCCTGCCCTGGAGCTTTATACAAAGGAAGGTCTGAGGAGGCTTTGCACAGACTGAGACAAGGCTTGGGGCTGGGAAGGTGCCCCTATGCTCCTGTGTCCTTTCTGTGTCCCCCACCGACCCAGAGTTTGCCATGGTTCTTGGCAGTGCTGAGGAAGAGAATTTCCAGGAGCCACCGGCTGTGTTCATACAAAATAAGCACTGAAGTAGTTACAGGCTTGTTTCTATGCTTGTTTATCCTGTATTCCCCACACTCCCAAGAAAGCCTTCTGAACCCCTACAGGCCCGAGAAAGCTGCTGCATCTCTTGCAGCAGCCCCTTGTGGGTACAGGGGACAGTTTCCCTGTGCACTCAGGTTCACGCTCCATTTCATTTCTCCCTGTTTCACCTGACCCATATGAATGCACACCTGCACTGTGGATTGGATGCTCTGTTCTGCTAGAACAAGTACTCCAGATCAAACACCCAGATATGGTACCGAGCATGTCTAAAAGGGTAACTCTTGTTGTGCTAGGGGAAACCTGAGAGATTTCCAGCTTTGAGGCTGGTCCCTGATAAATTTCATACAAGATGAACCCTCTTTTGTGGTAGATAGTGCTACACCACTGCTAGAGACTGGTGACAAACTATACCAGAACACACACATTGTTTTTCAAGGGAGTTGAAGAAATAGCTCCCAGACAGCCTGGACTGATCTCAAGCATCCCTTGGATTAGCAAGAAAAGGGAGACTTGCTCAGTGCCACCCAGACCACAGCATGCACACCACTGCTGCTGCAGCAGGTAAAAGAACTGCACTGCTGCTACAAGCAATGTAGTGAATTAATTCTTCAAAGTCCCCTCTCTGGGGCCCAGATAGTGGAGGGATTTCAAGTACCGTCTTCAAGGCCCTTGGGTGACCTCCCTCCTGTGCTCAGACAATTCCCCAGTACATCAGTCCCTGCCATTTGACTCTACAGACAAGCACTGCTCCCCTTGCCCCTCCCTGTGATCCACTGAGGTGTAGTGTGGGTCATCTGACGTGTAAATATTTAGTAAGTAATACATTTTACTTACAATACTTTAGGTCTGAATAGAAGTTAATTCATGCTGTTATTAGCTCTCTGCCATGAGAGCAAGTCCAAATGCATACTTGCAGATATGGTTTCAGCCTTGCACAGTGGATTCCCATGGGAAATACAAGGACACATAGAAGTAGCCTGAGCAAAGTATTGCTAAACCCAGAGCAGGAATTTGTGGGCTTAAGAATTGACAGGGCAGGCCATGAGGTCTTTCTGCCTCATGCTCCTACAAGGAAGTGTAGCTGCAGGTTTGTGCCAGTGTTGAATGTGTCCACAAAGGGCTGTTGCCTGCACTGGTGCACATTTACTCCCTTGTGTCAACACATGCTTATAGGGGATTATTAAGGGCTGAACTTTCTGGGATGCCATGAACTGCATATGTAAAGCAAAGCTGCAGAGGCAGTGCCACATCCTCTGCACAGCTCCAGCAGAGCCTGGCAATACTGAGGCTTGTAGGGACATTCTCACCTGCCACGGGAGCTCCTGCGGTGCTGTAGCCTCCTCCGAGGAAATTGCATGTCCCCATGTACCCATTGCTTTCAGGGACTGGCTGTGCCACAGGTGTGCAGGACACTACAGAGAGCCAGATAGGAAGAGTGGGGACCTTCGAAGTGGTGGTTAATGCTGAACCCACCCTGATCCTCCCACACTCAATAAGGCACTTACAAGACCCCCTGAGCACATGACTGGGGGGTCCTACTAGGGCTCCCATGTCCTTAAGGCCTGATGTGTCTGAAAGAGCAGCAAGATTAACACAATTTACACTAAGGGATTAGGTTCTCCTATGTTACACCAACACACGTTTCTACTCAATTTTGCAATGTATTCCCCAGCAGCTCCTGTAGCCCCACAGTTCCCACTTCTCACAGCACTTTTACAAACCCACAGTCCGTCATTAAGCTCCACACCCCACTCCCTTTGCTTACCCAGCAGCCTCACAATACATCTTTCCTACCTCCTCCTCACTCCCTTGGCCAGGCAAACAATAAAAGAAATGGCTGAAGCCATCTCTCAGCACCCTTATGCCCTCCCCGCCTCCTCATAGCTGCAGCAGATCCCAGATGATCTGCTGACCACAGAGACCCAAATAGGCAGCCACTGGTGCTGCTTACTGACTAAGTGCTGCTTGTGAAGGCTTTTAAAGGGACACGCAGTAAATCCATTCCTGGAGTGCAGTTTGCCTATCCGTTGTATTTTCCTCATGAAACATCCGTTTCTCAGATGTTTAACACTGCTCTCCTCTGTAGCACAGACCTTGGCATTCACCTGGAGAGGCAGCTCACAATCAGCCCCCACACAGTGTAAACCAGTACTCTTGGAAGGTTTGCTTGCCTTGGTTATTTTTGCTTTCTATGCATGAGCACCTGTATGGGCACACACAGACAAACCCTTTGGCATCTGTTAGTGGGAGACACCTTAGCAACCTGTGTTGAGCCAGTTCTGGCAGAGTTTATGTGTAAGTGCTGAGAATACACAGCAAAGCCCCAGGATGGTCTGCCCTGAGGTATGGTGCAAATGCTTGTTTCCCCAGTGAGCTCTATTAACCCTTTCCCTAACATTCTAGCCCACGTTGTTAATGAGTTCTCCCTGTCCCAAGCGCTCTCTCACTTGGGTGAGATGGATGGGAGTGCTCGCCTTAATGATCTCTCCGTCTCCCCTTCTCCACCATCAGCCTGAAGACCAGCCTGCAGAAGAAGGTGAGCCAGGACTCCATGGATTTGTCTGGGATCCCCCTGACCATGCGGGATGTCCACCGCATGGCCTACTACCTGCAGAACAACGGGGACCACCTCACCTCGGTGGACCTGAGCTTCACGGAGCTCAACGACGACATGGTGCGCCTGCTGCTGCCCTTCCTCTGGGCGCTCCCCAAACTCACCCACCTGTCCCTCAACGGCAACCGCCTGACGCGGGCCACCATGAAGGAGCTGACTGACACCATGAAGGACATGAACAAGTTCCCTTGCCTGGCCTGGGTTGACCTCGGCAACAACGTGGACGTCTCCTCCATGCCGCAGCCGCTGCTCGTGGGCCTGCGCAAGCGCCTCAGCCAGCAGACCACGCTGCCGACCATCTATGAGGCGCTTGACTGCGACTCTGAGATCGCCGGCGGGCACGAGGGCAGCCAGCCAGAGGATGAAGCAGCCGGAAGCACCCCGCCACGTGCTTTTTCTCAGCAGGGCTGCGAGAGGTGACTGAACAACGGGCCGGCGCTGGCACACTGAAGCAACCCCAAGGAGAAGTTTTGAGAAGTACGAACATCAAGCAGAGGGCCAGCTTGACCGGCTTCCCTTGGCTCTTTTCTCTCGCCTTCCCTGACGTCTTCCCCCCCACCTGCTGTAAGACAAAAGCCTGTCGTCCCCCCACAACGTGCTCCGCTCCCTCCCCTCGCTGCCAAACCCATTGCCCACGTTCCAGAGAGGAACCAGTGACTTACAGTGAACCTGGTCCCCAGGCAGGGTCTCACTGGAAGACGGGAAAAGACCTGTCGGAGTCAAGAATATCCTCCAGCAGCCATTGGGATGAGGGAAAGGGATTGGGGGGAACCTAAAACAGAAACAGGCTTGTAGTTTACTTCCTTTCTTCCTTTTCCTATGCACCTTGGAAACCTTGGGACCTGCAGCCTTGAGTGTGAAAGGAGGTACCCCAAGAGCCTAGTGCTGTGGAGCTTAGTGGAAGGGCTCAGAGGCCAGAGCTGGAGCCCAGCAGTGTGTCTCCCTCTTGTGTCTGGCTCCTTTTGTTTTGTTTTTTTCCTATTGTGTGTTTTGTATGAACGTCTGAACAAAGGGACCTGGTCAGAGACCATTGGATCACATAGGCTGGGGCGGACACATGGCTTGGAACTGCAGCATCAGGATATTTGCTGTGTGACCGGGGTGAGAGGGAGGGGAAGGAGGTATGTGTTGGTGGGAGCATGGGGGATGGGATGAGTTGGGATGGGACTGGGAGGAGGGGGGACGAGAGGGAAGGGGAACGGTCTTGTGGATTAGTAGGATTGGTTTCAAAAACGGTGCTTTTGTACTAAAATTACAAGTTCCAAGGCACTACAATTGCAAGTTCCAAGTGAAATTGAGGAAAAGCTGACAGCTCAGCACCTAACTGTGGCACCAGAGGAGCAAGCAGTGAATGTGCCAGAGGTGGGCACTTCCCAATGGGAAGCACAAAGCTTTGGCTCCTCGTGGCACGTTGCACACCTCGTAATACAGACACGACGTGAGCAGCTGCATCACCATTTCCAATGCTGTCCAAAAGCCAAGCCACTGATGCAGGATTTCCAGTGTTTTCCACATTGCTCATGCTCTATGTAAACATAATAAAGAGTTCTCTTGGACTTGAGCGTGAAGCACTTCAGAGTCTGAGTATCTGGAATATGGACCAGAGCCCTCATGCAGTGCCTGAGGGACAGGATCAAGTCCCATTCACATTGGGCAGTGTGGTTCATTCCTTTAAGGAGAGAGAAACATGGATGTTCACTTGTGGTAGGCTGCCATCCTTTGTGTTGCAAGGGGCTGGTAGAAATAAACTGATGAGATTTAGCTGCTAAGTCAAATCCTCTCAATTATCTGTCCCCACAGGAATTCAGAGTGGATGAGTTTTTGAAAGAGTTAAAAGTAAAAGAAATGAGACATATTTAAAAAACCCATAAAAATCCTCACCCTTCTAAATTAACAGTGGTATCTTTGCCTTCCTCTGCTGATTGTTTCTGCCAGTCTCAGAGCAACACATATAAGCAACACTCATATAAGAAAACAACCCAAATTCACATGGAATAGATACACCTTTCATGCTCTTTACTAATTTTACAAGACATTGCAAGAAGTAAATTGGTGGTATTCTTCAAGTGATCGATTCCCTTTGGACCAAGAGTGTGAGGGAACTGGAAGGTGTTGGTGTCTCTGATCAAGCACCAAAAGCCCCAAATAAAACCAGTTCCCTGAGGAAGAAAGGTGGGATTAGACACTGTGCTGAACATTACAATGTGACCCTGCAAATGTTGGACCCAGTCCTAGCTGTGCTCCAGTCACAGGTGCAGGACCTCATAACCTTCATGTCAACCTGCACAAAGGTCACCACCTGCTCTCTTCTCACAACTCATTTTTCCCTCCTCAGTGTTGTGTCTTAAAGAATCATAAAATTGTTTCACTTGGAAGAGACCTTTGAGGTTGTTGAATCCTTTAACCCAGCACTGCCAAGCCCACCTCTAAACCCAGTCCCTGAGTGCCACAGCTGCACCTCTTTTACAGAATTCCAGAGATGGTGACTCAGTCACTGCCCTGGGCATCCCATTCAGTGCTTGACAACACAGCCCTGCTGGCCACACTATGGCATATCCAAGCCAGGATGCCACTGGCCTTTTCCACTCAGCAGCTTTCCAGCTGCTCTTCCCCAAGCCTGGAGTCCTGTTTGGGGTTGTTGTGACCCAGGTGCAGAACCTGGCACGTGGCCTTGTTGGCCCTCACATGACTGTCCTTGGACCATCAAATCCAGCCTGTGCAAACCCTTCTGCAGAGCCTTCTTACCCTCCAGCAGATCAACATTCCCACCCAACTGATTGTCATCTGTGAATTCAACTGAGGATGCCCTCAATCCTGGATAAAGACATTAAACAGAACTGGCCCCAGTACTGAGCCCTGGGGAACCCCACTAGTGACCAGCCCCAGCTGGCTGCAACTCCATTTACCACCACTCTCCAGGCTCAGCCCTTCGTTTCCTTCCCTACTATGGAAGAGATGGTGTTATTTTTTTCTTTTCCTACCAAAATACGTTTCAGCAAAAATGAAAAGTATTTCAAATGTCAGCCTCACAGTCTAAGCAGAGCAGCACTCTGATCTCTGCCAAGAAGAAAACTCGGGCTCAAAGCATTTAAATGAAGGCTTGGAGCTGTGTGGTGAGCCAGTGCACATCTACAAAGAGGGAGCAGTGCTGCTGAACATTTGGGCTTTGGCTCTGAGCACTGTCCCCCTAGGGCTCTGCATCCAGGCATCTTCACAGCTCTTCCATTACAGCAGCACCTCCCCTAAAATGAGGTGAGACCCTCAGTGTGTAGTGCACCCCTGACACAGCTCTTCCCTGCAGAGCCCCTGGCTCAGCCCCAGCCTGTTTCCAGGCCTGCTAAAAGCTGTGCTGTCAGTCTGAGCTCTGCTACCCAGCAGGACAGGGATAAGACATTCAGCTCCTTGCAGAGGGGTTCTGTGCCAATCTCACTGGCGATGCCACCTGCCAGTTGGCAACTCCAGGACCTGGAGATAAAGCAGGAAACACACTGGTTCAGCTGAGCAGCTGTGGCATGCATGCTTATTCCTCTATGTGCACTTGGTTGCTTTGCTACAGAAAGCACCCCATGGAGAACGGGTTGTGAAAAAATATGTGAAAATGCAAATTACAAGGTCCTGCCACTGCTTCTTGGATGAACTTTGATGGGCTGTAAGTCGGCAGAAATGATCCCAGCACACCCAGCTACTCCCTGCCAGCTCCTGACCACACTGACTGGTGAGGGGCCCTGGGCAGCACAGCGCATCCAGCCCCAAAGCTGGGAAATGCTCCTGGGCCCCCTACAGATGAGGCAAATCTGCACTTTTCATAAAAGCTGAGTTCACTAACCAGAGAGGATGACACAACTGAAACGAGCCTTTCCTTGCACTGACTGAGAACCCTCAGGGCTCTCAAAGGGTATTAAAGGGATGAGCTGCTAATTCAGGTCTCCTCACAGATAGACAGAGGGACCAGTTTAGTGATGATGCTAAATCAGGGGACACTTGCCCTGCAGTGAGCCTGTCTCCTGTCAGGTAACACAGCAGGACTGAATACTCTCTTCAGGAGGTACTTGCTGGTGCAGGGCTGTGATCTCACCTACTTAGAGCAGCACTCAGTATCAAGACTCAGACACCAGCCTTGCTCCACCATTTTCAGTTTGCCAGCCTCCCTCTCCATGCAGGCTGCAGATGGTCAGCCTGGGATGGGACCTGTGTCGTGTAGCAGGAAGGAAGCTGAAGCTGAAGCTGCAGCTGCACAGAGGGTAGCACAGCCCTTTCCCCACCCCGAGCTCCCACCAGGTGATCAGTCTCACCACAGCTCTCCATGAGACATTTCAGCACACCTTTCAGCAGCAGTCTGCTGAAGGAGAGCTCACCAGGTGTAAAGCACCTCCCTTGAAGATGCTGGTGAGCACTTCCAGCTGGGGCTCCCCGGGGCTCAGGCAGCAGCACAGAGCTCCAGCAGCTCCAGCCTGCAGAGCCCAGGCACACATGTGGTGATAACGAGCTACAGCACAGCTAATGGGGCCAGTGGTGCCTGAGAGGGAAGAAGGAACAGTTACTCCAACAGAAAAGCTTTTGTTCTCTCCCTACCTAAGAGGACACCTTCCTTGAACCTCCATCCTGTATTGTACCTCAGCTTCTGACCAAAACCCCAGGTAAGCACCTTGGTTTGCTCCAGACAGCAATATGCTGAGCACTGAGTTCAGCACGAGCCTCCCTCACTTCAGTGACTCTGTCTAAATAAGTGGTAATTATTTTGTTGAGGTAAGGATGCAAAAAGCAGCTGGAAGCACAGGCTTGTCTAATCTATTTTTTATTTCACACACTTCAAAACCTGTCAAGGCCCTTTTCTTTTGCACTGCCAATTTATAATTCATTTTTCATCCCAAGCATGAGGAAGATAAAGGAGTTTGCACTGTTTGGGGCAGGCTGACAAGCTCCTTAGTGGACAGCTGCTGACAAAGATGTCAAAAATATAAATTGTTTCATCTTAAGAAAACAAACAAGAGAAGATTAAAGATTGCCTTTAGAGATTGCTCTGCTCCCTACCAGAGAATGTGATTCAAAGCTTGGAAGAGGCCAAGTGCCTCAATACAAACTCTTACCATGCAGTTCCTGGCAGTGCAGGTGAGAAGCCTCCAAGGGCAGCTGGCAGGAAGCCCAGCCACTCTGGCTGGGGACATTGTCCATAGATAAGAGAGCCTGTTTAGCAGTTTACTGGCCAAACAGGGGCTCCCAAAATAGATGCAGTAACTGTTTTATGGTTGCCAAGAGGCAGTTCACAAACAAAACAGGCTGGAACACTGCTAGCTGAGGCCAGTGCTCCAGAAGGCCACGACTGCATCTTGATCCACTTTGAGACACCAAGTACTTGACTGTGAACCTCTGCAGTTCCTCTCAGATCTGACAGTATCTCAGTTCAGGGATGCTGAGTCAAAACCAGAACAGCCACAAAATACAATAACCACACAGGAGCTCTTCTTCAGCAGAAGAGATCAGAGGAAAGTCAGCTCTTCTTCCATTTACTCCTTTTCCCAAAGCCCAGCACTCCCCCTGCTGCATCCAAATGGCCCTGAAAGCAAGTGAACCTCAATGGCACTGACATTTCCTTTCACAGCAGCATCGGGTTCATTCTGCTTGCATGCAGGGCGTGTCACAGAGGTGGAAGAGAGATGCTTTCTGATCAGCCAGTTCCTCAGCTTCTGCGAGTGTTATTCCTCCCAGTCCATTTTTGTGTCAATCTGCCCCACACTGGACACAATGATGGGAGGCATTTGAAAAGCTCCCAAAACTGACATGGGCCTTATTCAACCTGTGTAATTCCCCTGAAACACATGGTGTCTCAACAACAAAAACAAGGCACAAAAATGGGAAAAAGGCCCTTTCCCAGATTAGCAGATGCAGCTGCCTTTGGGTCTCCATTTCAGACTTCTGAGCAGAGCTTTGTTCTTTATCCCCTGAAATCTTTTGGTTTGCAGAGCCAACAGTTTGATGTGTGCACCTTTGTCTGAACTCTGCTGCAACTGAAAAACTGAGCAAGTCACAACCCCTCCACTCATTTTACCAACAGTTCTTTGGGGTTTTAGTTTTTCAGAAACTGCAATGGGAAGAGAGTGAAGTGGAGGCCAAAGGAACAGGTTTGATGTGTAACCAGATATTCAGAGACAACAGCCCCGAGTGTCTCCAGGCCCTCCTGCCTGCATCTCAACCCTGGACTGGCCTATCCCTCAGTTCCACTATGAATCCCAGTGTTTTACAGTGCCACTGGCAGCTCCCAGAGCTCCTGCTAGCACAGGGCCAGGAGCTCTGGAGCTGGACAAATGCTTGGCTCTCACAAGCAGGACAGCAGGATGCATCCCCAGAGCTCCTTCCCAAGGTATCCAGCTCAGCCAGGGGCTGCAGGGCCAGTAAAAGCCAGGCTCAAATGAGGCCATGGAAATAAAGTGAGATCTCCTACATGGAGCCTCTCAACAGCCTCCAGCCAGAAGCCTCAGCATGTCCCATGGTATAAATCTCTGCCTAGGTTTAGGATTAGACTTCATGTATTTGGAGTCAAATTCTGATATGAAAAGGCACTAATGAGTTCCCTAGAGCTTCATCCACTTTCTCCGTGTCAAATTTGGATCATTAACTGGAAAAGAAAATAAAAAGGTTGCAGTGAAAAGAGAAAACAAAGTCAATGCTAACAAGTACCAAGAGAAAAGGAAGAAGCAACATTACCTCTAAGAGCAGCCACGCCTTTCCCCAAACCACAGCACTTGTGCTGCTGTATGCAAACTGCCCTCAAAAGCAAGAGGTGGACTGCAGGCACATGACACACTGCTGTCTGGTTCTGAGGATGCAGCTTTGGTATAGTGTTCTTCAAAGGGATCTGCACTGACTTTTGGCTGAGCTTTGCAAAAAAAGGCTCTGAAGCTGTTTCAGAGACATGAGACAGAAAGGAGCTCATTTGATCATGAAGCAACAAACAGCAACACCTCATTTTTAGAGACAAGTAAAATTTTCTGCATGCCAGTTCTGTGTCTCAGCTGGGTATGGTGTCAGGGAAAAAAACCCTATTTACCCTACAGCTTACTCAGGATTTTAAGGGTGTGTGAAGATATCAATAAGCATTCTAAAATGCCACCACAGGCATTTATGCATTGTCACAATATCAGCTTCACTGCGTGTCTGCTGAGGGCCATCAGCTGCAGCCCCCCAAAACCTCTCAGAGGCTGTGGGCTCTGCTCCCTATTAACGTTTTAGAGCCCGAGGGACAAAATGTAACAAGTTTTGCCTCACAAGCAGTGGTTTGCTCTGGAGTAGATGTACCAGCATCTCTCCAGTGAACTGGAATTAGGGCAAACCCCCAACCACACAACAGATTTTAAGTCCCCAGGCAAGGGAAAATGAAGAACAAATTAAATGCTCACTGCAAGCAGTTCACCAAACAAAAGAACAATAATAGTGTTTTTCTGCAATTCTTTTCATTTCTCCCAGCATAACTACACATCCTCTGGATACAATCTGTTTCTTTGCCAGGGCTTCGGCATTCTCCCCTGAATTAATGATGCTGGAAAATCTCCACTTTTCAGAGACTCTGACAGTCTCTGCTGAGCAGCAGGAGGCTGCACAATACTTGCTTATGCAATGACTGGTCCTGTGCCAGGAATAATAGCCCATCTACTAGGGACAAGCAACTCACACACAAACCCTGAATACTTTCCTCATTAAACATCTGAATTAAGTGGCATAAACCCACCCTAAACCTACTACTCATACTGCTCACTAATGTCAGCCTCCACAACAAGTTAAACAATCCCACACCCTGGTCTCTGAAGAACAGTTACCATGAGCAGGGAAGGGTGGCATTTCCTTTATTCATCACCTCCAAAATACTCTTGAATCTATCAAGAGCTCCTATTACAGGTCTGGGCAACAACAGGACACCTGGAGCAGTCAAAACACAGCTTGACCTGGAAAATACTTGCAGGCAGGCAGTGCTTTGGCTACCTCAGGCACCAGCACACTGCAGTCAGCTGGTAGCTCTCCTCTCTACAGGCTCGAGCAGGTGGAGAAGTCTCCTCTCACTTGCAACCGGATCTGCACACACCAACCCATCAGCATTTCTTTAGGGCTGTTCCACGACCTTGCTTTTAAAGTGGTATCTCTGTATTTTCTTCCAAAGAACCACTGAAGGCAGGGTCCCCTAAAGTTTTATCTAATGTTAGAGGAGGAAGACCAGGTCTGTCTGAAATCAATTTGGCTGCAATAAGGTGCAAGTCCAGATCTAAATTTTTGCTTCTGTCAGGATGGAAACATCAAGGGCTCCTGGGAGAACTCTTATCCCACTTTTGACCATTGCCTGAGAAATAACAACTGAATCACTGACACTTTCTTGTAGACTCCAGAATTCCACCCATTGCTACCTGACCAAACCATTGGTCCACTGGGACATCAGTCTTCCACCCTTGCTCACATTTTACTGGCAAAAGAAAGAGAACACATCTGTTTTACAGGAAAGCTGAATGTAAAGCTCAAGTAGCAAAGAGATACAGACTGGACAGTTATCCTGACTACCAGCACCAGAAATTCACATTTTCCACTCCATTGTAGAAGAGGTTTTCTGAAGAGCATTGGGAAATGAACTAAAAAAACCCCAACTTTGGGATCAAATGTAAGTTAGACACAGCTGGAGAGAAGAACTGTGCACATATGGGATGAAAGCACCTGGTCAGTGAGGGAAGATAACTACAGTTCTGTGCAAAGCAATGTTTTTCAAGTGATACTTTCTCTAACTCTTCTCGGATGTTATGCTCTGTTTTCATACAGAGCACAAGTGTGGGTTTGACCCTGGAAGACTGGGTGAATTTCTGCCTGCACCTCCCCACACACCATTTTCACAGCTACAGTACAGATTCTCTGTCCCACAAGTGCTTCAAAGGCACCTACACTGGTGTTGTCAAAGGAGCAAGGTTAGAACAAAGCTTGAGGCCAGTGCTTGTCTCTCTCTGCCCAAAGCAGGAAATTATGGAGAGCCACTGAAGAGCATGAGATTTACAAGCCCACACACAGTCTGATGGCAAAGAATGAAAAGAAATGCTGCAATCTGTGATAAAAAAGGTGACAAATTAGTGCAGATGTCAAAAACAGCTGCTCTCCTTCCTGTCATCCCAGGGAAAGATTGCTTAAGTTACTGAACTGAGGAATCTACACAATCTAAATGCATTTGCCCAGTTAGCCAAGTACCAGGGAAACACAGCATCAATCAGCAGCTGGAATAACCCAGCCATGTAGGAAGCCAGCACTCTGGGAACACTGAAGAAGAAAGAAAATAAGGTATTCTCATGCTAGTTTATAATAGCCCTTGAGTTTATGGACTTTATAGCAGAAACCACATTTCTTGTATTTTTTCCAGAGGGTTCCGGCTTCTTGAGCTTCATTCTCTTCCCAACAGAGCCATCTAGTGGGTGAGACCTCGTCTGTGAGAAGGAAACTGATTTATCACACTGAAAGTATACACAAATCACAGGAAGGCTCTGGAGAGCAGCCTGTAACAAACTAGCATTCCAGCTATTCCAGTAAGAAATTGCTAATTGATATTTGTCTTGGCTGGGACTTTCCTACCAGCGTGAAACTTCAACATTTTTAAAGCTAAATTCACACTATCTTTCTGAACAGTTCATCCTAGGCTCAGCCTCAACCTGAAGCCATACTACAAAGCTTTTTTTTATGCAAAATCCAGTATCTTCAAAGCTGATATGCATTAGAGGTGTTACTTCCAACTTCTTAAAGCAGATACAGAGTTTGTTCCATCCAACCTCCTGAGGAGGGTTACTGTTTCTCTCTGAAATTCCTGGTTGTCCCCTGCCCTCAGTGCTGCTGAATGCCACATCCACTGCTCCTGAGTGATCAGCAGCTGGGCATTGCTCAAGAAGGAACAGGGACTTTAAAAGAGGTGAGCCAGTCACCACCAGTGGAAATGGCCCGTTTGTGAGGACTGCCATCTTTTGGACACATGCCTCAGGAGATGCTTTTATAGTTAAGCTCAAGTATCCCTTGAACACATTTTAAGGAAGTTTCCATTGCAAATATTTAGGATCACTACTACCCAGAAGAACATGCAGCAGGAAACTAGGAAAACTAGGGTTTTCCCTAGTGATGTGAGACCAAATACAGCTTTATTTACATACAATTCAACAAGTTAATACATTAATTCAACTTTCCTGTCTGCACACAAGGGAGAGTTTTCACAGCATCCAAGCAGAAAAGCAAAAGCAGCTCTTTTGTGTGTGTACAGACTGGTAAATGAGTGTATGCAAGTGTGTGATTAGGTACAGAAGGGTTACACTGAAACATTTCAACCATTTAAGTCTGTAAAAACACCCACGCTACACTTTAAGCAAAATAAATTGAAGTTACAACTACATTTGGCTTTCTGCAGATCAGCTGATCAGCACACAACTGTGTATAGATAATAAGACCAAAAGCTGATCGTGAGTTTTGTCCAAAACATCAGGGTTTGTATTGAGTTGTGTTTACTGGCTAATCATAAGACTTCCCTCATACACCTGCACTGCCTTTCAAATCTACAAAGCACTTCAAATTTATCCTGGAAAATGCCTATTTTATGTTCTGTTGTCTTTTCCCAGACACAGGGAAAAACTGCTAAGAAAGTCAGAATAGATTTTTTTCACTGCAAATATAGGTTCAGGCTCTCAAAGCCTGAAAATTCTCCCCATATCCAAAGAGAAAAATAAGAAATGCAAGAATACAAGTTCAGTATCTAGATCTGAAGATGGACCTCTATCTATTGGAGGTCCATATAAAGCAAAAGGAATACAGTGCTCTGCTTCTCTGGAAGCTGCATGTTTTGCTGTATTTTCCATAAACGCAGCTTCTAATAAGACTTTATAATGTATGACTTAAAATTCTTCATTAAGAATGCCTACTAATTCTTTAAGAATAAATGACAAAAGGACTAAACAAGAAAAACGAAACATAAAGCATCACACAAAGTGGTCAAAACTAGCTATAATAAAGTCCACTATTTTCAAAACATGGCTGGAGTTTGAAATCAACCTACAGTGTATTTGCTCAAGAATTGTCCTGTCAGGTAAGAGCAGACAAGTTTTTGTCAGAAACATTTATTAAACAAAACTGATACCAATGCACACGTAGTCAAGTTAACACCCCTAATAAAAAAAAGCAATTCAGCCAAGACCAAAATTATCTTCGCTTCTGGAAGATGTTGCCACGGCCCATACCACGGCCTCTTCCTCTCGCAGCCACTGAAGGAAGAAAAACATGACAAGAATTTGACATACCTGCACATTTATCTCAACAACTGACAAGCAAAACATCAACAACACTCAAGGTCTCTTGCTCAGAAGCAAGGGAATGCTCAGAAAGTGATGTGAGAGCGAGAAGCTTTCTGTGAGAAGAAGCAGAACCTAATGGTCCCACAGTCTGGCTCCTCAGAACAACTGCTGTAAATATTCATACAGCTCATGTTCCTTCTGACACACAAATCTGTGTCACCCAAGAGACCTGAAACCCCATACTCTTGCAAGGTTTTGCAACACTTCTCAGTAAGTTACTCCCCCACATGAACGTTACTGCACGCTGAAGTTAACCTGGGACTTTGTGGCACCTGACTGTTACTCATCTATCTCACAACTAGACTGAATTCCCTGAGAAAGGCACAAATGAGAGTCAACTGCAGAAAAGCTAATAATGAAAGATGGTAGCTTAACTACCATCTTTATAACTAAAGTTCTTTTCCTACAAAAGCTTAACAAGAACACCTGAATCCTTCCCTAAGCATTCCAAACAGCTGCTGGCCACAGCTGCACAAAAACAGAGCTCTTAAGTTTAACAAGACTACTCACTACCTCTAAATTACTGTAGCATCAATATTACACATTCAGGTATTTGGGACAATTTGAGTCTTGACTCTCACTGTAAGATAAAACATACAGAAAAACACTGTATGAAGCAGTAATCTTTTTACTTCTTACTGCTTAATCTCCTCAGTGACAGAGATGAGTTTTCCAGTTCTACAGAAAAACAGGGGGAAGGACCATGAACAAATTGTGCATACCTTGAGCTTTGAGAATAGCTGCTTTGCCTCGCCCAGCTCCAGAACCCTGGTTTTTATTCTTCATGCTCTTTAGCATAGGAGCATTCTTCAGCATGTCTGGTAAGATGAGAAACCGTATCTTGCTGCCCCTGATGTACACCTGCTCGAGCTGTGCCACCCGTCCATCTCTGTATGTCACTGTTATGTTGGACATCTGGAAGGCAAAAATCAGTCAGAGCTCAGACAGGCCTCAGCTGTGACACAAAGCATCACAACCTTTCAAACACACCCCATGCCTGCTGCCCAGGACTTTTGCTTTCTCCCCAGTTTACAAATCAGCTTTATCAGGATTGTTATTTTTGTTTTCTTCTATACAGTTTTAATAAAGCTGCTCTAGTACTGACTATTAGGAAAGCATTCTGATTTCAACAGTCACTTGCCTGAAGTTAAAATTAGGCCCTCTTGGAATGACTGAAGTAATGTGCATTAAATAAGCTTCAGTTTCTTAAATCCAGGTTTTTATATTCTTACAATCCCTGGCTTAAATAAAGAACTCTGGAAAAACGCTGTTTACAGAACAGAATCTTCAAATCTCTGATCTTACTGACAGGGATGACAATCGTACTCTGAAACTGGAAATAAGCTCTGGCCTGTTTGGAGCACTCTGTAATGCTGAATCCACTTCACCACGATAAAAAGCAGCAGCACAATTTTCTTTATCTCAGAACTAAAAGCAACAGTCTTTTAATAAAATCTTCAGCCTCTGCTGGCCCAGATCAGCCAACCATCCCACCACCTTTGTGAAGCAAAAGATACCTGACAATTCATGTTGTCTTCAGCTTCGATAAGTTTGCCTCGATAAACTTCTCCTGTGTTGGTCTCACAGGTCACGATGTGGCCCTCGGCCTCGTGCAGGACCTTGATTGGCACTCCAATCGACATGGCTGCAGTGCTGTGGCTCTACACCTGAGGCACAAAGGAAACAAAAGCTTTTATTACAGAGGAAGATGTAGGATAAGCTCCAACTACACAATCCATCATCCTTTCCATTAGGGTAAAACATCGATTTTCTCACATTCAAACACAACATGCGCTGTGATTACGCATCAATAACACTTCTCTGGAGACGTGCCCATGGAGAGGCTTTAAACACCAATAGCCAGTCTTCTCCAGGTCTCTTCTAGGAAATTCACTTTTCAGGACCGCATAACAGACCACTCGTGCCTCCCCGGGAAGAGCCCCAGGTACAGCCCACACACACCCAGGGGCGGCACGGCCGCGCTCGGGGGCCGCAGCGCCAAGCACCGGGCCCTTCCGTGAGGGAGCGGGGGCCGCCCCAGCCCTCCCGCACCTCCCCGCTCTGACCCGGCCCCGCCGGCCCCTCAGGGATGCGGCGCCGCTCGGGCCCGTCCCCACAGGCCCCGGGGAGGAGCAGGCGCCGCGGGGGGACGCGGCTCGGGGCCGGCACTCACCGCCCGGCGCTGCCCGCGCTCTCCCTAATGGCCTCCGCCGCCTCCCGCCCTGCTCCGCGCGCCGGAACCGGAACGCGGCGCTGGGGGCGGCGCGGCCTCGTCCCGTCCGCTCCCGCCCGGGGCCAGCCCGGCAGCCCCGCGGTGCCCCGAGCCCGGG
>VYXF01007710.1:1369-13741 GCA_013397295.1 Polioptila caerulea
GGTATTTTATCAGTTAATACATTTTAAAATATAAATAAAAAATATAAATCTTTAAATATAAACATAAATAACTGTATAAAACACAATAAGTGATTATTGGGATAAAAAAATAGAAATATTGGTGTTTTATTGATTTAATAAATCCTTGTAAGCACAAGTAGAGGTGTGAGCAGAACTCACCCTCCCTGTCTGGGGAGAAGATAAGAAAAAATAAAAAATTCTCCATCTAAAGCAGCTCAGCAGTCCCATCTCTGGATTTACAGAATTCCTAAATTCCCCAATAACCCATAATTTCCTTCAGGAAACAAGCAGCCACATTGAAAATAAAAAGGTGGGGGAAAGTAAATATTTTGACAAATTAAATTTTGAAAAATTAAATTTAAAAAATTTTAAAATTACTGCAGATTTTATAATGAGCTCATAAAATTCTTCCTCTCAAGCAGCTCAGAAATCTCTGGATTTATAAAATTCCTGAATTCCCCAATAACCCATCATTTCCTTAAGGAAAAAAGCAGCCACATTGAAAATAAAAAGGTGGGGGAAAGTAAATATTTTGACAAATTAAATTAAAAAATTAAATACTAAAACGGAATATTCTAAAAATTTTGCCGATTTTATAATAAACACATAAAATTCTTCCTCCCAAGCGGCTCGGCAGCCCCATAACAGAATTAATTTCCAATAAATAATCCCCAGGAGGGCGGCAGAGCTGGGTGTCACCCTGCCCTTGGGGACAGGCCCCTGCCTGGGAACCCACGCTGGGAAGTGCAGGGCGATTCCATCCAACTGGCTCCACTTTTTTCCGTGCCTGCCTCCATCTCGGAGGGCAGGAATGTGCAGTTGGACCCTCCGTGGCTCTGTGTTCCCTGCCTGCCCCCCTCAGCATTCCCACTTTTCCCCTGGGCCCGGCAGATCCGCGGCGATGGATCCACCAGGATCCATTGTGGAAGGCCCCAGCCTAAAGGGTCCGCTTTTCCTCCTGCCCAGCCGCTCCAAATCCGTATTTTTCCTTCTGATCATGGATTCCGTGCTTTTCCCGTGTTTATTTATAACCTGGAACGCCTTTAGAGCCGCCAGGCCTGCTCCTGGTGAGGAGGGAGGATCCCAAAGCCGCTGGTTTCCCAAAGTGGTGTAACCCTAGCGTTGGGCGCTGATGGAGGGCAACAATGGGGTTATTCACGGCGGGTTCAGGCACTGAAAATGGGTTGGAAGAGGCTGAAAATGATGAAAGGGGCTGCCCTGCTGGTTTGGGGGAAATCAGGGCTGGGCTCTGCTCCACAACTATAGAGGAAAAGGGATTTTTGGGGGGGAAATAGCATTTTTCATTCCAGGGAAGCAAGCTCCACTGCTGGCTGTGAAGCAATTTCCTAAGTGGAAATCAGATCTATTAAATGTATTTCTGTATTTAATAATGTGCTGGACCAACGCGTATTGGTGTTAATCCTTGGTGCTTCCAAGCAGCTTCTCCCTCCACCTCTTCCCGTTTGGGGTCTGATTTTTTGGGATATCAGAGCCAAAACTCCTGATTTCCCTCTGGATGATGACAGCACCTCTGCCTCCCCTCTCACTGCGGAATCCGGGCTGGATCCTGAAGGTGTGAGTTCCAAAATTCCATGGGAATGACAAATTCTTTTCTGTTCGTGAGTTTGGGGCTCCAATACCCGGAGGAAATGGAGGGCCTGAACATCTTCCACGTGGAATTCCTTGGAATTTTCCGTGAAATTCCACTGGAAGTTTGAGTTCAGTTAAGCCCAGCTTTGCACAGGCTCTGGCTTTGCAGAAATGTGGATTGGGCAGAGCTTAATTTACAGCCTAAAGGGAAGAATAAAACCCCCTCTTTGACAGTTCACTGGCAATTTCCAGGGGATTTTTGGAATAAAGGATTTTCAACACTCCCCAAAACCTTCACCCATGAATCAGTTAAGACCGAGGGAAGGATTTTTTGATTTTTGATTTGTAGATGTGAGCAGTGAGTGTTTGATTATGGGACAACTTCTCCCTCTCTTAAAATGCCCCTCCACTTGAGGCCCAGGAAAATGGGATTGACTCCTAAATCTTGCAGGAATACATCCATAAATTCCCCCACTAATATAATATCACCCATAAATCATTTCTGCATGAGCAAATTGCTCTTGAAGGCATTTTGTTTCACGTTCCTCTTCCCCCCTCCAGTTTCTGCCATCAATCTTTAAGACAGAGATCTCTTTCCAGCCTTTCAGATTAACAAGATAAATTATTCACTAATGTGTTGGAAAAACAAGTTAGAACTCTCAAACACTTCTTGGAGTGTCCTGCATCCCTGGAAAAGGGCTGGGACTGCTGAGCCTTGTAAAGTTGCTCTCAAAGTCTGGTTTGAGGAGTTTTTGCTGCGCTGGGAAGGGTCCAGGCCAGGTTGGACGGGGTTTGCTCGAACCTGTGGTGGTGAAAATGTCCCTGCCATGGCAGGGGGGACGGGATCAACCTCANAATGTCCCTGCCATGACAGGGGGGATGGGATCCTTCCCAACCCAACCCAAGGGTTGTCCCTTGTCAGCCTTCGAGGAACATTCCCTGTGATTCTGTCAGGAAATGCCCATGGGTTGAGCAGCTCCCATCCTTGGACCCTTCTCTGACGTTGTGAGGTTTGAGCTCTGCTCCTTCTTCTTCCTCCCTCGGATGTTTTCTCTTCTCTTCTCTTCTCTTCTCTTCTCTTCTCTTCTCTTCTCTTCCCTTCCCAAACCTTCCCTTCCCCTTCCCCTTCCCCTTCTCCTCCCTTCCCCTCCCTCTCTCTTTCCTGCCCTGTCCTAAATCCAGGGTGTGGGAGGAGTGGGCAGGAGGCTCTGGGAAGCAGCACAGGCAGGTGAAACACAGGGAAAAGCAGGAGGAAGAACGTGAGGCTGAAGGAATCGGGGAGGATCAGGATCACCAGAGCTTTTCTCCCTTTCCAGTGAATCTGCTCCAGTTGCCAGCTGGACCAAACTGGATTGAATCCCAATTAAAACCATGCTGGGAACATGGAATGGGTTGGGTTGGAAGGGACCTTAAAATTCATCCTATTCCATGCCAGGGACACCTCCCACTGTCCCAGGCTGCTTCAAACTGTCCAGCCTGGCCTTGGACACTTCAGGGGCCCTGGGGAGCTCCATCTCATTCCCATTCCTGGTTAAAATCCATTCCTGTGCCACAGCTGCTGCTGTTTGCCAGAGCATTAATCAGCCTTGAACAGGGAATTTTAATTTTTTTTTCTGTTTTCTCTGGAACAAACTCATCTTGGTGATGAACATTTTTCTGGGCTGAAAATAGTCCGGAGAAAAATGAGTTTCCACTGTGCTATTTTAGGAACAGAATCGCTCAAGTGGCAGCTAATGAATTTGAAAATGTGCCAAAAAAACATAATCAGCAGGAAAAAGTGCGAAAAGAGGTTTGACTCCCACAGGTTTCCACTTCCAAGGAAGCGATAAATCATATTCACCATTTGAGATTTGTAGCGAAGATTTGAAAAAAAAAAATAATTAAATGTGAATTTTTAATACACCGGGAAGAACCGCAAAAGCACGTTTAGAATTTTTTTAAAGATATCTGTGCATTCCAAGGGGAAAAAAAAATTGGGAAAGCAGCGCTTTTGCAAATCCTCTGCAGGGCAAGGGCTGGATTTTTGTGGCTTGTGCAGGTCGGGAGCGTTGTGGGTTGCCCAGTTACTATCGGGGAGCGTTTGTGGGAGATCTCATCTCGCATTCCTGCCTGCTCCTGTGGATCCCTGCTTCTCCCAGGTGAGGGATTTATCCGGGCCCTGATGCCATTTTCCAGCTCCTCTGGTTTTTGAGAGGATCAGACAGCTCGGCTCCGTGCCTGGGACACGCAAGGGTCCTGGGGAGGGAACAGAGAGGAGAAATTGTGTTTATTCTTTGTTATAAGCCCTTCCAAATATTGCCAGCTCACCTGGGAGGTGAGAGGATTCCTTGGGACAGCTGTGGTGCCACAACCCCCATTTGGAATTATCTAAGGATTGCCATTAATTTAGGGGGGAAAAAGTGAAGTTGTTGTTATAAATATGGTTTATATATGGTATTATATTATATATATGTGTATATGGAAGAGATGGAATATATGTTATATATATTTATATAAAAATATAAATATATATTATATATAAGGGTAGTGTATACATATATTTTATATATTTTATATATCCAGGGAATGGCTTCCATTGCCAGAGGGCAGGGCTGGATGGGATATTGGGATATTGGGATATTGGGATATTGGGATATTGGGATATTGGGATATTGGGATATTGGGAGATTGGGAAGGAATTCCTGGCTGGGAGGTTGGAAGGGACCTTAAAATTAATCCTGTTCTGGGCTGGAATTCCCAGAGCAGCTGTGGCTGCCCCTGGATCCCTGGAAGTGTCCAAGGCCAGGCTGGACTTTGGGGATTGGAGCAGCCTGGGATGGTGGGAGGTGTTCCATGGCAGGGGGGTGGAATGGGATGAGCTTTAGGATCCCTTTGAACCCAAACCAGTCTGGAATTCTGTTCAGAACGGCTTCCAGACCTTGGGCTTGCAGCAAGGATTAAGCTGAACTCTGAAAGGGATGTCCCAAATTTCCCCCCCAGCCTGGTTTGGTGTCAGGAGCCAAAGGGACCTGCAGGGACAGCTTTGGGAATAAGGTGAATGTTGGACTCGTTCTCCTGGATCCAGGGCTGGGTGAGGAACAGGGGATGGCCCAGGAACCTGGGCTCAAACCCTGCTGGTGAATCTCCTGAAATGAATTAAATCACAGAATCCTTCAGGCTGGAAAAGCTCCCTGAGGTCATTGAGTCACAGAATCCCAGAATCCCCAGGTTGGGAGAGACCTCCAAGATCATCGAGTCCAAACCAGCCCCAACACCTCACTCAGACCCTGGCACCGAGTGCCACATCCAGGCTTTTTAAATTTATCCAGGGATGGTGACTCCAGCACCTCCCCAGGCAGAACATTCCAATACTTGATGACTCTTTCCATGAAAAACTCCTTCCTGATGTCCTGATATCCTGATACAGCCACTGCCAAGGCCACCACTGACCACGTCCCCAAGTGCCACATCCACGTGGCTTTGAAATCCCTGCAGGAATGGGGACTCCTGGATCTTGAAATCCCTGCAGGAATGGGGACTCCTGGATCACTGACACTGAATTTGTATCCCAGGACCTCCCTGCTCATCCCAAAATGATGCTGAAACGGCAGAGGAAAACCCAGCTGTGCTTTTAGAGCCCTGTCACAGGCAGCTGTCACCACAAGAGTGAAGCTCCTGGCATCACTCAAATCACAGAATCCTTCAGGATGGAAAAGCTCTCCGAGGTCATCGAGTCCAGCCATTGTCAAGGCCACCACTGACCGTGTCCCCAAGCGCCACATCCATGCAGGGATGGGCACTCCACCACTCCTGGATCACTGACACCGAATTTGTATCCCAGGAACTCCCTGCTCATCCCAAAATGATGCTGAAACGGCAGAAGAGGAAAACACAGCTGGACCTTTAGAGCTCTGTCACAGTCAATTCTCACAAAAGTGAAATAACTGCGTCAAATCTGTCCAGGCCGTCTTTGCCTTCAAATTCCCGAAGTTTCTCTCATCCCCTCTCATAAAGATTCCTTTTCAGCCAGCTTAGGAGCAGCTGAAAGGAAAATTCAGGGAACCAAGATGGGATCTGGGGAGTGACATCTCTTAATGAGGCCTCTCAGGCTCTCCAGCTTTCTCATTAACTCGCCGCAAACGCAGACACCCAAAATTACACAAAGGTTTTCTCCCCTGGCCCATAAATAGTCTGTGCTTAGGGTCCCAGCATTATCTCCATCTTCTTGGCTTCTTCCCAAAGCAGCTTCTCTTGGCCCGCTGGAGCTGATGGGAACGATCTCGTAGGAAGAACAAAGAGCATTTTTTTCCAAAGGAAATAATAAATCTGCTGTGGGCTTTCAAAGCCAGCTGACATCATCAGCAAGGGAGGTTTTTTATGTATTTTGAGAATGTAGGAAGAACACAGATGTCAGGTTGGACCGATTTCCCAATGGATTTTCTTCTTTCTTTGTTTCTTTTCTTTTTTTTTTTTTTTTTTAATTAATCTTAAAAAAATCATTGATGGAATTTAATTGTAGGGAAAAAACGGAGCTATTTATTTTATTTTCACAGAATCCCAGGATGGTTTGGGGTGGGAGGGAAGTTAAAGCTGATCCCATTCTACCTTCCACCATCCCAGGGTGCCCCAAGCCCTGTCCAGCCTGGCCTGGGGCACTTCCAGGGATGGAACATCCAGAGCTAAAAGAACTTTAATGCTTCAGTTCCAGGGGGAAAGAGGGAAAACAGCAAGGAATCCTCAAAAGTTGTCCAAAATCCCTTAGGAGCTCTCTGGTGTTTATATTTTTCTGCCAATCCGAGAGGAAGAGTGACTGGAATCCAGAGCCGTGGGCTTCATTCCCAGTTTAGTGACTGGAATCCAGAGCCGTGGGCTTCATTCCCAGTTTAGTGACTGGAATCCAGAGCCGTGGGCTTCATTCCCAGTTAAGTGACTGGAATCCAGAGCTGTGAGCTTCATTCCCAGTTTAGGGACTGGAATCCAGAGCCGTGGGCTTCATTCCCAGTTTAGTGACTGGAATCCAGAGCCGTGGGCTTCATTCCCAGTTTAGTGACTGGAATCCAGGGCCGTGGGCTTCATTCCCAATTTCCCACCAGGAATTCCACAAAACCTCCAACCCCACCTCTCCTTTAACTCCTTATGAATTTTCACTCGAGGAATTCAAGTCCTGGTGCTCCTGGCAGATAATCAGAGGCAAATCTTTTTCATTTCCTGTCATTTATCTCCCTTCTTTGGCAAAAAAACACAAGATTGTGGGAAAAAAAATTAACCCCTTTAAACACCATTAATTTTATTTATTTATTTATTTATTTATTCCATGCTTTTTCCAGCTGCTGCTGATCCAGAAGTGCTCCTTCTGTGGAGCATTTCCCATCTCACACCTGGAGTTTCTACGCTCTCTCCCTGCCTCTGGAATTTCCTTGCTGGCCCAGGAAAGCCTGGCAGAGCAGGAAAAACACCCTGGGAGTCGTTGGCTGAAATCTTCTTCTCGTTGGGCACATTAAAAGTGGAGTTTGGAAATTGAGGGGTGTTGTTCAAACAGACCACGCACCTCAAAATCTCCAACACCATCCTTGAACATTTCCACATTCCCACATCTTCTTTGGGCAGCCTGGAATTGTTTCTCCGTGTTGTGTTGCCCCTGTGCCCTTGAAATATTTTTATTTTTCTACCCCAACATCCCTTCACCTGCCCATCTTTCTCAGCTCTCTCTTCCCTGCAATATTTCCTTGCTTATTTAAGGTATTAATTATTTTTTTTTAATTGAACCAGAGATGTGTTAAGTTTTGTTCCTTTACTCAGTTTCTCACACAGGGGAATTCCAAGAGGAATTGTATTTGAGAATTATGGAGGATTAAGGGATGTGCTGAATTCCTTTTATTTCTGAGGTGCTTTGCTGGTTGAGGTGTTACACTGGATGGAATTAGAATTCCTAATTATCAGATTTTTTTTCCTCTATTCAAATGATTCTTAAACCAGGAAGCCTGAAGTGAAATGAGGGAGACAGGAATTCCCAGTTTATCCCGTTCTCCCCCAAATGCTGGGATTTAATCACATGTTTCCAGTTTTACTACTGGGAAAATATTCAAATACCAGACACCAGCAACACCAGGGATTTTTTTTTTTCCTTTTATTCCTTTTGCAGGACTGGAAAATTCAGTCTTTAAACTGCTCCTTCTGGCTCCCAGTCTCTGTGGCAGGTTATTAAATGCTGTTAATTATGTCACTAATTCCAGGTGAAACCCAGGACTGTTCGGGCTTGCAGGAACCTCAACCCCACGTTTGCAATTCCCCTGTAAAACACCAAAAGCTTGGGATTCATCTCCAAGGGGTGTTGCCATGGAATCTGCTCCCAAAGGACTTCATCAGGTGGAATTTTGGTGGAGAATTTTGAGCTCCAAGTGTCCAAACTCAATATTTTGATGGTGTTTCTTGGCTGTTTTAATATTTTTGATGTTGATTTTGGGCTCTTTTCTGGCTGGGTCTTGGTGATGCTCCCTGGGGTCAGCACAAAAACACCTCAGTTCCTGAGGTTTGGAGGAATTAGGGTCATAATTTGGAAAATCTCGGGATGCAGCTCTGGGATTTCTGGGATTCCAGCACATTCCAGGTCATGTCCATCCTCTTCTCCACCAAATCCTTCTCCAACAGCCAGCCCCAACTCCACCAGCCCAAAAGTGCTCTGTCCTCCAAAATCTTGGTCTAAATCCAAAAGTTTCTAGAAAATTAATCCCCCTTCAGGGATTACCTGCCAGAACTGAGCTGTTTTTCCAGAAGCACCAAATGCTGGGTGCTCTTTACTTCAGCAAAGGTTTAAATGAGATTAAAACTGGCAGAAGGCTTTAAAAAAAAAAAAAAAGATGCAGCAAATTTTCACTTGGCCAGACATGTTTTGTTTGATGCTGATAGTGGAGAGCTATAAATAGTAATAGAAAGTTATAATTAACATCAGAATTACTGATCTGAGACACAGATAAAGCCCAGCTTTGTGCTAGACTAGACTAGGTCTGGTGAGCCCAGAGAATGGAATTATTGCAGTCCCAGTTTAGCTCTTTCCCCAGTGTTTATGGGGAATTTGAGGAATCCTTTCCAGCAGCTGATAGCACTAAAAAAAATCAGCTTTGATCTCCCTCAGCCATGAGCTGAGCACTCATGAACCCTCCCGAGGATGAATAAAAACCCATCCAGAAATGAATAAAAACCATTGAGAGCTGGCCCAGAAGCCACGGGCTGAGCTGCAGACACTGATGGGCTTCATTCCTGGCCAATTAGGGAGCGTCTGAAGAGGTGTGAGAAGGAAAATCTATTTTTGCTGAGTGCCCAAGGGCACAGCCACAGCCCCCAAAGCCATCCCTGAAGGAGCAGATGTCCCTCAGCAGAAGGATTTGTTATCAGCAGAGCTGATTTTTGCCCTCTCTGAGCGCTGATTCTTTCAGGTAATATTTTAAATTAATGAGTTCGTAATTGCTGTTCATAACTGGCTTTTGATGCTGCAGGATTTCCCAGTTTGGCTTGGTTTGAGACACCCCAGCACCTCCTGGGCTCTCCTGGTTAGTGCTGCCCCAAAAGCCCCAAACTGCACGTGGGGCCTGGCTGCTCCTCGGGAGCACAGAGAAATGTCTTTCCCAAAGAATCACACGACTTTTTTATTATTTTATTTTAAAAGCTTGACATCAATTACTCCTTTAATCCTCACCTCTGTACAAGAGTCTTAAAACACTTGGCAGTTTCTCTCATGACTGACGTGATTTTACGAGTGATTTTCACAATGGGGTTTTCACAAAGGTTTGAATTCACCCCAGGCAGGGAGGGCTGCACTCCTGGGGATGCTGATGGAATAAATTCACCCCCCTAAACCCCTTCTCAAACGAGACATTTTGACCTCCTAATCTCCCTGCAGGACCACGAGGCTTTTGTAGCCTTCCCCAAGACTTAGAGCCCTTCTAATCCTGATTCTGGGTCGGGATTTCTTGATTTCTGTCAAACTTTTCATCTCCCTGATGCTGTCTCAGGGCCTCGCTGCTCCTTTGCTCTCCCTAAAGCTCCTGGCTTTGTTCTGATTGATTCCTCGGGGTGATTCACAGGCGCTGGGAGCAGCAGGCAGATTGTTCTGATCTGTTCATGGGATCTGCGGGGATAAATATGGAAATAATTGAGGGTGTGTTAGTAAATCCCACGTGTCAGGTGAGGGTTTTGGGGCTGATGGATGATTCGAGCTGAGTCAGGAGGGTGTCCACCCTCTGTTCACAGTGCTCAGGGGCTGTTCCACTCTTCTAATCTCTGCAAGGAGGTTTTTTCTCTACCCATCTATTTTTGGGACGAGGTCGGCTGCCACCTCCCTCTGTAGAGAACCGCTGAATATTTCCTGTGCCTCAGCCACTTCTGCAGCTGCCACCTGATAAAATCCAGGGAGACGCTTCCTTTAACTAAAAGAGGGGATTAAATTGGATTTTAGGAAGGAATTCTCCCCTGTGAGAGGGGTGAGGCCCTGGCACAGGGTGTCCAGAGAAGCTGGGGCTGCCCTTGGATCTCTGGAAGTGTCCAAGGCCAGGCTGGATCACCCTGGGACAGTGGAAGGTGTCCCATGGCAGGGGGGTGGAATGAGATGAGCTTTAAAGTCCCTTCCAACCCAAACCAGTCTGGATTCTGGAATTTTTGGCCCAAGCAATGCCCTGTCTCCTTCTGGAGCTTCTTTCCCCCACGGAATTCCCAGTTCCTGCCCGCTCCATCCCAAAGCCTGCTCAGCACTGAACTCTGGGCCTCCACACCCAGCCCTGACTCAGTCCTGACACCCAGATCTGCCTTCCAAATCTCCTGCCCGAGCAGTTCACGCTCCAGAACCACCCCAGCCCTGCTCCTGCAGCAGGGCAAGGCCAGGGATCATTCCCTGCCCACACAGAGATTTGTTCCTCACTCCCTAAAGGGTTTTCCCGAACCTCTTTTTTTCATTGCCTGTTCTTCTGGGCCTCCTTCCAGTCATTTTTTCCAGCCTTTATCTGAATTTCGGCACACAGTGGTCTGAGGAGGTCTGTCCTTGATGCTGACTCTCTGCTCAACCCTCCAGCATTTTTCATGCAAAACCCTAAGGAATTTTTAAAGTTAATATTTGTGCTTTAGGAGCCCTAAGAGGAAAACACAGACATCTCCGAGATGCTGTGTAGGTAAATAATAAGAGATTAATTCCAGATTGGAGTCGGACTTTGCAGCTTTTTCAGGGACTGATCAATGTAAAAAGAGCAAGTTTTAGGAAAAGGTTCTTCCTCCAGAGGGTTGTGGGGTGCTGGAACTGCTCCCCAGGGAATGAGCACAGCTCCAAGGCTGCCAGAGCTCCAGGAACGTTTGGACAACGCTGTCAGGAAGGATTTTTGGGGTATCCTGTGCAGGTCCAGGGGTTGGGCTGGGTGATCCTTGCGGATCCCTGGCAGCTCAGGGTATTTTGGGATTCTGTGGCAATAAATGAAATCATGCAGAGCAGAGAACGCGTGGCAGCGCTCAGAACCGGTCAGGAGCGTCTCAGACCCGTCCGAGGGAGGTTCCATTGTTTTGGATGCTCTTCCCACCAACACTGGAAGAGGAAACAGGAGCAGCAGGGAGCAGGAAAGACCGGTGGTGCCGTGGAGCCCCTGATCTGTGCGCTGGGAGAGAGCTGGTGGAGCTTCTCCCAGGAGCGTTCCTGCTTTTCTGAGCAGCTTTCCGCTGGCAGCCAGCGCTGATTTCATAGTAATGCTTTTTTTATGAATCGGTGCTTCGGCTGTTTTGAATAGTTGCTGTTTTGAATACTTTCTGCCTGACTAATTAATGTCCCGAAATGAATTAAGCTGTGCTGTTAAACTTCAGCCTGTGAGTACAGACGGCCCTTCTCCGGTGTTTTATCGGGGAATTCTCAGGGAGGGGGCATCGCCTGTTATCCAAAAGCCACTTAACCGAGCTGAGATGTGATGTCATGGTCTGGAAACACGAGGGGTGGGGGGGTTTGAGCTCAGCCTGCCGAGACACAGACGTGACTTCGGTGCGATAAACCTCATCCACATCCTTAAAACCCCGCGAGCAGCAGAGATAACACACCCCGCTGGAAAACTGGCACGGCATGAATGAAACCCCGCAGCCTCGCAGCCGGAGTTTGGCTTGGGTGAAGCTTTCTGGGAGCCTCTGCTGGGATCAGCCGGTGATTCAGCGCCAGGGAGGCGCTCCCGGCTGGAGCAGGGAGCTGGGGAGCGGGTCCCGGGGCCGGTGACCCTCGGCAGCAGCGGAAAACCGGGAATAAGGTGATCCCACCGGCTGGAATGTTTGTGGCTCCCTCTCGGATGGAGCTCGCTCCTGGCTCGCAGCGTTCCTCTCCTCCTTGCCTTGTAGTTCTCTGCGCTTTTGAACTCATCCTTTGCTGTCCGTAGATGGTTGGGGTTTTTCCCCGCTGGAACAAAGACGAGCAGGATAACCCGCTGATTGTGTGATCTGTCCATACCAGCCCGGAATAAGGCGGCATCTCGTTTTTAATGAGGCACCGAGGAAAGCTGGAGCTCAGCACAATTCCCTGCCCGCCGGAGATCCTAATCTCGCCTTCCCAGCGCAGCAGAGCGGGCACTGCCGCTCCATGAGCCGGCCCCGGCAGGGAGGCGAGCCCAGCCTGCTCCGGCATTCCCTGCTCCGGCATTCCCTGCTCCGGCATTCCCTGCTCCGGCATTCCCGGCTCCGGCATTCCTGGATCCCGCATTCCCGGCTCCGGCACTCCCGGATTCTGCATTCCCTGCTCCGGCATTCCCGGCTCCGACATTCCCTGCTCCGGCA
>VYXF01007710.1:15649-42470 GCA_013397295.1 Polioptila caerulea
ATTCCCGGCTCCGGCATTCCTGGATCCCGCATTCCCGGCTCCGGCACTCCCGGATTCTGCATTCCCTGCTCCGGCATTCCCGGCTCCGACATTCCCTGCTCCGGCATTCCCGGGTCCTGCATTCCCTGGTCCGGCATTCCCGGCTCCCACATCCCCGGCTCCCGCATCCCCAGCTCCCCCATTCCCGGATCCCCCATTCCCGGATCCCGCATCCCCGGTTCCCACATTCCCAGCTCCCACATCCCCGGCTCCCGCATTCCCAGCTCCCACATTCCCGGCTCCCCCATTCCCGGCTCCCACATCCCCGGCTCCCCCATTCCCGGCTCCGGCATTCCCGGTTCCCGCATTCCCGGTTCCCGCATTCCCAGATCCCACATCCCCAGCTCCCACATCCCCAGCTCCCGTATTCCCAGTTCCCCCATTCCNNNNTGTTTTCTCTATTGTTACAGAGAAAAAAGCTATTTTTTTTTTTTTTAAGTCGAGAAGTCACTCGGGTTGACACGTGCTTAGCAAAACAAACGCATGCCTGTGCCGGGTTAAAGGAAAATGTCCATTTTCCCTTCGTTCGGTCCCGGCTCGGCGACTCCCATTGGATTTGGGGGCTCCTGGTTCCGCTCCGGGAGCAGCACCGGCCCCGCGGGATGAGCCCCGGGGGGAGCTGGAGGGGATTTCCAGGATCCCCCCGTGTTTGGAACCCGCCCTTCCCTCCCAAACACCCCGTCCTCCCCCCAAATTCCCGGTTTTTTTGGGGCCGCAGCCGCAGGTTGGTGGTTTTGGCTCCGGAGAGGCGATGGAGGCGCTCCCGGAGCTGGTCCTGCCCCGCTCCCCAGCGGGGCTCCGGGGTTTGGCAGGAGGCTGGGACTGTGATTATCATTATTTTATTTATTTAATTGTTTTTCTGAGAGGCTCTTTATGGAAATGGGGCTCTTCACAAGTTGTTTTCCGAATGAAAGCAAAGGCAATAATTATATTTGTCCGGAGGAAACGGGAATCACGGTGCGGCTGCTTCCTGCTCTTCTTCCCTGTTAATTAAAAAACGCTGCTCTCTAAAAAAATTCATGGAATATTTTGGGTTGGAAGGGATCTTGCAGCTCGTCCCATTCCAGTCCCTGCCGTGGGCAGGCACGCCTTCCACTGGTTGCTCCAAGCCCCATCCAGCCAAGCTTTGGATTAAATGAAATTAAAAATTAAATTAATTCCGTAGATAAATAATTGTGTTTCCAGTTGTCGCCAGTGAACGCTCTCTTTCCTGCTAACGTGGAGGGAATATAACTGATCTCTTAATAATTATTAAATTCTATTCCTAAAATTCACTTGCCAATACAACGAGCTGGATAATTCTTTTTTATATCCACGTAATTTCTCCTATATTTGGGAATTTTTACCTGGCTATTTGGGCAGGTATGAAAACCTGCCCAAATTGTGGGAGTCCCTGCAGGAATATCCATCATTTGTAATCCACACTGGTTGATTTTTCCAGTGTCAGGAGCCCAGGCTGTGGTTCATTTCTAAAAATCCCTTGAAGATTCATTTTCAGGCCACACCAGCTGCTGAGCTGATGGATTGGGATCTTCCAGTGCTCAGAAGTGACACAATAAATGTATTTTCTATATAAAAAATAATTATTCTGTTGCTTCAGAGAGCTTCTGCTGTGGGAATTGTTGTAAACCACGGAGATCCCAGCGGGAAGTGGGTGGAAATCTCCGGTGTGACATTAACACACCTTCAGAACAACCTCTGCTGGATTTTTCCCTGCTTTTATTGCCGTGGAAAAGCCGTTTTGCACCGAGGCAGGGGGACCTGGCTGGCTCAGAGCTGGCGCTGGTGGTGTCAGGAGGTCAGGCTGGCTCCACATCCCGCTCCAGCCCGGAATCCGTGCATTTCTGAGCTGGCAGTTCTGTTCCTGCTGGGGAAACCCAGCGGTGCCGTTCCCTCTGTGGAAGCAGCACAGGAAAATACAAAATTTTTACATTTTAGCTTGGCTGTGGTCAGCGCTGAGCTCGCAGGGACCAGGTGTGGGGATGAGGTGTCTCCACCAGATCCGTGTTTCCTCAGCTGAAAACAAACCCTCGGTGGGACAAACCATCCCAAAATGATTTAGCTCATTAGGACTGCTGGGATAAAACGATTCCCAACATCCACTCGTTAGTTACGCAAACACCAAGGACAGGGTTTAACCAGGCTTGCCCTCGGGTCTAACCCCGCTGCCTCCCTCCAGCCCCAGGAGGTGCCAGCAGGGAGGAAACCCAACCCTCCCCATTCCCGCTGGATTTTTCTTTTTTAGGCCAGTGCCGACATAAAAAACATCTGAAAAGTCCTCCTGGCCGTGTTACAGTGGGGGACTTGTTCCCTGTAAATCTAAAACTTTATTTATGCGTCAGCGATCCGCCGGCTTCATTATTTGGCGCTCGCGTGTCTGATCTCGAGGCTGATTTCCTGCCACTCTCTGGTGTAAAAGTGGAGGATAAGTTACAAAAGAGCTTGGAAATTGAATAAATTATTTGCTTTCAGCCCTGCTGATGAGCAGGGCTGAGGTTTTCCAATGGAAACCCAAGTTGCATCCCACGATTTGTTGATCAATCCAGTTTCTCACGGCCCGGATGAATAAAGGGATTGAAGGAGCGCTGAAAATAAATGCTGGACATGGCTCCAGGTGATTTTTAGGACCTGAGGGCAGCAAGTTCTGGCCCCCCCTCCTTTTCCTGCCCCTCGTGTCTGTCAGAGTGATGAGGTGGAAAGGGCAGAGCGAGTCCTTGGGGCTGAGAGATCCAAGGGCCGAGCTCAGCCGGGAGAGCTCCGGGCAGAGCTGGGAGTGTCTGCGGGTGCTGCTGCTGCTCTGGCTCCAGCAGATCCACTCAGGGAGACCTGTTTAGTGAAAATGAACTCATTTAGCTCGAAAACAAACTGTTATTTCAGCCCTGGGGCGGCTGACGTGGGCCCTGGGTGAAAGGTGCCGTGTCTGCCTCGCTGATTGGGATCTGCCTTTGGAAAGAGATCTTGGCTGGGTGGGAACCCAAAAAGGAGGTGGCGAGGTAGAATTTCTGCTGGCTCTTTGCCACTCGGGAGAGATTTTTACCTCAGACAATCCCTCCTTGTGGTGTAATGGGAGAGGAAGTGCAGAAGTACAAATAAAACCCATGATTATACCACCACTTTTTAAAAATTACTCTGAACTCCATGACATTTTTTTTTTGTAGTTTGAACGACAAGACTTGCTGGAAATCCTTTTTTTTTTTTTCTACAAAGTGAACAATTCCCTATTTTTTTCCATATCCTGGACCTGTTTTGCTCCTTGTGAGTTTTGTGTGTTCTTTGTGGCGTTGTGTGACCTACTCAGAGAGGAGCAGAGTCCTTATCCCTCTGTGGCCATATGTTCCCAGAAATAATCATGATTTTCCATCAGGGCCGTTATTTGGGCCCTTCCCTGTCCACTTCGTTGTCCCTGGCTGAGTTTTTATAAACCTAGTGTGGAAATTTTATGGAGAAATGTGTGTCTGGAGGCAGGACTCCTTCCCCACCAACAATAAATAATTGTTAACCCCATAAATATCTATTTTGGACATCTGCACGCCCGATAAACCCGCGGTTTATCCCTTGGCACGTGTTAAAAAATCCAAAATAAACGGCCGTTTGTTCATTGCCCAGTTGTGCCTACGTGATCCTCAGTTCAGCCCCTCTCCAGCGATTCCCTGTGAATCCACAATATTCCCATTTATCGGGCTGCCAGCAGTGCCAGGGCAGGCAGTTAAGACTGGGGTTGCTCCCAAGGGATGCTGCAGATGCACTCAGCAGGAGCTGCGCCTCCTCCCAGGGCTTGGCTTCGCTGGAAAACTCCGGAAATCCTTCGTGGAAGCCTCAAAGTTGGGATGGATTTGGGCTGATGACATAAAATATCCCTCCTGCTGCTCCATTGGTGTGTATTCCTGAGTTAGCTCTTCCTGGGGCT
Source organism: Polioptila caerulea (assembly GCA_013397295.1). NCBI lineage: Eukaryota > Metazoa > Chordata > Aves > Passeriformes > Certhiidae > Polioptila > Polioptila caerulea. The sequence goes on from VYXF01007710.1 coordinate 19,596, forward strand.
TCCTGATTTTATATAGTCTGCTAAATATTCTATATAATCTGCTAAATATCCTACATAATCTGTGAAATATTCCATATAATCTGCTAAATATTCTATATAAACTGCTAAATATGCTATATATTCTACATGAGCTGCTAAATATTCTATATAAACTTCTAAATATTCTATATAAAGTGCTAATTATTCTATATAAACTGCTAAATATGATAGGAAAAGGTGAGAGGAATTACCTCAATTATAATTCCGATTTCGTCGTGTTTTCCTTTTATGTCTTTTGTTTGTTTAATGATGATTATTCCTGTACTTCATCAAATTCTGGGTGCGTTCTATTTCAATTTGAGGGGTGTGTTTGGTTTTGTTTGGTTTTTTTTCCTTCTCTTCCTCTACAAGTGCCTTTGAGAGAATTACATAAATTCCTCTCCTGGAATTCTGCCTGCAATTATTTCCTGTCAGTCAACCCTGAGCTTTTTTTTTTTTGTGTCTCTGCTTTCACCTCCTGAGCTGCTGTGCACACAAATTCCGACTCTCAGGCAGGTGTGGGATGATCCCTGTGGGTACTGCAGGGATTTGGCTGGAAAAATGGGAAGGGAAATAATTCAGCATCAGGCAGGTACCAGAATTCCTGGGGTTTTGCCCTGCTAAGGGATGTGCTGTGCTAAAAAAAAATTAATATAAAACCAAATTAACGGAGGAAATTATTGGCATTCAGGATTGGTTTGCAGTGCAGGGAATAAAATGACTCTGGAAAAGTGGAAGTTGTGCAAGGAGAGTGTTTTTTCCTGGTGGTTTACATCCAGAAATGCTGAAGGCTGCACACTCCTAATCTTGTCTAATTTTGAGCTTGTTAAATGTGGGTTTAAAGAGCCCTGGGGCAATTTTTAAAAATCCTCAAAAATGTCTTTTCTCTGGCAATTTCCTGAACTGCTGCTCTTAGTCCTTACTAATTAATTAATTAATTAACTTACTGAATATGTTCTCCTCCCTAAATAGTTGGAAATGTTGAAACTTTTATTCCCTTTCACTGTTGCCATTCCTTTATCCAGGCAGAGATTCCCAGCTGGAATCTCCTCTCAGGGTGAGTCCAGGGTTTTCCAGCTCTGCTCCTGGAGTGCAGTCGGGGTGATTTCAGCTCATTGTCCTTCTGTGCCACAAAATTCACGCTCCCGTTGCAGAAATCAGGAATTTTTGGGTCTGGTTGGTGCAGGGGAGGGCTTGACAAGCTCAGTTTTGGAGATTAATGCACTGTAGGATGGGTTTTTAATGTAAATATTGTAAATATTGTGTGTCTGGAAGAGATGGTGGAGTTACGCTGTAAATACGTGCCACAAAATCACCTGAAAATGAAGTTGGTAGGAAGGAGAAGGACAATCAAACCAAAATATTCTCCATTAAACCCCTGGATTTCTCCTCACCAGCTCCTGCAGATTTTAATTTATTTGTCATTTCACACCAACAAACACAATTTTTGAATAACCAAAGCAAATTCCACCGGGTTACTCTCCACATTATTTTTGAGGAATTGAATGAAACGCATGAAAAACTTTAAAAACCACTGACTGAAATTTGTTAATCAGATAGAATTGGGCAGATGTGCCTCAGCAGTGAGCCCTGGAGGGACGGGGAACAATGGCTCTTGTCCCCACAAGAATGGGAGCCCTTGATGAAATGCCAGCGTCTCAAAACCTCGCTCTGTGCATCTGCTGCTCAAGTCATGGGGTCTCTCCTGGCCAGGATCCCAAGGGGCAGCACTTTAATTCCACATCCCAAATATTGATTTAATAGGGGCTGTGCACGTGCGGTTTGTTTAGAGTTGATCTGTGTGTCGGGAGAAATGAGATTTGTTTGGGCGTCCCCACGTAAGGCTTGGGGTAAATCAAAATATACGAAACAAAAGAGACATAAAAGATAAAAAACTTCTAGAATTTAGGGACATAAAAGATAGAAACTTTTAGATTTTTAAATTTTTTTTTTACATATTGCTGTGGTTTTTTAATATTAATTTGCCCTATTCTGTTATGTTATCTATATTTAAATATTTAGCGGGGTTGAATTTATTTTTGCACATTTTATTTTCGCTACATCTTCCAAGATCTTTGCTTTTGTGCACGACCAACCCTTCCCAACCTCCAATATTTCCCCAAAGGGAGTTTGTTTTCCCGGGATTCTCACTCTCATATAACAAGATTCTGAAGCCAAACCAGTGCAGGGCTGGATTTCACAGAAATCCCGCCTGCTTTTAGGGCTCTCCTTCTTCCCAGACGTACATTTGGGGCTAAACTGCCGGGGAAGCAGATGCCAGTCTGCAGATATTAAGAGTTAAAATCTCTTGAGATGTTTTCATGCTCTTAAGGAGCTTCCAGCCCTGTCCAGGAAGATCCAAGGGGCGGCGAGGGCGGCGCCGGCGGAGCGGGTGAGCGCGGGTGGGGATCCAGCCTTGGGAGCCATCCGTAAAAATCCAGTTTGGATCCTTGGGATGCCCACTGGGATTTGGTGGAGGTTTTCTTTCCCCAGGAGGTTCTTTGGTGGATGGGATTTTTTGGGGGTAGGAACGTGGAGGGGTTTGTGGGGAGTGAGAACGTTGTGGGTTCCTCACATCCCAAGGGAAGGTGGAGCGGCCTTGTCGTCCTCATTTTACCCCCTGTCTCTGCTGGGTGATGAGTTTGTCCATCCATAGATAAATATACCAAAAATACACCTAAAACCTCTATTTCATCCACCTAAAACCTCTGTTTCATCCACCTAAAATATCTATTTTCTGTAACTCTGTACAACCTGTACACAAATACAGAGATCTCCATATTGGGCAGTTGGCCTTCAAGGACTGAGGAGGTTTTAAAGTTGTTTTTTCCAGCTGCAGTTTAAGGATGGAAGTTTCACTGCTGTTATTTTCAGCTTGTATCTACCAAACCATGCACTCCTTAAACATTTTATCGGGTACAAAGCATCTTTGGGGCATTTTACAACGATTTAAAAGTGGATTTCACCATTTTCTTATTTTTTTCCCCAGATAACAGAGATTTTAAACAGCCTGTACATTTGATTTAGATCTAATATTCAAGTGGGAAAAAGGAAAGTGCTGGTTTTTCAGTGGTTTTGTCCTCAGGAGTGTTTTTTTTTTGTGGAATTGCTTTATGGAGCAAATTTTAATTGAGGCAGCCAAGAGTGTTGTTAAATGAATGAATATTTACCAGCTTTGAGTTTTATATACACTAAAATATTTTATCTGGAAATGACATTTGGTGTTGTTTGGGTCAGTGTTCAGACAACAAGGCCTTGGCTTTTTGGCAAAATAAAAATCTTGAGCATGACCCAGTTTAACAGCAAATTCCTGGTTTGGAGAACACCACGAGCCCCGTGTCTGAGGAAGCTGCTTTTTACAAATCTGGTTTTATCCTGGTTCATAATTCAATTTTTTTTCCGTGGTTGGGACACTTCAAAGTTTTATCTCATTCCTTCTCTGCTGGATTTTGGGATTTTTGGTGTCTGGTGAGGTGCAGATGGGAGTGCAGGGTTTCCTTGGCTGAGGTAGCTGGAGGAGGTTCCCATCATGGAATATTCAGTAATTCCCAACCTCCCCTTCCTTGCCAGCCTGGCCAAATGCCCTGATGGATCCAAGTGAGAAGTTGTGTCACTTGACAAAATCCTCTTTTCCCTACGAAACCATGCTGAAAATGGGATCTAAAGCATGAAAAAGGGGAAAATAAGGCTGGATCCAGTTGCTTTTTTCCCTGTCTCCAGCGAAAGAGGACTGGGGGTGGGATTTGAGGTGGGATTTGAGGTGGGAAACCCCCGTGGATGGAGCTGGGCCTCGTTTCTCCCCTCACCTCAAAAGTCTGCTGACATTAAAACTTTTTAGCACTTCTAATAATTGCAAAGTCCTGATTTCCTCGCTGGAATTAAATGCCTTTTAGTGGATTAGGTTGAGTCACATCCACTAAGAGCTCGATCATCTGCCAGCCCCGAGAGTTGGGCCAAAGCTTTGTAAATTAATGAGCTCAAGGTGATTAGGACAGGTTGGGTGCTTTGGACCCTGCATCAAATTGTCCCCGTGCAAGGTGTGGAGCCCTGGGCGTCTGTCACTTCTTTTTTCCCATTTTCATTTGAATTCCTTGGCTGGGAGGGAGTTTTGGGAAGGGATTTTCCTGGCTTGGCTGCCAAAAACATGAAGGGAACCGTGTGATGCCACGTGAAAATTATGTTGAGCTCCCAAAAGTAGAAGCAACATTATAACCACACTTGTTGCTGGGATAATTCCAATTCCAGTCTCGACCCCAGGTTATTTATCCTTGTATCCAGGATTATTCCACGGGATGTTTTATGGGAAGATGAAACACCTCAAACCTCTATGGGAAGGGGTTTTTAAGTCTTGCAGCAATGTTTTTGTGTGGCTTTTGTCAATGGAAAAATATCTTGGGACAAATATGTTGGTAGATTTTTGTAGGAAGTGTGGGATTTTCACAGAGTTTTGTGGACACTGGAGAATCTTCCCCATGGATTCTTGGCTCGGAGTCAAGGAGAGGAACTGAGATTTTATTGCCCAACAGGGCAAGTTGTGGGGATGGCTTTAGCACACATTTTATCTGTAATTTCTTTTTGAAAACGTGGTAACTTGCAGTTTCCTTGGAGGCAGGGGAGACTCTGGCATTTCCTAAACTCACAGGTAAAAATTCACACTGGCATTTCAGTGGCAATCACACTGGTCCCAAGGAGAGTTTGATGGATTTCAGAGTGAAGGCCTCATTCCCGAGGCTGATCCCACACCTGCCTGCTGCTTTGCATCCTGCACCTCCAGGAAATGAGAGCAATTCCAAACCACTCAGTTTTGGTTTGTCCCATTTGCTTTAAAATTCCTGATAATCGTATTCATTGATGCCGGTGTTTATCTTCAGTTTTTCTTTCGGATCGACATCCACGGAGGAGGGTTGGGATTAGAGGAGTCTTTCCAATGCAAACCATTCCATAATTCACATTATCATGGCTTTTCCAAGGAAATTTTCCCTCACAGTCCTTCCCACGTTTCTCTGGGCATGGTTTATGTTGTTGGGTATCCGAATTCTTGAGGGAGGATTATTTTCAAGGTGATCTGTCCTAAAAAGATCCCAGGTGGTTCCAGCAGCTGTCAGCAGGATCTGGCAGGGCTGGGCCAGTGCTCTTGAGTCTGCCTGAGCTCTGTTCTTTGGTTGGATTTTTCCACATTATTTTTAACTTTTTTGGGTAATAATTTTATATCTGCTTGTTCTTTTCAAACCCAAAATTCCTGCAGCTCACCCGACTGGATAATACAGCACTTCCTGAATTTGTCTGGGGTCTCTGATGAGTAAAATCAAGCACTGACGTTGCTTAAAGGAAACATCACCATCGCCAGGTCTTTGGCTGCTGGTGGGGAGAGAAATCTCCTGAGTTCAGCCCTTCGTGGGTGGAACCTTCTGTGGCCAATCCTGGGGGTGATGGGAGAGAATTTGGGTTATCCCTCAGGTGAGACTCCCCCTGCAGAGCTGCCTCCAGCTCTGGGTCCAACATCAGAAGATGCTGGAGCAGGTCCAGGGGAGGCTCTGGAGCTGCTCCAGGGCTGGAGCCCCTCTGGAGCCAGGCTGGGAGAGCTGGGGGTGCTCACCTGGAGAGGGGAAGGATCCAGGGAGAGCTCAGAGCCCCTTGCAGGGCCCAAAGGGGCTCCAGGAGAGCTGGAGAGGGACTGGGGACANTATTGGGATATTGGGAATTCCTGGGTGGGAGAGTGGAAAGAGGCTGGGCTGGAATTCCCAGAGAAGCTGTGGCTGCCCCTGGATCCCTGAATTGTCCAGAGCCACCTTGGAGCATCCTGGGCTAGTGGAAGGTGTTAAAGTTGGAATTGGATGATCCACAGGTCCCTTCCCACCCAAACCATTCCATGATCAGGGTCTGTTGTGTCTCCAGCTGTGGCTGGAGGCTGCATCTTCCACCCCTTTCCCAGTGCTCCAGGTTTGGGAAAGGAGCACCTCGTAGGGAATGGCTGAGCTGGGAGCTTCTGCCAGGATCTCTGTGCCCTGGTTTGAACACAGACACATCCCAGGAGAGCCCACGCTGGATCTCTGCTCCGTGCCTGCAGGGATGAGATGGGAGCTGTGCCTGCAGCCAGCCACTGAGATTCCTAGGAACCCTCAGGGCAGAGTTGGAAAAATGCTCTTTTGTTCCCAGTTTTGCACAGGAAGCTCATTTTGGCTTCTTTTAATATCACAGCTCGAGCTGGCAGGGAGTCAGAACTTCAGCTGCATGACCTCATAACTCTGGCACAGAGCGTGGCTTGGAGCTCCACAGACCAGCCCCTGATGATAAATGAAAAATGTGAAATAGCTGCGAGTCTGTCATAACAGGAGAGGGTTGTACAGCACATTTTTAATTTCTTCTCTTCCGCTTCGAGGTGACAAATGAGTTTTTCTGAGCTGTGATCAGGATTCCAGAGGATGAGCAAGCCCGGGGTGGGGGAACTTGTGGGTTTTGCTCTGTGGCTGTTGGGGCTCAAAATCCGCCTGATCTCCCAGAGTGGTGCCTCCACCCGGGCTGGGATCTGCTGATTTATCCGGGAATTGCAGCCATGAGGGCTGAATGTGCTGCCTTCCATCAGTTTAGGAAGGGATCTGAAATCTCATCCCATTCCACCCCCAGCCACAGGCACCTCCCACTACCCCAGGCTGCTCCAAGCCCCGTCCTACCTGGCTTTGGAATTTTACTTTTTTGTTATTTTACATTTGGTGGTTTAAAATTATTATTTATTAAAAAAACTGTAAAGGAAAGACTTAAATCACGGATTTCTTCCTTTTCTGAGGCAATTTTCATGGCCAGGCTGGGCAAAATTATAGGATTTAAAGTGTGCAGGGGTGGAAGAAACAAATTACCTGTGGAGGGATGAGACCTTTCCTGCTTATCTGTTAATTCTTCTGCATAGAGGAGAAGACCTGGGTTATAAACAAAAACCCAAACTGTTGAAATTTGTTATTTTTTTATTTATTTCTCAGACATTTGGACCTGGAGCAATGCTTTTGGTCAGGTGATTTTGATAAACAAAGAGCAGACACCCAAGCAGAGGTGGGAAAATGTTCCCAATTTAATTCCCAGTGCTTCTCCCAGTTCTGGGAGAGGTTAAAGGAGCTCAGGGAGATCCTGCTCACCTTATCCTGCTGCTCTGGAGCTCTTTGCTTGCTTGCCCTCTACAGAAAGGGATTTTTAAATCCCTTTTTGATTTGTGGAGGGGTTTTTATGGAGAAGATGAGGCTCCTGCCTGCCAAAGGAGGAGTTGGGACTGCTCTGGCTGGGCTCAGATGAATTTTCCCGGGATTTAGGAATTGTGGTGCTCAGAGCTGTGGCCTCAGCTGGGAGTTGATGTGTAGAGGTCACTGGGGGTAGGAGGGGACAGGATTTGGGGGGATTCCAGCTTTCTGCAGGATCTGGGATGTGGGAGCTGCTCCCACTCAGCCTTCATAGGAGGATGCTCCTGTCCCCACTCTGTCCCTGTGGAGCTGGGATTGCAGGCTGCTGGAATCTGGAATGCAGAGAGCATTTCCCTGCATGTGTGAGAGGATCCAAACCCTCTGACCAATCCTGCTCTCAACCTCTGCCCATGGAAAGGCTCCCTGGGCTTGGGGATGAGGCAGAATTGTCAGGGATGTGAATGGAATTTATCCCAGGGTGAGAAATGGAGATTTTGGGGTTTGTTAGGATGGGAAGGAGATGGAGACAAGGTGAGACAGAATTGTCAGAGATGTAAATTGGGTAACATCATAATATGGAATTTATCCCAGGGTGAGAAATGGAGATTTTGGGGTTTGTTAGAGTGGGAAGGAGATGGAGACAAGGTGGAGGATCCTTGTGGTTTTTGGGTTTCTTCCTCCTCCTTCATCCCCTCCACATTCTGCAGTGCTGGGCACACAGGTCAGAATTAGTGCAGGGTTATGTGAATGAAGTTTGGTCAGTAATTGGTAGGAAAGTAGAAATAATGCACATTTGGGTTGATAATTGGGTGAATTATCTTTGAGAGAACCTTGAATCTGAGTGTTTGGGGCTCTTTGGTGCCTTTCTCCCTCACTGGTGTAAAGCCTGGGGTGCAGAAATGGCTGAGAAGGAAAGAACAAACAACAAAGAGAACGAGACCAACTGAGAGTCCAGTTCAGTTTTTGCTCCATGAGGACTTAAAGGACAAACCTTCCCCATCAGGGAGAGCCATGAGGGAGTGGGAGAACTCCAACACAGGCCAGGAGGAGCTTTCCTGCTGATTTAAAGGAAAACAGAGCAGCTGAAGTGTCTGCTCCAGGAATTTCTGCTTTCCACCTGGTTTTGGAGCCATTTAGTTTGAAATATATTAACAAACCTTCCTGACTTCCACTGGGCAGCCTGGAAGGCCTCACCACCCTCACAGGGAAGGATTTCTTCCCACTATCCCATCTAATCCTGTTCTCTCCCAGTTTAAAGCCAAAAGTTGTGGCTGTCCCTGGATCCCTGGGAGTGTCCAAGGCCAGGCAGCAGCACCCTGGGACAGTGGGAGCTGTCCCTGCCCATGGCAGGGGGTGGAATTGGATGAATTTAAATTCCCTTCCAACCCAAACAGCCCATGATTCTCTGATTTTCTATTATAATATGAATTGTGATAGTAAAATATAGGATAATTATAATAATATACACTTAAATATAACAATAAATTGAAATATTTTCATATATAATCATTGCAACCAGCTCTGACACTGCCAACTCCAGGCCTTCATTTCCAATGATGAGCAGAGCTGGCTGCTCAGAGCTTGAAGTTCGCAGAAAGAAGAAAAAGAAAATTAATTTTTAAAAATATTTTTCTTCCTTCATTAGCTTGAGGTATTTACATAATTAGATATCATGGATATTAATCAGTGTTTCAGCCCAAAACCTCTGGCTGTTGGTCATCAATATTATCAAATAATCTATATTTTTATCTATAATATCCTTGGAAAGGCCATCATTCCCTAAAGGAATCTTTATAAACCTGATTGAATTTTTCATAAGGTCTTGGTGACATATGAAAAAAAAAATTAATTAAAATAGTGGCACAGAAAATAATTTAGAATTCCTTTTATTGCACTTGTTGCCATATATCCTCTGGATCAGTGGGATTTTTTAATTTCCAGCACATTTTCTACTTAGTCTGTTGGCTTTAGGGAGCAAATTTCTATCATACTTTAATCCAGGCTGATTTAATTTAATTTTTTTTCTTTTCTATAGTGGTCTGGACTGGCCAGGTTGTGCTCTCTTGCTCTATTTTGCACAGGCTGTGCTGATCCAGGGGCAATCCTTTGGTATTCCCAAGGATCCTTCACCCTTCTGGAGGTGATTTCTCAATCATTAGGGAGCTAAAAATTCAATACAGGAAAATAGAATTATGTCAGCCCAGTGCTTGAGTTGGAAAACAAAACTGTACAAAGATTTGGGTCAAATATTTTAAATTTCAATGGTTTTATTTTGTCTTAAATACTCCTTTGTATTTGTTGTGGTAAAATCTGGAAGTTGTGGAATGACTTTCCTGGAAACTTCATTTCTCCCAAGGAAAAGCAGGAAAAGGTGCCCTTGGAGGGGTCATTTTTTTACAGCAGCATTTGTTACCATCAGCATGGAAATAATAATTAGCAGAAAAGGTTGATTTGTGAGAAATTAGCAGCTGAAAATCTGGGTCTTTTCAGCATTTCCCTGGTCAGACAGGGATTCCTCCAGGAATTTGGGGCGGGATGGGAGTGGAGATCAGATCTAACGGGAGCCAATAAACCACAGGGGAGGCGCCAGCGGTGGCGCGGTGACGCTGTGGGTCATTTACAAGGACACACCTTCTTAAGAGAGGGCTGGAAAGGTTTTATTAATTATCTGACTTTATATTATAGAGTATTTTTACACGGACCAGGGACTGGAGGAGAAGTTGGATACTTCTTTTATTTCATTGGTTAAGGCAATTGTCTACCGATTGCTTTCTGCTCTCAAGAGAAGGAATTTCTCGCAACTTTTAGCATGAACAAGTTTTTAATTATAGCATTTCTACATGGGAAACGAAGTAGAAGTTACGAAAACATTGAGTTAGAAAGTGCATCAGAAATTTGGAGGAATCGGGGCGACACGGCGGCCCGCGGAATTCCGGGTGGTTCAGGAGGGAAAACGAAGCCGTGGGGGCACATTTTGCAAAGTTTTTGTGCTTTTCGCATGTTCTGGAGGTGACTGCTTGAGGCAGATGAGTTGGAGCACGATTTTGAGGGATTCTGCGTATGAGATAACATCTCTGGGCTGGCAGACGCCTGAATTGCTGGTGATATTCCAAAAAAAAAACCCAAACCTTGGGAAAGTGGGCTTTGTAATGCCAAGGGGATGAGGCATTTGGATCTAGCAGGGCAGGGCTGATGAGGAGAGGTTTCAAGTTTAATTAACACCAAGGAGGGGTTAGGTTTTAATTGATGTGCCACAAAGAGCTGCTGTTTTCCTCATTTGGTTATGGGAAGAGATTTGGCTCTTCCAGGGCCTAAAGGGGCTCCAGGAGAGCTGGAGAGGGAATTTGGACAAGGAATGGAGGGACAGGACACAGGGAACGGCTTTCCACTGGGAAAGAGGAGATTTGGGTGGGATATTGGGAACTGGGAATTCCTGGCCGAGCTGGAATTCCCAGAGCAGCTGTGGCTGCCCTTGGATCCCTGGGAGTGTCCAGGGCCAGGTTGGAATAACCCATGGCAGGGTGGGATGAGTTTTAAGGTCCTTCTAACCCAAACTGGTCCTGAATTCCATAAAAAATTCCATTAAAAAATTCAATTTAAAAATTCCATTTTAAAATTCCATTAAAATCTTTCAAGCCCTTGGGTTTGCCCCCATCCCATTCCCTTCCCACCCCAGCTCCTGTTCCCTTCCCCTGCTGAGCTCAGCCCTTTGTCCTGGTTCCTGGGGGTGTTCGTTGTGCTTCACTCCCCTGATTTTTATGTTTATTTTCACTTTTTTAGTTTCATCTTACCCAAACCAACATTTTCCATTCTCATGGGTGATGATCCTGTGACCCTCAGGATTTATCTCATGAGCATTCCAGGAAGATCCACAATTATTTTCCTGCCCCTTTTTTATCTGAGCCCATTTTTTCGGAAGCTTTATTCATGCCAGCATTATTTCTGCCACAAAACAGAAATATTCTGCTTATTGTGAATAAAAATGTTTTTATTTTGGAAAAATTTCTGCTATCCAGGCACTGCAGCTTCAGGAAAATTCACTTTTTCTATCCTTGGGCACTGTTGTTATTTGCAGTTAACCCTGAATAAACACAGCAAATAATCCATGAGCTCCAGGGAATTATTTCTGGTGGGTTGAAGCAACAATTGGATGAAAAAAAAAAAATAAACAGCCACAAAAAACCCTTAAAACCATCAAAATAACAGAAAAAACAGCAAGAAGTAATTTCTGACATTGCTTAAAAATTATAAGGTTTGTTTTGGGGTGAAATCCATGAGGATGAGAGCCTGGTTCTCTGCTGGCAGGACTGTTGAGTAGCTGGATTTATTTTATTTATTACCTAAATATTAAATTATCTATTTACTCATAATAAAAATAAATTTATGCCTCAGCTTTCTCATCTGCTGGCAGACAATCATGGATCACGGGAATATTTTCCTGTTTAACTGGGGAACACAACAGGATTTTTCATTACAATATTGTGTTGTGCCCATGCTTTTCATTACGTGATAAATACACATTAAAATTGATTACAGTGTTTATCTACAAGGGAAATGCAGGGAGGGTAAAGAACTTGTGTAAAAATTGAATGAAATATTAAAAATACAGGGAAATGGGTGCTGGGGGAGTGAAACATCCCTGCTTTATTCCTGGCGTTTTCTGCAGTTAATCCAGTTTATAAATAATTTCCTCCAAGCTGAACTTGCAACAGCAAAACTGTTCATTTTCACTTCAAAAAAACGGATTAAAATTAAAATTAATTCTGTCATTCAGAGCATTTTGCCCATCTGTAAATTGTAATGAGGCAAACGAAAAGTGGTGACTTCCTGTGCGAGAGTGAAGAATTTTCTGTGGGAAGGCACCTACACTGCTCAGCTTGCCAGGACATTTTCATGATAAAAACCAGGGAGAAATCCAAAATTTCCACCTCAGGAATATCCACAGAGACTCCTCATTGCGGTGTTGGAAGGTTGAAACCATCCTGGAAATGATGGCTAAAATAGGAATGGTTTTTTACAGCTTCCCATCATTCTGGGGATGAGTTTTCTCTTAATTAGCCTTTTTTTCATTGTCAGGTTGGAAAAATAAAGGAATTAAATGGCTTTTTCTGGGAGGAAAAGTGGCAATTAATTGGCCTTGGAATTCAAAGAACACTGGCAATTTTTATGGTTTGTTTGGGGTTCTGCTGGGTTTTGTTTTTCTGGAAAAACTAATGAAAATCGTCATGAATTAAGGATTTGTTTACTCTGTGGATTAACCAGACAGCTGAAAGTACGTTAATTAGTCAGTTCTCATTTGGGTTTTTTTCATATTATTTAATGATGTGTAGCTTTTCTAGTTTATACCAAATAAAATACGCATTAAAACTGGAGTGGGTTAACTTTGAGTAAAGATTTTGGAGGAAAATATTTGAAAATTGGTATCAAAGGATAGAAAATAAAAAAATCAGATGAATTTTGCTCTTTAAATATAACTAATTATGGCAATTTCTGCCAAGAGAGTTACGACAAAATCTGTTACGGAGCAAAAGGTGGCAGCAGAAATAATAAAATAGAACAAGAAGCTCTTATTTATTTTGATGCTGGAGCTGACTCAGATAAACTTGGATTCACACGAGCTACTTAATCAAAATAAAAATGAGAATGAGGTACTTATCTAAAGGATCCTTGTACGAGGCTCGGTCGTTGGTCGTTAGATTTTACGGAGATGTTGGAATTGTACAGCTGGGAATGGCCAAGCCATTCCCAATTCCCAATTAATTCCCTGAGGGTTGCCGTGGCGCCTTCTCCAGCTCTTTGGAAATGTGGGAAGCAGAGGTGTTGTCCTCCGAAGTGTCCTCTACTTTTGTGTCTTCCGTGGATTTTTGGCGCCTTGTGCCAAAAGGAATTCGCGTGCAGGTCATAAAAAATGGGATGAACTCTGGGTGAGCTGTCAGGGGAAGGGAGCCCTTCCATGGCCTCATCCCTGCGTGTCCAGGACTGGAAAAGTGACACACGGCATTGGTTAAACGTGCATATGTTAAATTATTTCGGGGAAAAACCACGGCATTACAGCGGGAATTGGGAAACCCGGGACTCGTTAAGATCTCATAATTGAGGAGAGGCGAGGAATAATAACAGTGCAATCAGTGATGGGTCAAAACACTCCTCCGAGGGGAAAAAGCCGAAATTTTGGGCTGGGTTTATAGGAATAAAACCTCCTTTTTGGTTGGTGAGGCCGAGCTGTGGCGGTGCACAAAGCTCCCGTCGGAGGCGGCTCGGTGCCTAATCTAGCATGGCAAATGTGCGAGGTGATGTCCCGGAGGAACTGTCACAAATCCCGCCGGAGAGGCATCAGGAGAGCGGGGACACAATGGTGCAGATTGATGCCTGGCTTTATTAAAGCACAGTTTGGCGCAGGAGGCACAAACTGCCCCTTTCATGTCCCCGTCAGCCTCCAATCAAGGAGTTTCTTATCAGTACTTTTGGCGCAAAGATACTGAACGCAGAATCGCAGGGAAATGGGGGAGAAAAGAAAAAAAAATCTTTTGGAGGTGCCCCCTTTCACCAATTAGATTGGGAGATGTCACTAAGCTGGGGTTTAATTTGGCCCAAGCACGCTTGGTTAATTGGGTAGAGCTCATTTTTGTAATCAGGAGGGTTCGGCTTTGGTCTCCCCCCAATTATTCCCTGTAACAGTCACAGCCAGAGCCAGGATCCTGCCAGTTGGAAAACCATGGGATTGTTTGGAGACCCATTTTCCCCACCATCCCAACGACCCTCCCTTGTAAATTTTTTTACAACTTGAAATATTTGTTGCTGAAGCACAAATAAAATGCTCCAGGAGTTTACCCAGGATGACCTTGGGCTCAGTGGCTGTTCCTTTGATCCTTTAAAAATACTGACGATCCTCCTGCTCCCAAGGTTGTCCCAATTTTCTTGACATAATAAAAATTTAACCTTAAAACCTCCTCCCATTCTGTTAAAAGTGCTGTTCCTATGCACCTGCCAAGCTGGAACACGGACAAGAAATGTGTTTTCTTGACGGGTTTCATGTCTTGGTTGCAGCCTAGATAATTTTCCAGCTCTTGTCATAAATGTGGAATACATTCTCCTGTTTGGTTTTTTTTTATTTCCCTTTTTTCTTTGGCATTGTTTTGCCTGCATTTTGTTTACTCGCACTGCAATATTCTTTCCCTTTTCCCTTTTTTCACAGTAACTGGGATGCTCTTCCTTGGTTGAAGTAGGAAGGATGGTCCAGGATGATCCCAGTTGCTGTTTCCACATGGAGTAAAATTGAATTTCACGCACAGACTCTGCTCCTTGGCACTTGTCCTCAGGAGAACACCACCAGCCTGCCCCCTTCCAGTGCTGTCACCAACCCTGGACCAGCAGTCACAGCCTCTTTTTCCTGAAATTCCTTCCCTGGGCATTCCCCTTCCTCCTTTTGCCACGAGAGTTTCCCGAGGAGGAGGAAGTCAAGGTGTGATCCACAGAAATCTCATCCCTGCCTTTGGAAGAGGAGCCCTTTCAGCTGCCCTTGTGAACTCAAATATTTATTTAGGGGAATAATTTTGCCTCTCTCCTCCCCATGGCCACTGGAACTCAGCAACTGGGGGTTTTTGCTCCTTATTAGCAGGAAAATCCCAGGATTTCTGTGCTCACGCATGGTTTCCTTATCCTGTCTGTGTGGAGCCGGGCTGTCTGGGGGCTCTCAATGCTTTGAGGTCAGCCTGTGTGCTGAGGGGCTTCCAAAATTCCCAAACTGAGCAAAATCCTGATCTCCCACATCCCTCTGGACATCGTGCCATTGCTGCCTCTATTGCAGGCTGTGCAAAAACCTGGGAATCATCCTTGAAATGATTTGTTGGATCATCCATGTCCATTTTCCTGCTGATTCAGAGGTGCTCATGGTCACTGATTTGAATATTCTGTGTAATTTAAAGGAAGGAAAAGTAGTGTCCCTGCACCAGATTCATGGAGTTGAATGGGAATTAATTATGTCTGACTTGGAATATTTCATTTAAATATTCCAAGTAATTTTAATTCATATTAATTGTCACCTGACAATTAATTTGCAGAAATTACATTTCCTTATATCATGGCTGGGCTGAATTTTAAGTCACATTTTTCCCCATACCTAATGCCAAATATTAAGTGTCTTAGCTACTCCAGTAAAACAAATTTAATCCATCCCTGTGTTTTTCTGAAGCCTGTTTTTCAACTACCCTGAGGATGAATAGAAGTGACATTTTGCCCCAAATTGTTAAAATATGAAGGACCTAAGAAATGTTTCACTGGTGGGACTGAAAATCTGAGTGATTCAGGTTGAAAATAGAAGCCAAGTGCTGGCTGTAAAATAACCTTGGAATCACATCCTGTGAAAGATTAAATTGCATCCAAGGGAAGGCAGCATGAGAGGGAACATATTGTCCCCCCCTTCACTTCCCCAGGTCCGGGGCTTTTAGCTCAATGAACTCCAGGCTTTGTAATTAGCAGCAAGGCGATTAGATGGGCCACGTTCCTGGGAGTAATTAGTGCACTAATTGTGTTTGATTGTTTAATTACTCTTGCTCACTGTAATTGAGGAGAGGCAGCAAACCCCTCTGCAAGATCCCCGAGAGGTTCCTTGGATGCAAGAGCTTTGCTCTTTATGGGGAGGGGGAGGCACATTTAACAATTCCTGGGGTGAAACTGCCAAGAAAATCCCCTAAATGGCACGTGGAAAAAAGCTGGATTTGGAGGCAATTCATAAGAATTTCAGGGTTTTTTTCATAACCTTTTGATGTGTGTGGTTGGAACCAAAAGAAATAAATAGAATAGACGTGAAAAGATTGAGCAGGATAAAGGAGAAGGGGGAGAAAGGCAATTAGAGCTGGAGAAGTTGCAAATAGTCCTTGGGATTGTTGTCTGGGATCTGGCACAGCAGCCAGATGGAAAACATTCCATCGCCATTCTGATTTGTCTTTGGACAGTGATGGCACAGGCAGAGAATTGGGCTTGGATTTGGAAGCTGGAGGGAGATGAAAACTAATCCAAAAATTGTAAATTCAGTCATGGGAAGTCCAATCTGTAGTTTTGTGTGACCTGGAAGGAAGGCAGGTGGAAAATCTGTGGAGTTATTTGAGAAAGTCACACTGGGAAGGTGCATGAGGAGGAATTCCTGGGGGAAAGGCTCTGCCTCTGGGAACGGCTCTTCCAGCCTCGTCTGGCTGCTCAGAGTTCCCATGGCTTCATTTCCCACTGAGGAATCATCATCTTGAGGCAGTGGAAGGATAGCTGTCCTGGTTTAGGGCAAATTTGGGAAGAAACCTCCAAATGAGGTCCTTCTAGAGAGCAAATTCAAACAGCCCCTCTCCTAACTGGTGTGGAAAAAATTTCCTTGGAGAAAAGTTTGGAAAAAATTGTTTCTTCAACAGCAAAGTGCTCCCCAGCACAACAAATGAACAGTACTAAACAACAAAACCTCTGGTCAGCCCCCAGAGATGACAAATTCCCAGAGTCTCTCCTGTGGGCTGCAGCTCAGCTCAGCTGCCCTCAGTCCCTCTGGTGCTGGGCAATGCCAGGCCCAGGCCAGGCCTGGTGGGCCACAGGTGGGAGCTCCTGGTGCCCTTTTGGGTTTTTAATCCAGAGCAGGTTCAAACAGTTCCAAGAAAAAGGAAAAAAACCAGTCTGGAGAACGTCTGTGCCTTAGCTGGCCAAAAACTGACCAAAAGCAAAGGAGAGCTCTCTGCCATCCACTGCAGACAGCACAGGCCGTGTGTGAGGGAAGCTGAAAACTCTGATCTTTGTGTTCTGAAAACAACTGCCTCAGACATTCCACTGCTTCTCCTTCTCCCCCCTTCACTCTCAGATCCAGTTTTAAAGATGCAAAACTTATTTCTGAGCTAAACAGAGGAATGGGGATCCAATTCAGCATCAACCCAGGGCAATGGCCCAGCCGACCCTGCAGGGCAGAATTTGTGGGAGAAAGGAACTTGTGCTGAGGCCTCAGAGGGTTCTCACTGCCCGGCCGTGCTGCGATCGCTGCTTCAGGGCTCAGAAAATCTCCTGCCCGCTGAGAGGGAACTTTGCCTGCCTTGTTTCACTCAAGAGTTGATCTAGGGAGCTCTGAGATGGAGGCTCTTCCAAGGGCAAGAGTAAGAGGAAATGTCAGGATGAAATTAGTTGGAAGCTCGTAGGAACTTGGAGGTATGGCCCAGACATGGAGGAGGAGATGGAGGAGGAAGACTGAGATGAGGGGTCAGCAGAACCATCAACCTCCTGTGAGGGAGAATCGTTGGCCTCCCACCAACCAGGCAACTCCCCATGGCACTGGAAATCCAGGGTGGGCAGGGGAATGCTCCGTCTCCCATGGGAACAAGGCTCTAAACACCACAATCTGTGCCATACTTGCAGGAGGAGAACCACAGAAATACCCTTGAATCAGGAATTCCTTCCTGTCTGGCTCTGGCTGAGCGTTTGTATGGGAAGATTGGATTTCTGACTCCTTTTCCCCCCCATTTTTTCCCCTCCTGGAATGCTGTGTTTACTGCAAACTTGCAGCTGGCCCAGCTCGTGGGTTTGGCCATGGTCAGCCAGCTGAGCTTGAGGAGGACAGAAGGGACAAAGCCATCCTTAAAAATAACTGTCCCTTCCATCAACACTTGTCCTAAAACCAGAGCTCTGACACGCGGCCTCCTTCCCGGGAGGATTGGGAGCTTCCATTGTCCCCAGTGCTGGTGCCAAGGAGGCCGAGATGTCCCCTCCCTAATGAGACCTGACAAATGGGACACTGGGCTGCTGCTCGGGGTCTCTGCTGCCTCATTTCCACCGTGGCGGGGCAAAGGGCAGCCCGGAGTCATCCCGGAATGGCCTTCCCGTCTCCGAGGTGCCGCTGGAGCCGGCAGGATTGAGCTGACGGGGATTCCTGTGTCAGAAATTTCTGTGTCTGGCATTTGACAGCGCCCAGGCCCTGTCCTGAACTCTCCATGATCTAAATGCCGTGTGACCGTGTCCCCCCAGCGCCACCAGATTCCAGCTTCCGTTAGGTTGGGATGAGCGCTCGGCTCCAAGGGAATTCTGAGGGTGTTGGAATCCAGAGAGCTCTCAGAGCCAAAGCTTGGAATTAAATACAGGGTTTGGTCTGAAACCCTGGGAAAAATTTCCAGAACTAGATATTAGAAGCCAAAATGTAGATATGTAGTTTAAGTAAAAGCATGTTAAGCTGAGTATTAGAAAGTTTAGAATTTAAGATATAAAGTAGTTATAAAAATAAAAAGTTTTAAAATGTAGAATTATAGGTTGGTAGTTTAAGTAAAAGCATATTAAGCTAAGTACTAGAATGTTTAGAATTTAAGACATAGAAGTAATTATAAAGATAACAGGAAGTTTTAAAAATGTATTATTATAGATCTGTAATTTAAGTAAAGGCACATTAAGCTAAGTACTAGAAAGTTTAGAATTTAAGATATAAAGTAGTTATAAAAATAAAAAGTTTTAAAATGTAGAAATATAGGTTGGTAGTTTAAGTAAAAGTATGTTAAGCTAAGTACTAGAATGTTTAGAATTTAAGACATAGAAGTAATTATAAAGATAACAGGAAGTTTTAAAAATGTATTATTATAGATCTGTAATTTAAGTAAAAGCACATTAAGCTAAGTACTAGAAAGTTGAGAGTTTAAAATTTAAGATATAGAAGTAGTTATAAAAATAATAATAAGTTTTAAAATGTAGAATTATAGGTTGGTAGTTTAAGTAAAAGTATGTTAAGCTAAGTACTAGAAAGTTTAAAATTTAAGATGTAGAAGTAATTATAAAGATAAGTTTTAAAGTGTGGTATTACAGGTTTTCAGTTTAAGTAAAAACATGTTAAGCTGAGTACTAGACAGCTGAGAGTTTAGAAATTAAGATGCAGAAGTCGTTATAAAGATATTTAAAAGAAGTTTTAAAATGCAGAATTCTGAGTTTGTCATTAGATGATTGGTTAAGAAATTCTGGATGGCGGCAAAACGTAAAAAACAAGATAACTGATTATTGGGTTAAAAACATAAATATTCTTGGCGGTGGTACTTTTTTGGTTCATAAATCCTTAAAAGGATTTATTGTCATAAATCCTTGTAACCAGAGGTCTTGGGACCTTCTGAACCACGAGCAGAGATGTGAGCAGAACTCACCCTCCCTGTCTGTGGAGAAGAATAAAAATAAAAACTTCACCACCTAAAGCAGCTCAGAAGTCCCACCTCTATTTTCTACAATTCACAAATTCCCCAATATGAGGGGGAAATATCTGCTCATGCCTTGGTTTTGCTCCACCAGCAGAGGTGTAGCCCCAGAGTAGCTGGTGCGCCACAAATAATTCTTGAAAATGAAAGTTTTGCACAAAGTTTGGCTGTTTCAGCTGAAAGTTGTGCACTAAGAGGGGCTTGGGTGTGAATGAAAAACCTTTTACTCCCTTGGTGAAACTTCTTAGGGCTTAAAGGATTCCTGAAGAAAATTAGAATTTTTGAGGATTTTGGGAACCAAACCAAATTTTTAAATCAAATGTCTGCAGGTTTTCAGACAGGGCATCCATATCTATGTATCAATATTTACATCTCTTTCCTTACATTTTATTTTTATGTAACACCAGAGAAAATGAGTGTGCTGGACACTGAATTAATATATAATTAACTGAATATTTAATATATAATTATTGGATATTGAGTTCTTAACTATTTAATATTAAATTCAAAATATTTTTTGCCACTCCTCTCTCTGTGAAATATCATTACCTTAAACATCACTGAGTATTTGCCCCCCATGAAAGACAGACTTGTGTAGCCCTGTGTTCCTACTCAAAATATTCATATTAAATATTAAATATTTGGGTTTCTGGCCCTGGGTATCTCCATGTTTGCAGGAATTCCTGGTTTTTACCCTAGCTGTGTGTACGGAATGAGCAGGTGGAATGGTGGTAGGTGTTTGCTAAATAAGAACTTCCTATTTTCCTAAATTCCAGAGTTTAAAATTTTGGCCCTGTTTGCCTTGCTCTGGACAATTTTCTAACCCAGAAGATTTTAAAATTGTAATTTTTTTGTCTGCAATTAAACAGAAAACAGGAGGTGAATTCTCTCTGTTCGTTCACGGTTTCTTGCAACTCATTAGAAGCTGGCAATTAAGGTCTTTGCAATTACCAGAGGAAGGATGTGAATATTTTAGGGAGCAGCTGGAGGATCCCTGCCACCCTTTCAGGCAGCAGTGACGGCCACTTTTCCAAACTTCTGACTGAGTGTGGTGCCTTCAGGAGGCTGCCCTGGAGCAGGGACAGCCAGAGCAAGAGGATGAAGCCGGGATTAATTAAAAGGATTTATTAAAGTGGGCACACCTGGGCAGCACAAGGGCTGGGCCACACCCAAAATAAACCCTAAAATAAACCCCAAAATGGGTGCCTGATCCCGAGGGCTCACACTGTGATGAGTTCTGGTTCATTAGCACATTCCAGTTCATTGTCCAATTCCAGCCCCAGCTTATGCAGCTCCATCCCCCTTGGTTTTCCTTCTCCCTTCTCCCTTGGTTTTGTTCCTGGGCTGAACGTTGTCCTTGGGGCTGAGCTGGAGCAGGAATTGTTTTGTGTCCCTGCTCTGTGCAGAGAGCTCAGCAGCTCTGAATGTGAAACCTCAAACTGCCCCCCAAAACAGCCCAGAATGTGAAAATATAAAAGCTCAAACCTAAGGCATCAACTTCACCGTTGGTTTTGTTCTTGCTGCTGAAAGTTGCGTTGGTATGAAACTAGAAAAGGAATTGTTTTGTCTCCCTACTCTGTGAACAGAGCTGAGTAGCCCTGAATGTGAAACCTAAAACTGAATCTGAAAAATACAAAAGCTGAACCTGGAGGCATCGAGTGCTGCCACACAGGATTTGGAGATGGGCTGGGCGAGCCATCGGCCCCACAAAAGGGACACAGGGAAAACCAAGGCCCTCAACTGCAAGGCTTTGATCAGTTCTGCCAAAAACAAAAGAGTTTTGTGCTTCTGATGAGCAAACCCAACAGATTCTTGTCTCTTTGGGAGGAATTCTTGCTGTTATTTCAACCTTGCTGTGTTTTTAAAATGTCGCTTTAATGGTTGGGTTTGATGATATTGAAGGTATTTTCCAACCTTAATGTTTCCATGACTCTTCGTCCTTTATGTTGATAATTTGTTAATCACAAGCTGCTGATGAGATTTTTGTGTCGAGCTCCTCTTTTTGGGATGTGAATCCTCATTTTTTTAGTGCTGTAGCTCATGATTAAATCCTCCTTTTTTGGCTCCTGACGGTCTCGCTGCAAAATGCTGATGTCTTAAAATGAAAAGTGGGGCTTGTAAAACCTTCCTGGTGTTGTTTGGGATAAAAAAAATACTCCCAAATTCCAAAATCTCCCTCCAGATCCCTCAAGGACCCATTTCTTTCATCTTCCACATGGTTGGGAGAGGTTTGTTTTACTTCCTGTCTGCTTCTAATCAGGATTTCATTCTCCCCTGGCTGAGAGGGATCTGTGGAGTAAATCCAAAATTCCCTCTTCATAAGGTTAAAACAACAACGTTTAAAGCACGAGGCTGTGCGTTATCTCTTTTTCCTCTTATTTTTTTATGGATTTCACTGTGTTTTGATAAAAAAGCTGTTTGCAGATAACAGCAGGGACAATGACAACCTTTGTGCTGCTGCTCCTGGGTGGATTTCTGCTGTGGGACAAACATTTGGAGGTGACATCCCCAACCCTGTCATATCTTTCCTGAAAAAGAAAAAAAAAATTATCAAAAAAAAAAATTATTAGATAATAACACACACATATTCAGAGCTGCTTAGGAATTATCTGGGGGTTGCAAATCTCCTGGTCAGTCAGGGCGGAAAAAATTCATCCCAACCCTGTGTGTACTGGGTGGATTCCAAAGGAAACCATCGGCTCCTGCCAGGCTCAGCAGCCGCATCCTTTCTGGATTTTCCCATCCTGTTCAGTTTTTGAGGCTTTTTCATAATTTTCAAGGGTTTATAATAATCTGAGCTGTGTATATAATGATTTTTTTTAGCCTTATCTGCCCCTGGATGGCTCCCCACAGCCTGGGTGCAGGGATTGGGATGCTCCTGAAAGCTGCTGGGTTTGGGATGGTCTCAGGAATGGCACCACTGTGGTTGTTTGGTTCTGCCTTAATTAGTCCCCATCAGTCAGGGGCTTGGGAAAAAAACACCAAATTATTCATTAATGGCATCATAAAGGGAATAAATCCCTTTGGAGCACGGATGAGGATAATCCAATGGTGACTTTGTTTGCAGCTCTGAGATGGAGGCTTTTCCAAGAGGAAATGCCAAAATAAAATCAGGAGGAACCTCACAGGATTGTGGAGCTGTGGTCCAGCCAGTGAGGAGGAATCACCAACCTCCTGAGGGACCAGCCAACTTCCCACCACACTGGAAATCCAAGGAGATCCTTTGTCCAAGTCTCTTCTGGGGTTTTTGATGCCAAAATAACCACAGGAAAGGGAGACTCTGGGCTTGGGTAGTGGGGATGAGGTGGTGGCCAGGTCCTTGTGAGTTTGATGCCTTCAGTTGTAGCTTTCATGTTTTCCAGATTCTGTATTGCCTTAGTGTGTAACTCTGGACTCCACACAAAGGGTGAGCCAGTTCTGCTCACAGCTCAGCCACACAGAACAGCCCAGAGCCAGGGGCACAGAACAGCCCAGAGCCAGGGGCACAGAACAGCCCAGAACAGCCCAGA
>VYXF01007712.1:23378-39638 GCA_013397295.1 Polioptila caerulea
AAAAAAAACCAGCCTGGAGTAAAGAGGATGAAGCACAGGAGGAACGCCAGAGAGGGGCCTAACACTTACTCTGTTCAAAAAAGAGACTAAAATGAGGATAGACTGAGATTTTAATTGAATATCTTGTCAGTCTCAAGCATGAGCTCCACTAAATTAACTAAGAAAGTAGAGATTTTTTTAGATATAGGAGGAAAACTTGATATCCACTGCTCTTGGAACAAAATGACAAAATGTCACATATGTAACCTTATCTCTGCAGAGCCTAGATTGTAAGCTTTTATTTGGGCATATGAGGCATTTCTCATGTTCTGTGAGTGACAAGGATATTGCCTATCTATTTATGTCTTTCTGCACAGTATCTGTCACTGACTCTACATTTAACCACTATGGCTTTCAAAAATGGCAAAGTCTAAATGGCAAGGTACAGAGTTTCGAGTTTTTCCTGTAGTGTATTTTGCATGCTAGTAGTGGAACAGGCATAAAGCATTCCAGTTCTGAATAAAGGCTGTATAAGAGGTCAAGATCACAAAAAAAAATGCAAAATAATCAGACTGAAGTAATATTTCTGCATGATGACTGCAAAAGAACAGGTATGAGTGCAGAAAAAATTACTGACAAAAAAATCTTTCCAGTGCCATGTGAACACAGCAAGTACAGATACATAATAAAGTTACATTCTGATTATTTTCTTGTAGGTTTTTTTTTGTGGTTTTTTTTTTAAACCAGGCTCATTAGTTTACTTTTGTACATGGAAAATAACTGATTTATAAAGGTAATCTAAATCAGAAGGTTTGCAAATGGTTTCAGATATTCTTTCCATTCTCTCAGCACAGATTTAGATGCAGTAGGTGTTGTAAAGAGTGATGAAGCCATCGATAATCACAGATATCCCCTCCATATTTTCCGCCCTGCTTGGATTCCAAGCAGTTAAAAACTCTCTGGAAGTGCACCATGCTTCCAAATGAGAGCTTCCAGAGTGAGCTTCACAGAAATCCAAATGTGCCATTTAACATAATTCCTCACCCGCTGCCGAGCCATCCGCGGCGGGCGCGGTAACGGCCTCCCCGCCACGGAATGCTAATGTAATGTGCAGCGCTGCCATTTGGAAATTTAACTGGGAGTCAACTTTCAATAAGTCATTTCTCCCTTCTGATAGGAAAGTTTCCTTTCAAAATGGACCTATTTGTGCAAATTGCAGGCAGGCCTGGCTATTTTGCACAGTTGAGGGAAAGCAGGGTTGTGCTTTTTATGGAGTGAGCTATCAGGTAGATTCACATTTGACACAGAGTGCGCTGAGTTATCAACTTTCTCCAAGGGCAATCATATATCTTGTGCATCCAGAGCCAAATTAAATCTGACATTTCATTTAAAGCCTGAGACATCCTGATGCTAAAGTAGAGCATGAGTGGTAAGAGTAGGAGGGGGTTCAGTTTTTCTGGATGGATGTTTCTGTTCCTGCCCTGCTTGTCTGGGTTGTAGATAAGGTCTAATTGCCCAACATCATCCTATATTTTAGCCAGATGGAAATCTCAGATTTAATTCTTTTCAATGACACTCCTGCCTGTGGTAGTTGTTTCCTGGCAATGTTAAAAAGGACTAATCTGAGCTGGCTTCATATGGCATCGTAATCATCATTATTTATGTAGCACTTCGTGAAGATTTCTTTGGTTATCCCCACAGCCCTCATATCAAGCCTAGTAGTTTGCAGACATAAATGCAGCCCCTGAATTTCCCAATCTCATTCAGTTCAAAATCTTTATATCTCATTCTAGGTGTTCATTGCAGACAATCTTTTCATGCTCTCAAACTCAAATTAAAAAACAGACTCTTTTGCTGAGGTAGCGCGTAAAGGTCACCAGGATAGGTAAGGCAAAGGTAGTATAAAAAACTTTTTATTCCAGACATGAAAATATTCAGTTTCTGGATCACTTTGTGATATTTATTGATATAGAGTCATAAATTCTCAAAATTTACACAGTATCACCCAGGAGTCCTAGAATAGAATCTATATCTACAGAGCCAGGCTGAAATTCTGTGTTCATTCCACTTTTATTATGTTATTTTCCAGTGAAAACTGGATCAACAGTGATGACCCAGTCCCAACAGAAACATCCAGCAGGATGTAATTTCCTAGGTATTTCATAGCAGAATTACTTCTGTATTTTTATACGTCCTCAGCCATGCCATCCTGGGTATGTTGTGAATATCACTGTATGCAGTGTGACTGTTAGGAAGGAGTATTTTTTCTGATTAAGAATATTGTTCATGGCAGCAAATGCTATTGCTAAGGGTGAGAAAGCCCTTTTTACATGCTTCTTATTGTTTCCTTCATTATGCTTTATTTCACATGTCACAGGCATGCACACCTCATACATCTTAATTATTTGATTATCATCCAAGACAGAGATATTTTTCCTGCCTCTAAGGCAGGGGAAGTTGGGAGGAGTGGGAATGTAAACAGAAATAGAAGAATTCACACCTTATATCATTTTCTTTGACATTTCTTTCCCTATTGATTTTTCAAAAGATAATTTTTGTGGGTTTAGAGTGAGGTGCTCTCATTAGAAACCTATTGATTGTTAACCATTATTATTTTTTCAAATCTTGGAAATGGGAGGGAGAAGGTAGATGGGAAAAAGAGGGTCAATATTTTGTTGATTTAATGTCTGTTAATTGCACACTTTGGGCACTCCCTTTAACATTTTTATTCTGATAAAAACCCTGGGGTTTTTGTTTTGTTTTGTTTGTTTGTTTTTTCACATCCTTGCTTTTATTAAGGTCAAAAAGGGAATGTTTATTCCTTCGTGAAGAGCAACCTTGGATTGATTGAAACGAATAATAACCCATTCAACCCTTTTATTGCAAAAGTGGCCAGTGCTTCAATTGCATCCTCACTAAGCTTTGTTGGAAAAAGCAGAAGCACTATTGTTCACTTCTGAACATCACCCACCACTGTATATTCTGCTGGAGAGTGCCTGTTAGTTGTGAAGTTATCCCTTCTCATATTTCCCAGAATGATTTCCAGGAAAAGGGAGACCTGCAAAATGCTGCCAAAATTACAAGTTCTCACTTTTCATGTGTTGACAAAACTCACCTGAAACTTCTTTTTCTAAGGAATTTGGTATTGACTCACACAAAAGCCTTTTGGCCTGTGCTGAAGACTCCTCAACTTTCACATTTCCCTGTCTGCCTTGCTTGCAAACAAATTGTAGCTGTTAACATGCTATTACTACAGACCCTGGAGGTTAAAAAAGGAAAAAAAAATCCCAAATCTCTTGTGGGAACCAAGAGAAGACCCTGGGCAAAGCCCAGAAGGACACCTAGGCATTGTGTTCCCAGGTCCGTGGCAGAGTTCCTAGAAGAGTTCTGTGTTCCTGTGGAGGTAGTGGGAAGGGTTAGACACCTACAACTGGGTTTCCAGGCAGTCAGAGCAGATGCTGAAGACAAAATGACACCTCAACCATCAAAAATATATTTGTGATCTCCTTCCACCGCTGGGTTTGGGTGACAAAGCCTGGAGACCTGAATAAGGTCAAGACAGACTTTCCTAAAATGTCCCAACACCAATTCTATTCCTGATTGGGAGCTTGTTTTTGGGGCTTTTTTTTAACAGTGAATCCCTGAATTTATCTATTTCTTTGCTCACTGAAATTTTGTCTCCTTTGTTAATTTCTTGTGCAGGAAGAACAGAGGCACATACGTTACTTTTTTTATTAGAATCATAGAGTCACAGAATGGCTTGGTTTGTAAGGGACCTTAAGGATCATCTTGTTCCATCCTCCTGCCATGGGCAGGGACACCTTCCACTATCCCAGGTTGCTCCAAGCCCCCATCCAACCTGGCTCTGAACACTCCCAGGAATGGGACATCCATTCTTCCTCAGCTTGCCAAAAGCCAAGCATTTCCTAGAAAATAGGAGTTTGGGGTTTTAAGCCCTTTCACAGAGAGGTGTGGAAGATAATTTCTGCTCTGTCTGAGCTGCAGAGCACAGAGCTGGCTGGGAGCAGGATGTGGTGCTCCCTTCAGCCTCATTACTGATGGAAATTGCTGTGGTTGCTCAGCTCAGTGCTGTTGCATGCTGAAGGTGTGTTCTGAGTACATCTGCAGGGCAAGGTTTCTCAGAAGATTTAAGCATGAAAAGATGAAAGAATTCTATTTTGAGTCTCCGGCTGACGTTTCTCCTACTTTGGTTTGTCACAACAGGGAGAAATTAAATGACCTAAGTCCTTGTGTACTCAGGCAATTAAATTCTATGCAAAGCTGAACCCCAGGCACCTCTGTGCTTCTGTGCATCAGCTCCTGATACATACCTTTCTCAAGGCCATAAGCACTATCTGCAATGGATCAAGAGATTTCATCCAGAATTACTCACTCATCCCTTGTCCTTTGCCCTACAAAAGCTGCCACTGCCTCTCCACAGCTGCTAGTTCCACTTGCTCCTTGAAGGATGGCCTGGCTTTTAAGGGCATGTCTACATTGTCAGCTGCAGACAGACACATGCTGTGCTCTGAACTGGAGCTGCCTTTCCCTGGGAGCAGTGCAGGGATGTAAATGCCAGACTGCTTGCCACACTAATGAGTCCAGCTGAGTGACATTGTGTCCTGCTGGGTTTTAGGCACATGCATTCCTTCCAGGGAGAGCACTGATGTAGTGATCAACATCCATCTTAAAACATTATTTTGTTTGTTGTCAGGGAGAAGGAGTATTAGGGAGACAAATAAGATTTTACAATAACAAACAGCAGGAATATATATTTAGTCTTATGTTTTCCAATCTGACATGTCACTCTGAGTCAAGTTTGATAGGCTTTGATCCCCCAAAAGGGACTTTTTAATGTTCTAACAATGCACCAGTTTTCTTACAGAGTGGAGCTTATGTTAGTGTTGTGGTTCCTTTTATTTTTTGCTGATGTGCACAAGCCAACATTGCAATTTTTAGGTTAATACCAGCAGCATGAAACCTGATCTTGTTTCAAAACCAGCCTGAGCAATACTAAATAAATATTCAGAGTGTGAGTCCTGCAAGCATGATTCACCATGCTACTATGGGTGAAATTTTAGTGCTTAATTTGAGAATTATATGTTTTAAATCAAGCCTGGGACACCCACAGATCTGCACTCAGTGCCATGTGTATCTGAGGGATTTGATGGCCTGGAGGAGAATGCAATAAAGCTGCTGTGGCTCCTTACTTAGAGTACTACCCCTTGAGTGACTAATAGAAAAAACAGTTTTCAATTTTCACTAGGTAATTCATCTGACTGTTGCCTAAACTGCTCCCTAGAGAGAAACAGTTTGGGTAGAAAAACTGTTTGTGAAATACACATCAATATACTGACAGCCACCAAAAAAAAAAAAGGACTCAATGCATGTGACACTTGTCACATTAATGAGCACAATTCATATTAAGAGTTTGACACTTCCTAGCTAAAGTATTTGATTGGTCTTTTCTTGTTATTTTCCCCAAACAAAGCTTAGCATACCAAGTGTGTCTGTAGTGATGGGGCATCTGTTTATAAATGTCCCAGTGTGGCCTCTTGGATGAGCGTGTGGAAGCGTCAGGTACAAAGCAAACTGAGGCTCGGCTTGGCAGCAGGATTAAGCCATTAAACAGTCTGTGAGCATAAAGCTCTCTGTACCTGCTCTGTCCTCTGCACTTCTGCTTAACCAGCAGCAAATGTGTGCTGTAATTGCCACATCGTATGCCTGCATGCTCCTGCCCTGGGTTAGCATAATAAACACCCTAAATCGCATTATGCTGTGTATCAGTGGCTCAGCATTCAAGATCTGTTCCTTGCTAACTGAAAATTATTACTTATCCTGGCCTTTGATTTTCTCTATTGACTGCTGGCTGTTTCTGTAGGGTTACTGTGGAAACAGGAAGAGGATCCAAGGATAGCAGTTTGTCTGTGGCATGTCTGTGCATCCGTATGTCACATCTATGTGGCCTAGAGGTGTTGACGTGTAAGAACAAACACTACAAGAGGAAAGGTTTGCAAGTTAGGGGAGTGCAGCAATCACTGTTCTGTCGGCATCAAATGCAAGGGCTCACAGTTGGCAGGAGTCTTAAATGTCACTTTTCCTGAAGGATGTTCTACTATTATTCTGGACTAGGAGACAGTATTCACATCTGCAAAATGCTGCAAAATAAAGCAGACTTTTCTCAATTTCTTTTTCCCAGCTGGAGGGTTAGAAATCTTGATTCCTCTCTCAAAGTAATATCCACCATCTGCACATCTCAAGCAGTCTGTGTAACCCTGTCACCACTTTAAAAATCAAGTAGAACAGGCTCTGAATGCAGTGCCCAGCTCTCCCTTGGCTACATTCAGATCCTTGCACTGACCTCAGTGAGAAACCCAGTCCCACACACAGTCCTGGATGGATCCGGCCATCAGCATCTGGTCCTCAGTTTCACACCAGTCAGGGGATATAAGGACACTGCCTTAGCCATCAGACTTCTTCAGACTACAATTCTCCTAATTTGATTACTATGAGCTGTTTATTTGTTGAAATATTGGATGCTGAGGATAGGCTTCTAAAAATTACTCTGAGGAATGAGGGATATGGTAGGCAGCTATTAGTTTGGGATGACTTAGCCCAATTAGTATTCCATATCCTGTGATGACATGAATTTCCTTCATAAGATAGATTGCTAAAATTTATCTCATCCTCTGACTAAGCTTGCCTATGTCTGTACTCTGGGAGCAGATGTTTAGGACTCTGAGCTCCTTTCAATGGCTGATATTTCCTGTATTACTTTTCTGGGAAGGTAACTGTAAATCCTGAAGGCAGGAGCTGGAACTAAATGCACAACATTCCTGTAAGTCTGAAAACACAGCTGTCATTTCCCTGCTGATGTTGTGAAACAAAGAGATTTTCCTGCTAATGCTGTCAGAGAGAACATCTTCCTGCACAGGACAGAGAATATAAAATACCATAGAATCATTGAATATCCTGTGTCGGAAGGGACCAACAAGGATGATCAGTCCAGCTTCTGGCCCTACACACAACAGTCCCAAGAATCACACCATATGGCTGACACTTGTTCAAACACTTCTTGAGCTTAGTGCTGTTACCACTTCCCTGGGAAGCTTGTTCCAGTGCCCAGCCACCCTCTGGGTGAAGAACCTTTACTAACATCCAACCTATGCCTCTCCTGACAAAACTTCATGCCGTTAAGACACAGCTCCATGCCACCACACCTTGAATATTTCATGGTTAGAACGAGATTAGGGCTGTCTTGGTTGCAGTGTTCTTTGACTTAGTTCTTGTTGGTCTGCTCAGCCGTTAGCTGGAGAAAAAATTTGGTCAGGACTCCTGGCCTGCTCTTCTGCTTCTCTGCCTGTCCTGGTCTGCAAACACATGCAGGGATGCACAACACAGCTGGCAGAGCAACTGGGAATTGGGAATGGATTTAATTTCCCTGTGCACCACGTGAAAAACATTTTCTTTTACTTTACCTGGAAGTGGCTGGCTTGGCCACCTTGTTGCACAATTACTTCATTACTTCAATAACATGGTGGCCCAGGAGAGGAGCTGCACGACACAGAGCTGGTTTATCTAGCAAATAAGGGTTTAGAAAAGCCAGCAGAGATTGGCATTTCTTCCTATGAAGCACTGCTGCAGAGCTCTCTGCTGCAGGCAGCCTAAATAATTTGTTGGAGCACACAAATAGTTGGTGGCAGAGCCCACGAAGCAATCTCAACTCTAAACTATCAGTTAGAAGCTGAAATCAGTCTTTTCAAAAGATGTATTCCAGTTTCATACATGGGAAAACAGAGTCACAGGGCTTTAGTAGCCCAGACATCATCCTGCAGTGAAATCAGTAGCAGCTTGGGATCTCGTGGTGCTTGGTTCCTTTTCCATAATCACCCTGCCTTTGGATGGATTTTGGAGTGGATGCAACTAAAACAACCTCTCACTTTCTGTGACAGCACTTGCTAAGCTCACCTGAGTGTTAGGGTTTTTTTTTTTCTCACCTCACAGCAAAGAATTTCTTCCTAACATTTAAGCTAAACCCACCCTTTTTAATTGTGAAGACATTCCCCATTGTTCTCTCCCTGCAGACTCTTGTCTAAAGTTCCTCTCCAGCTTTCTTGTAGCCCCTTTCCATACTGGAGGGTGCTCTGAGGTCCTCCTGAAACCTTCTACTCTCCAGGCTGAACTCTCTCAGCCTTCTCCCCTAGCAAAGACATTCATTCCCACATGTGTACTGAGCTGGAAAGTCTCAGTGCCATTCTCACAAACTTAGGATAAAAGTTAAAGACACAAAACAATAAAAAAGTGTAAAGAATTAAATGTCTCATTTTGGAAACCCATCTAGTTTAGGGGTAAGGCCCATTAAAAATTGCATAACAGTACATGCAGTTGTCATTTTCATTTACTGCTTTAGGCACTGTGGTATTATAGATGATTTATAATGACAAATTCTATTAAAAAGTAATAAACCAGCTCTCTTTAGAGGCAGGATTTGTCAATGAAATTTTGAATCAACCACACTATTATAACCAGAATGGTGGTCAGTTTAAAAAAAAACCCCTCCAACTAAATTGCTTTAACTAAAACGGTATTTTGTGTACAGAAGTAAGTTTTAAATATTCTCAGCTGGATGAAAATCAATCTTATTTTGATAAACCAGATCCATATGTTTTTGGGGGATTGTCAAATATTCGCTGTCTGTAGAAACTTCTCGCTTTATATGTTTATAAGTATCAATTGTTGTATTAGTTTCTTGATAGAAAGATGCTCTGTTTCCAAAATCTCACAACACAGGCTCTGTTTTTACATCTTTACAAGCAGCAGTATCAGGGCTTTGAGGAAGAGTTGTATCCCAAGAAATTGGGAATTCACCCAATGCCATATTGTTAAATAGACAAGCACAGCAAATAGTGGTGTCCTGGGCAAAGCATGCTGCTTTCTCAAAGTTTCTGAAAGTTTCTGTGTTATCTGTGTTTCTGGCTAGAGAGGCTCTGCACATCCTTTCTGCCATCACCACCACCAGCGAGGAAGGCTGGGTATCTGAGGCTCACTGCTCTCCTCTCAGCAGTTTAATGGGGGCAGCAGAAACTGGAAATCCACATTTTACAGAGGCTGTGAGGCTGTACCACATCTCTGCTGCACCAGAGAGGTGTCAGTCTGTGTGTTGGTATATGCACCAAAATTTCCTCCCTGAGCACCTTGAGCAAAGGGGTTCTCCAAGCTTGACTGTGCTGGTCTGAGTTGGTAACACTGAGAAAGGCTTATTAGGGCAAAAAAATGTGTTGGAGGCAGGCAAAGCAAAAAGCAAACCCCACCAAAACAGGCCAATGGGCCTTTCATGCAGCCTGAAATAGCAGCTGATGTGAAAGGTACACATGGATGAAAAGTGATTGCCCTGAGTTTGGCTTTGTAGGGCAATCAGGCAGTCTGAGAAACAGGGAAGTGGTCCACTCACAGTAGAGAAAGGTGTTTGTAAGCAGAGAGGTGGTCAGGATGCCAGCATCTATGGGGTGTGGAGACACAGGTGACACATTGCTTGAAGAACATATGGGAGAACTTTATTTAACTTAGAAATTGCAAAATCCTCTCTCTGTTGAATGTCCAAAAAAAAAAAAACAAAAAGAAAAACAGCATCAGAAGTAGGTATTTTGGTTCGTTCATATATCTAAATTTTCTCCTTTTATCTTTTTTTCTCTTTTTTTTTTGATTCTCTTTTTTTTTTTTTTTTTTTCCCTAGCAAGTTCATGCTATAAATTCAGCACTTGCTTATTCATAAGATGAGTTACTGGCTCAAAGGAAGTTCAGGTCTGGGGAACAACTGTAATGAAAATGCACAGTACAGCCATACTAACACAACATCAGTGAAGGGAAATTTTATGCCTCACTAAAGCTGATGCAGTGAATTACCCAGTTATGTAAAATCAGACAGAATGAGTGCAGAACAATGAATTGTATAGCACTAACTCAGTTCTGGGCCAGGATGCAGTGTCTGCACAGTAAATACACAACACAGAAGAATGGCCTCAGTCTCAATGTGTTTTCACTGCACTTACAAATGTTTTGGCCAAACTTTGAGTAAAAAGAAGGACATGAATCAGAGTGGATATGCATATGAAATACAGGTATGTTAGATTTAATGGTGATTGCGGGTATGAGAAAGTGATTTTGGGAGGCAGAGTTAGAGAAAGGAAGGCTGAGGAGCAAGCACTGTATCCTTTGAGAATCATCACACACAGGTGTAATCTGAACTTGCCTGTGCTCTGTTCTTCCTGTTGGTGAAGTGCAAATAGTGACACTGATCTCTTCTGCCAAATATTTTGCTTTGAAGACAGTACTAGCTGCCATTACTCATAGATTTCCTTGTAATGGGGGGGGATGCATGGGTTTGGGAAAATGTGGTTTGACCTCCCTTGAACAGATCCAATTGCTTTTCTGGTTTGGGAAAGGAACATTTCATTGACTCAAAGGACTTGTAAGGCTGGACTTAGGAGTCGTGAATTTCCAGGCTCTGCCTTGGACAAACAGTAAAACAGCTTCACATTTGAGCTTCACAGTCTCAAATGAGCCTGAGAAACACAGCTTTTGCTTCCTTTCCCCAGCAGAAAATCTTTTGTCTGAGCAGCTCCCAAGATCCCTGCGAGAGACTGATGGTTAATGGCTCAAGCAATTGGAGATTTGCAAAGCAGTAGGGGCTTTTCTGACTATGTTGAGGTAACAGCTCAGGGCTGAGTGTGTGAACAACAGAGGATGACCATACAAACCAACCTTTACTTATGAGGAAGCTGTGTTTAGTGCCAGGTAAGGGAGGATGCCAAGAAGAAGTAGATGCTGTGAGGTGGGATAGCAATTTTAATCTTGGCAATGTCCTCCCTCACACAGCTGGCTCAGGTGTAAAACTCCCACAAAGGGGAGAAATCAGGACATTCCCATGTAAGCCAGAAGGTTTTCATGACTTCTGATGGGGCATGACTGGCTCAGCTATGACTGGCTCAAGAGAGGTCTTGTCTCTGAAGGTTTCATAAACCATCAAAGAGCCCTGAAGTGCTCCCAGACTCATCTCTGGGGCCCTCCACCATAGCACTGTGCATGACCCACAGTGGTGCAACAATCAGTGCAAAATTCCTCCCCAGGGGATGTGCCTGGGCATTCCCACAGAAATCTGAGCTTAGATCAACCCACTGAACTTTGTGCCCCATGGGTTTTCCCCCACTCCTGACCCATCAAGGCAGTGACCATCACTGTGACCAACAGGCACTGAAATTGCAGCCATCAAGTCTTGTAGCTGCATCCACAGTTGGGAAGATCTTCTTATTCTTATCCTTTCTTTGTCTTTCTTTTCCCTTATGCATTTTCTTATGAGTTGTTTTTATGCTTTTATATTGTTCAATCTCTATAGATAACAATAGCCAAAATGGCTACATACCTGCTTTCCATGGCAACCAAACTGTTCTAAAATAAACCCTACATATATATATTTACAAACACTGTTCATTCAGTGCCTTTTCACCCTAATCCATTTCAAGGGGCATATTAACAAGAACCTGAGTTACTCTTGACTTCAAGAATGGGTTGTAACAATCCCAAGTGAATTTAAAACTTTGCCTTAGTTAAATTCAGTTTATTTATATATTGTAAATTCCCCTCATACAAATAGGCAGGGCACTATTAAACTGCAGTGCAAGGTACTATTAAAACTGTAAACACCGTGTTTTCACATATTTTTTGTGTAGTATTAACATAAATTGCACTTTGTGTAATTTCTTTCCAAATTACTTGGGGTACCAAATCTGGTAGACTGGCTTTTATTCCATTTTTTTCTCATGCCAGTGTGAATTCTTGCTCTCCCTCAAGTCTTTTCTTTGCTATATTTGTAGAGGGTGTTTTCTCCCCCTTCTCTCTACTTAGCTGTTCTATGATTGTTTTTTACCCCAGAGAAATTTTCTTTTCTTTGAATATTAAATGATAATTGTGTAAAAGAGCCAACCTTGCAGACCCTTATTGCATATAAGCTGTACCTGTGCAGCTGTACTGAAAAATAGCCTTGCATTAGAGCCTGAATTGTTTCTGCATCTGCTTTTCCATTGTCATTAGTGGGAACAAGTCCTTCATAAGATGTATTTCAGAAAATCCCAGAATGAGTTAAGACTGGAAGGGACCACAGTGGATGACCCCCCTTGACCTCCCTGCTCCAGCAGGGCCATCCCAGAGCACAGGGCACAGGATTGTGTCAGAGGGGTCTGGAACATCCCCAGTGAGGGAGGCTCCACAGCCTCTCTGGACAATCTGTTCAGGGCTCGGCCACTGCCCAGGACAGAAGTTCTGCCCCATGTCCAGGGGGAATTGCTGGGCTCAGTCCCTGCCCCTGGCTCTGGTGCCATTGCTGGTCCCTGGAGCAGAGCCTGGGCCCTGCTCTGCCCCTCCCTGCTCACAGGGACACCCAGGGGTGGGGTCCCCTCTCAGCTGGGGCTCCTCTCCAGGCTGAACAGCCCCAGCTCCCTCAGCCTTTCCTGATCAGGGAGATGCTCCAGGCCCTTCCTCAGCTTTGCAGCCCTCTGGACCCAGTGCAGGAGCTCCCTGTCTCTCTTTGCCTGAGGAGCCCACACCTGGACACAGCACTCCAGATGTGCCTCACCAGGGCTGAGCAGAGGGGCAGGATCCCCTCCCTGACCTGCTGGCACCTGGGATCCCATTGTCCTTCCTGGCCCCAGGGCACTGCTGGCTATGGTGGCCTGATGTCCACCAGGACCCCCAGGTCCTGCTCCTTGGAGCTGCTCCAGCAGGTCCCCCCAGCCTCTGCTGCTGCCTGGGGCTGCTCCTGCACAGGTGCAGGAGCTGCCTCTGCTCTGCTGAATCTCAGCAGAGGTTCCTTCCTCTCTGCCCATGCCTCCAGCCTGTCGAGGCCCTTCTGAATGGCTGCACAACCCTCTGAGCTATCAGCCACTCCTCCCAGCTTTGTGTCATCTGTGAACTTGCTGATGAGAACTTGGTTTGTGTACTGTAACTTTACCTGATACTTTTTCAAAAGCACTTTCATTAGTCCCTGGGTCTTACAAACTGTCTTTCAGTGAAAAAAATACCTGGAAGTATTTCTTGTGGAGTTCTGCCTGACATTGCCTGCATCATGCAATGAAGTCTGCATTTTGGATCAAGGATAATGGGCTGTTTAAAGTCAGGACTGATCATCAACAGTCCCCTCTGGCTGTCTTTTGATAAACAAAACTTCTCATCATCAATTTTTAAAACAATCTTACAAATAGCAGTCAGCTTCAATAGATGGATGAGATCTTATTTATTTTGCACTCCTTACATATGCTCTGTAATATTTCTTATATTTCTACGTTGAGTAGGTCTGTTTGGGAGTTTTGTAGTAAAGCATTATCACCAGAGAATTCTAGGAAATTTGAATTGATAGCATTTTTCTGTTTTGACTGATGTTATTGTTTATATTTTTTTAATAACTGAAATACCATATTTCTGGCAGAATTAAAGGAATAAAAACACAGGAATTTTAGCCTTTTTTGTTCTGACTTTACATTATATAATCAAAGCAAAATAAACCTTTTAAAAGTCTGGAAAAAAAGGAAGATGTCTCTTCAGATGATTCAAGTTAAGTTGAGGAAAGTCAGTCCATAGTTTCAAGTTTCTTTACCTTCACCTTATGACCTGGGGTAGAAAATCACTGTGAAAAATCAAAGTCAGATTTCTTCCCATGTGGTTCCAGTAAGTTTCTCAAAAAGCATTTTCACTTGTCCTTCATTTAAAATGAATTTTAAGTAAAACATTAAAAGGAAACAACTGCTTCACTTAACAACCTTGTTAGAAAGTTACAGCAACTAGTTAAAGCTAACAAGGTATATTCCACTTATTGACAGTACATGGAGAGAGCTGTCTCTGGAGGAGAACTATTTATACCTATTTCAGAACTACTCTAGGACAGAATTAATTATTCAAGTTCTTGTTATTTGTATCTGTTGTTAGTCAGAGGAAACCAGAGTGGCTGCCTTAGTAAGATGCTGCACTGCAGTGTGGTCAAACCCAGGTGAGACCTACCCCAGGGGTAGTGCAGGTATGTGACAAAAGCCTTTTCCACAGACTCATAGAATCATTTGGGTTATAAAAGATATCTAAGATCATTGAGTATACCATTAGCACAACACTGCCAAGCCCACTGCTAAACCATGAACCAAGTGCCACATCCTCTCAGTTTTTAAATTCCTTGAGGGGTAGGGACTCCACCACTGCCCTGGGCAGCTGCACCAGGGCTGGATACCCTTTTGCTGAAGAATTTGAGAGATTCCTTGGATTTACTTTGATGTTAGCCCTTTTTACATCCTGTCTGAGCATTAAAATGGATAATTTAGCCAGCTGGATGATCCAGTAGATATGAAACTTTTCTAAAAACTCATCGGGTAGTTACGAGATTAGGTCTTGCAGCAACTTTTATCCTGTGAGTTCCCAAGGACTTCAAGAGGTGGGGATTTTTGCCAAAGAGTCAGCCTCATTGTTTGGAAGGGAGCAATGTCAGCTTCACAAAAATCAGTTTGAGAAGATGGCTGAACCTAGTAATGCTTTAAAACTTTCTGTACAGGGGAGCAGAAAGTGAGCATAAATACATCTGGGATGGATTTTGTATTTACTTTTAAATTCTGAGCTCCATTTAAATAAGAACGATCTGTGGAAAGGCAAATATTCCTTTGGCCTTCTACAGCAGATATTTCAAAATTCTTCTTTGTGTAACCTGCCTATTTCTGACTTGTAATGAAAGTCAATACTTTCTGTTTCTACCACTGCACATAATATCTAGTAACCAGCTGTGAAGTCCAGGTGCTTTCATTTTCCCCCTGCAGAAAGGAAAAAAAAAAATCTTTCCAATTCAATCCTTACAGAAACCTGAAATATTAAATCTAGTGAAGTTATCGTATTCTTTTATTAAGGAGGTCATTAGTTTCCTGAGGCTTTTTCATTCATCCTCAAAGTTGAATTTTGGCATTTACTAAATCAAGTGCTGGTTACAAATTAGGAAAGAAAGAAGCAAAATGAGATGCAGCCTGGAGTCTCTGCTTGAAGGCTGAAAGTTTAAATACCATTTTGAGTACAAAGCCATGCTGAACTCCATATGTCATTGCCTTTGCACAGTAGCTGTGAATCCCCTTTTCCAGTTCGTGTGGGTCACCCCTAACAAACCGGCAGTGGCCCCTTCAGCTGGAGTCTGCTTTGGTAATGAAAATCTCCCACACCTGCTCATGTTTCACGTCAGTAAATGGAGATCCTTGAACCAGTTGGAAAACACAAAACCTCAGAGGGAGTGGAATTAAAAAAAACCTATTTTTTTTGAGAGAGATGTGATGAGATCAGTGGCTTGAAAGTGGCTGAGGAGGGTGATCTCCAGTGACTACAGCTGCAGTCCTTCAGTGATGTGCCCAGAGGAATAGGATACAGTCCTCAGGCCACCTGGCACAAATTGCATCATTGCTGTGCTTTTCAAGTCTGACAACCCTTGAGTAAAACTGGCCACATCCACAATTTCTGTAAGATGTAGGTACTGGCACAAGTAATTCCACATTTGCACTGGATTTTCTTGTGGACTGAAACACTCTCCCCACAACAGAATTGAGCAGACCAAGTTTTAAAAGAGCCATGGAGAGCTGCACAGTAGAGAGAAAGAAAGAACCACAGCTGGGTTGGACCCTCAGCATGTCCAACAGGCTTTGGACCAGAGCATGGAACCCCAGCTATCATTTAGCAGGAAAACATAAAATAACAATGCCCTCTTTGGTGACCTGGCTTGTGGAAAGAAATACAGGCTCTGTTAACCTGCAGAGCAACGTTCACAGGAGGCCATGTAAACTTAACCCTCTTTGATCAAAGACCAGAGGCTACACAAGACCTGCCACTGCAATAGTTGTTGCATTGAAATCCCTGGACTAATGACAAAGCACTAAAGAAACAAAGTGGAAAAAAAAGACCTCCTAAAAATATTTAACTTATATTCTTTTGGCAAGCAAATGTATTCCTGCCTCAAGAGTGTAGTGCACAAAATAAGATATTTTCTGTTACCCCTATAGGAAAAGCAGATAACTACCTGCTTTACAACCCTCCTCGTTCTCAGGGTTTACCATTTATGTGCAATAAAGGAAAATGCCATATTGACTGCAATTAGCCTTTCTTTTTTTTTTCTTTTTCTTCTTTTGTCTATACTCTGAAAAGAATGTTTGTTTTAGTAAAAGTGTGCAATTTTGCTGAAGATCCGTGTCCTTTGTGGGATTTTCCTTTATACTCTCAATA
>VYXF01007712.1:44649-57825 GCA_013397295.1 Polioptila caerulea
TTTTTTGCTTAAAACACAGAAATAAACAAAACATAGAAACTGAGAAGGCAAAATTTTTTTATGAAGGTGGGTATCTGGGAAATCACAAGATCAAAGTGCAAAGAATAAATAGAAGAAGACTAGTCTAGACTAGACTAGACTAGACTAGACTAGACTAGAATCAGCTTTTCTATTACTTTGGAAAACAGTGTAACTGCAGGTTCCAGCTCCTCATTATGCAAGACCAAAGGCTTTAGGGAATGCAGACACACTGGGGCTCTACCATTTCAGGGGACAAGGGTAGTTACAACATCTTGTATCTCTTTGGAGGTCCAAGGTTATGTATGACTACACCTTCAATTAAAATATCTATTTTATTCCATTTCTTATTCCATTCTGAATGCTGCAATGATTTCACAAAAGTATACAGAGAGGTATGCATTTGTGTGTATATATATACATCAGAGAATCACAAAATCACTAAAGTTGGAAAAGACCTCAGAGATCATCTAGTCCCACCTGTGACCAAGCACCACCATGTAAACTAGACCATGGCAGTAAGTGCCACATCCAATCTTGTCCCATGAAAACATACAGAGATTAGAACTGTTGAATCTGCTTGTATTTCCATAAGAAAAACATAGCATTGCTACCCTTTGTAATTTACAAGTGGCTAAAGAGTGATGTTCAGGTGCCTACCAAGGTTAAAACATAACAATGAAGATTAATGTTTAAATCTTAATCATAATAATGACTGTTTTTTATTTGAAGTCCCCTGAAATCAACAGATCTGTGCCATTACTGAGCTTCTGATCAGTTTCTGGCTGTCTTGTTGGCAGACATGAAAGAATATTTTAGTTGAGCTCAGAGGAGCTTGTGGACCTGGTTGAAGCGGAAAGAAAACTGGAGTTTGGTAAGCAAGTGGATTAGTCCAGAGAAAGCAAAAAGCATTGGCAAAACAGAGGTTAGAAACACAGAATGCCAGAATGATTTGGTTTGGGGTGGACCTTCAAGACTATCTCGTTTCAGCCCCACCTTGCCATGGGCAGGGACACCTTCCACCATCCCAGGTTGCTCCAAGCCCCATCCAGCCTGGCCTTGGACACTCTCAGGGATCCAGGGCAGCCACAGCTTCTCTGGGCACTTTGTGCCAGGGCCTCCCCACCCTCACAGGGAAAAGTTTCTTCCATAAAACTAAACCAAATTTCCCCTATTTCAGCTTAAGAGAGCCTGCAGCAGCAGACAGAGCTCTTTATAGCTGACTCTTAGCCAGAGCAACCTTAGTTTTGCAATAAATTTACAGAGAGTTTTAGATTTGGAGATTATTTTTTTTGCTTTTGCTTTTTAAATGTTATTTCCATCCTCATTATTCTTCACACAACAAAATATGTTCAGTATTTAAATACAAAAGAAGCACAGACCATGCAAAAGCAAAAGCTTCAGGGGAAGGAAAGATTACATATGTAATCTTTCCCACACAGAGTCAAACAATACAAAAGGAAAGAAAAACATCAAGGAGACAAACAAGAACAAGTATCAGATGAGGGAAGACAGAGATTTCAGGAAGAAAGTCATTCTGGCCGCTGCTGTGCTGGGACTGTTTCCTTGTCACATTGTGCTTAATCATAATAAATTAAGTTTTATTTTGCATCTTGCAGCACGCTAACTTGGCTCAGCAGGTAATGGGAGGAGTCCTGGGTTGTCAAATGGTGTTTAACAGAGAATAACAACAATTCCCCCCCCTGCAGGCTGGCATAAATAATAAATTCAAAACGTGCCTCTTTTGAGCAGATAATTCCAGCTGCTTCTTGTTCTTAAAGCTTGTTGGCAGGTTTAGTGCCAGAAAGTCAATCCTCCTGAAGCCACAATTGTCATCCTTAAGCAGCAGTCCTGGGAAATGGTGAGTTTTATCAAAACAGCTCTTTGTTGTCAGAGATGGAGAACACAAGGGTCCTGCAAAGTTCAGTCAAGGTCCAGCCAAGGTGACCCACATCTCACTGGAAGGTCTGCTTTGGGATGAACTCACTTTGTCCAGTGTGAGTCTGAAAAAAAAACCCCATCTGAGAGGTGCCACACCTTCCCACCTTCTTTCTGCCAGCCTAAATAACAGCAGGGACCTCAGAGACTGAGATCCTGGGTAGGGACATACCAGACATATAAAACCACAGAGGAGATTTAGGTCAGACAGCAGCAAGGGAAAAATAAAATCCAATTTTTCTAAGGCTATGTGTAGGTAAACATGGTGAGAGATTCCCTGGAGAAGCAGGGGAGCCTCCAGGGCTGCAGTGGGGTATAAGGACAGGTTGGACAAGCAGCAGTCTGTGTCTGGAAATAGTTTGCCTGCTTGTGAGTGGAAGGAATGACCAGTCAGTCAGACCTTTGAGGTCCCTTGCAGCCCTGTGTTCAGTGATGGATGGAAATTTTGATATGCTTGAAAGCAGCTTGCTCCCAGGTTCAAGAGGGCTACATTCAGTACCTCCTTCTGTTCTCTGGAGTTGTTTTGCCATTGTCTGTGCTAGAATCAGGGTCAGATCTTAATTAAAATTGTGATTGGGTACAAATATATTTTCCTGTAACTAATGAAGGGCCTGCCACTTGTTAGTAGCAATTTCCCTGCGGGTATCTTCACATTAGAAAAGGATTGAAACCAAATGACCGCACAGAAGGCGCTGGTGGGTCATTAAGTAATGGGAATAAATATATATAAGTATTTACAGTTGTTTAGGATTTTGCCTGATTTCTGGAGATGGAGGAAGGGGTGTGTGTGTGTGTGTGTGTATGTGGCCAGGGTTCCCTTTTGTCCCTATGAACTGCAGCAAATTATCCCTGTCAAAATCAAGCCTTAAGAGAGTAGAGAATTTAAATAAACATTCCAATCCCTCTTTGTCAGCAGAGTGACAGACAGCCTTAAATGCAGCCTCATGCCTGTGCCAGAGACCTGAGATTAGTGGTGTTGAAGCCTAGTCCAGAGCCTGAAGCAAAAGGCTGTTGCAAGGTACAGATGTTTGTTTCCTACCCTAAAAGGAGACTCTCCTGAGATTTGTTCCTAAACCAGATGGAGGATTAGCTGTGCCTGGAAGGCCATCTACCAAAAACCTTCCTGTCACAGGGTAAAGTGCCTCTCTGTGTCAAAATGCTTGGTCAAAATAAATCGTGACAGACTTTGTTCTTATTGGAAAAATTACTTCTGGGTCAAATATGCCAAATTTCTGTTCTCCATTGCTCTGTGTACTGCATTTATCTCATGTCATTTATCTCTCTCCATTGCTCTGGTGTCTTGGTACTCAGGATCTTGATTTTCATTCATGCAGCCTCCTGAAAGGAGAAAAACTGATGCAATCCTCAAAAAGAGAGATGAATTCCCACTCTCTAATGGAGCTGGCAGACACCGTGTTCCCTGGTTACTCCAGCATAAATCTTAATTGCTGTGGGTGGGTAAAACATCGTCTTGTCCAGTAAGGACAAGAGTTAAGTCTGAGTTAAGATTGAGTGGTCCTGGGAGAGGGTTTCACAGAGGTTTATTTTCTGCTGAGATTAGGGGTGGTTGGGCTCAGTTTTGGGGGTGTTGATTAGTCTGGGGAGCAAAAAGCTGAACCCCAGTGTCTGATATTCTGTCTCAGTAGGGTGTGCCTGCAGGGATTCTCCTGCATTCTGATGTCTCCTCCGTGGAAAAAATTATGCTGAGACTTTTATCTTCATGGGCCGTGAGTGGGGTTTCTCTAGGCAGATGTCTGTCTTCTTGAATCTTTTTCGAACCTATATATGCGTTTTGTGTTTTTAATGAAACTTTCCTGTGAGTTTGGACCTATAAATATGGATGAGTTCCCTCAGGAAACATGTTCACTGCTCTCTTTAGGAAACAAGAGTGATAACCAGCACTGATGGGAAATATGTGACTTTTAACTGGCAAAAAAAAGGTGACAGGCAAGTAATAATATTCTTCTCCTTCCAGATGCCAAATCAGGTTAAACTTTATTAGTGCTCAGACAGAAAACACACATTTCTTCTATATAACTATGTATTTTTCATTGTCATGAGTTACTGTATTTTCTTTTTATGTTCTCTTTGCTCTAAGTGTCCTATGTAAATTAACAGCAAAAATTAAGATAAGGCTGTTTTGGAGAGAAGATAAAAAATATAAAAAGCATGTGAATTTAATTTATGGTCTAAGCAAAGATAAATGAGACTCCACCAGCACTGTGTTTAATCCAGTTTCAACAGTACCAACGTGTCTGTAGTAATTCACAGGGTATAATGTGAGGTTTTATAGAGGTACTTGGCACTACAAACTATATATTATTTGGGGGAGGAAAAATATTTCTGTTTTACAATTGTTTAGCCTAAAAATTACACCCAGTTTCCCATGCCACACTGAATTATATATCTCACATTCTTTGATGGTATTTATTTTAATGGGGTCTGTTTAAATTAGGCTTTGCTCATCCACCTTAGTAACTGTGTTCCCATGAGGCTCCCATAACAGTGTGTCTGGCACTTTTAAGGCAGGGAATCCAGGCCCATATAAACACCAGCCAAGCCCCAGGTGGGAAAGAATAAAGCCAGGGGTTGGTAAAACTGAGGAGGAGATGATGGAGGCTACAGAGGAGGGAGGTGGGTGTCTGTAAATCTCCTTGGGATGAGATTTACAGGGTCCCATCCAGTTTCTTTCCCCACATTCAGAGGGATGCCTGCAGTTGTGTCCTCAGGAGGATGTGGGCTTGTCAGTGAGACCTTCCCAACTTAAGAAAACAGTCTGGTTGCTTTACATGTGCCCATCAACTACATAATAACCCACCAACCATGAGTTTATTTCCATAAATATTTGATTTCCATAGTTCACCATCCCCCAAGAATCCTTCTGGTGATTCTCTTCAAGACTTCTGTCTTCCCCTGGGATGTGCAGGGGTTCAGCCCACGCAAGCTGAAGACCCCTGGGACCTGCAGGGGGTTGGCCCTTGTGCTTGCTGTAGGCACTGGCTGCCCCATCTCCTTTGGGGAAGCTACTTGGCAGCTGGCCTCTGGATCCCTCTTTTCTCCTCTACGTTTTTTTCATTAGGTTT
Organism: Polioptila caerulea; assembly: GCA_013397295.1. Classification (NCBI taxonomy): domain Eukaryota; kingdom Metazoa; phylum Chordata; class Aves; order Passeriformes; family Certhiidae; genus Polioptila; species Polioptila caerulea. Next base: position 49,689 of record VYXF01007712.1, read on the forward strand.
TCAAATTCTTGGAAACATGTTAATTAGTTTCAATCCCTCTTAATGGCAGCAGGTTGTGTATATGGTCACCTAAAATTCTAAGGTTTCTTTAGAAATTTCAAAAGGTTACTTCAGAAATTTTCTCTGCAGCATGAAGGGCAAACAAATTGAAAAGCCTTCAATAAAATAATCTTAAGTACATAAAAGTTCTCAATTGCAATTCTATAAAATTAGGGAATGGTGTTGCATGCATGAAGATAAGATGATTTAGGAAATACATTTTGGAAACAGGGAAAGCAATCCATGAAGTGAGGCTATTTGGTCTTGTTTTAATTGGGTATGAAGCCTTCTTGCAGGAAAAATTCATCCATGCTCTGGAAGGAAGGGGAAAACAGCAGGAGAATTTTCATGCAGTTATACAATTGAAAAAAAATCTCAAACTGTGTAGTCTGGAATTTTCTTGATTTAAGATTGTTGGAATTTAAGATTGCGGGAAAAAATCTACAGAAAAGGCACAGTGTAAGTGAGCACAGAGCAGATGAAGATGTGGTTGTAATGTTGATGTGCTAGCACAGGAAATTCATAGCCAGGGTTTCTGCTCCAGCCTGGTGATCCAGCTGGAGACAACCAGGGAGGATAAAGGGGAAGATTATTAAGCATCAATGTGGAGGGACCATGAAAAATGCCAGTATGATCTGTCAGTGCAAGCAGAGATAGAGAAATATTAACGATATTGTACAAGGCACTGAGACATCTCAATGGGAGTTATGTGGAGATTGGCCATCTGTAATGGAGAAAGATGAAATAAATACATAACAAATGATGGGAGAGAAAAACAGAATGTACCTGGGAACTGCAAGGGGATGAACAATCAGAGTTTCTGCTGAGAACACAGGGATCCATGTTAGGAAAAATTCAGTCTTGGGTGGTTTAGACTGTTACTGAAAGATTGTGGACCACAGATAATGTAATCAAAAGGTGAATGGTATATCATGTGTGACACAAAATATTTTCATCAGAGGTCGAGAAGGGGCACTATAGTTCCATGAAGTAAAGGTTAGATTATGTGCTTAAAACAGAAATGGGGTAAGAAATCCAACATGAGAACAAAAACCCCACTTATACTCTTTAACCCCGCTATACAATTGTTTTTAATAGTACCCTGTGTGGCTGAACATCAAGAAAGGAAGAGATATAATCAGACTTGAGCAATGTCTTTTTGCCCAAGAGTAAATGGATATGAATGAGAGATGAATAAATACATCTGAGTAGGCTCTCTAGCTACTGGAACAAGAGGATTACAGAAAGTTGTTCTGTGAGGTGGAAGAAAAGGAGGAAAATCTTGGACATAAAATGGAGTTTAGGAAGTTTGTGGCTCAAAATTAAAGCTGAAGAAGCTTGCACTGCTACTGAGCTGATGATGAGAAGTCAGAGACTGATGCTGGAGAGTTATGGACCTCTCCCCTGGGGGAGAGACTATAATTCTGAATAATCCTGGCAGTAGAGATCCAATTCTTTCCATATACTAAATGTTATGCTGTGATTTTCAATTAGTTCAGTGCTTCCTTTAACCTTCTGTGGCCATATTTTCAATCCACAGCAAAAAGAAGTGATATCAGTAATGTCAGTATTGGATCTATTACTAGATTTTAAATTTGTATTAAGCTATGCTATAATTTGTGGGTTTTTTGGTTTGTTTGGGGTTTTTTGTTTGTTTATTTGCTCTGGAATGGGTTTCAGGATGAAAAATATTGATTCAGTTCAATACTTTCAAATTTAACTTCAGTGTAAAGACATTTCAAGGAGAGTGACAAGAGAACGAAAGAGAAAGAGAAAAAAAAAAGGGAAAAAATGAATTTTTTTCATTATCTCAAACTGCACTTTAGATCACTGTCTTTGTAAAATGTTCTTGTAAGTCTAAGAAAATAAGTAATATACCCTATACCATAATGAATATTACCAGCTTATTACCTAATTAACACTAATATTTTTGTAAAGATCTGGAAAATGGAATTTTAATATGCATTAATCACAGAAGCACGGGATTGATAACCTTCTTTCTGAAGCATCACTTTATGGCATTAGCTGGCTGGTTTTAGAAAGGATAATTCAAAATCATGTCTGCTCTGACTTGATTTAAAGGAGACCTCTGTTACATTTCCTATTCTAAAAAAAAATAGAAAACAATAAATAATTAGGAATAATATGCAATATTATCTGAAAAATAGAAGATTATTTTAGTGGAGGAAACAAACAAATACCCTAATCTGTCACTTTAAGATTGCACAGTGAATTCCACGACTTCTTGTGATTATTATGATTATCTGAAAAATTCTCCTTATTGTCTCTGCTTTGTTGCAGGCTTTCTCAAAGAAAAGCCACTTATCTCTCAGTGCCACCATTTCCCCTGTGTTTAAAGGAAATAATATCATTTCTTGCTTTGCCAGGGTTGCTAAAAGGGCAAGTGTATTAAAGATTGAAGCTCTTTGGCTGCGGTGTAGGAGTTGGGACATATAAATAAATAAGATCTGGTGCAGCAGACTCAGGTTCGTGGCTGTGTAAAATCAAAGCTTTCTTCTGTCAAGAAAACACATGTCTGGAGGGAATGAAGTGCAGTAAGATGATGTGATGGTAGAATTAGGGTGATAGATATCCATAACCAAGCATACTATCTCCATCTCTGGCAAAAGAAAAAAAATATAAATGTTTTAAACCCAGTCACCCGTCTAAATATAATGATGTTATCATTATAGAGTCTGCACCCACTGACAAATGCAAGGCGTTGTAAAAGCATAAAGCACTTCAAGTAAATAGTAACACAATTTTGTCAGAGGTTGAAAAGTTAATTCAGTCCTGGCCTCATTCATATTATTTTTATTTATTTTTATTATTTTATTGAATTGGTCTATAAGGTAATAAATAATGCTACTCAATTTATTCGGGGTACATCAGTTGACAATGGAAACTTTGAGTGATGACAGTGCTTTGAAGTTTGGATTAATATAATATTATTTTCATATAATGTAAAAATTTTTCCTGTAATATAACCACCTTCAAAGCATGAAATGTTTTCTGCTGGTTTTTGAGCCCTGGACTTGGCTTTTAGACAGTTAACAGTGTGAAACCACTAATATAACTTGGAAACCAACAGAAAATGAATTGACTATAATTTTTGTAGTTATTTCATTTTTTCTTAATTAATAAGGTATGCATTACATATGAACGATTATCTGCACAGAGAAATATTCCCCTAAATAATATGTTTAGGATCCTATAAGTGCTAAAAATACACCCACCCAAAAATCCAAACCAATCAATAAACAAAATCACTAAACAAAACCCAACCAAACAAAAGATACCCCCAAACAAACAATAAACACAGGAAAACTTCTACAAAAGTCTGACTTCTCATGAGCTTTGCATAGCCTTTTTTTGTACATGCTGTTTCTCTTTAGGCCTTGCACTTCTGAAAAAGAAGAAATCACTGTCCCAGTGCCTTTCTATAGGTCCAACACATGTCAAGTGCTTCATGTACTACTTGCAGGAACTTTTGGGCTGAAGATTTGGAAGGTCCAACCATGGCTGGCTTCACATTTTGCACTCCTTCCACATATTTTATTTTAAAACTCATTCTGGTTTTCACTGCATGGGTAGCCTCTAAGAATTTAATCCATTTCTTCTCAGACAGCAATCATCTCACCCAAAAGTCAGGAAGATCCTTTGGTCCATCTCTAAAACGAGACCCCACTCTGCTGAAGTATCACAGCATCTCCCTGATTTTGGATGCCTTGTGTTGGCACATTCCCAGAAATAGGGATTGCTTAGAATGATTGGTTCATAATGCACTGGAGAACATGTGAAGAAGCTGTCAACGATTTTTTCCCCCTTTTGATCATCTATAGCATCTAGCAAAGACAAGATATCAGTGCTGGCAGACTACCCAGAAGCCCTGTGGTGGTGGTGTGTTTCTCTTCTCTCCATCTACTTGGAATTTTCTTATTTAATAAGTTTTATCTCTGATAATAATCCTGCAGGTGGATAATGTCTCAGGAGTGCAATTGCCATTGTCATCTCAAGGAAAAAAGAAATCCTGACACTCAGTCTGAATTAAAAAACAATAAATGTTTAAAGAGATTAAAACCGATAAGTAATCTTTTATTTCTTTCCATGTAGTAACTATTCCCCTTGGGTGTAATCGAAACATTAGTTTCCCCCTCCTAGGTACTCCTAAGAAATGTAGAAAAATGCAGACTTTGGTGTCTTGATGGTCAGGACAAAGGATTTAATCTGGAATGATGAGGAGAACCAAGAGTCTGTAGAACCTTCCTGGAGCCAGAGGAGAAGAGGTTGTTGAGTGAGTGAGCAGCAGAAATGACCACACACGCACAGGCAGACTTTCCCTCTGCAGAAACAGCCAAAAATCAGTGTCTGGCCAGGAAGGTGAAAGAATCCCTTGTCATAAACCTCCCTCTATTAAAATAGCAGATCACCAAATTGGTGGTAACAAGCAGAGCTCTTTACAGTCCCATGCTCTGAGCACCTCAGCTTGTGCTTAAAATTGTCTCAGCTTCTCTCTTTTTGATAACCAGATCTCAGTTTTAGATTTGAGCTTCCTCTTATTTATTTATTTATTTAAATCTTCTCTCCCACAGAGGTCAGTAATTGGTAAAAGAAGAGAAGATTAATAATCAAGGAAAAAAAAAAAAAAATGAAGAAGTTCAGGAGAGTGGAATTGCCAAATTCAAAGAAGAAAGCTCCAAACCCCATAATTATGATGCATATTTTTGATGCCTTCTGTGATATTTTGTTAGGAAAAGCCTAAAAGAATTATTTTGGTTTAATAGATGAGATGTCTTAAGAAACAGGGTATAATAATAACAATTCTAGGTAATATATGTCAATATATATGCAAGAAGAGAGAAGAAACAGTAACCCAGAATGGGCAGTGGAAAGAACACTTAGGGTGTTGACATTTCCGACATGACTTCCTGTGGATACTTGGGTTTTTTTGTTTTTTGTTTTTTTTTTCTTAAGTAGAAGGAATAATTCATCTGTTGAAGACCTGACTTTTGGCCTTTTCTCCCCTGCAGCAGAAAACAAACACCTCTTCCAGCTGCTTTCGTGGCACAGTGAGGCCAGTTAGTTTTCTCCTTGGAGCTCGAAGGGGAGGAAAAGGACCACTAAAATATACAGCCAAAACCTAAATAAACAGCAGGGAGAAGACTTAGTGGAACAGGGCTGGAGTTTGTCATATTTTGTTTCAGCCATCTTAATGTTATTTACTTTAAGCAGGCCATGGTTGTTCATTCAGCAGACAATGAGCGGAAAACTGAAATGTTCAGCGAGGCTGTCTCCAAAAGAGATGGACAGTGTGGTTTTGGGGTGCCCTCAGGAAACTCGGGAAAAACAAAACCCTACATGATTCTGCCCTGATAAATATCAAGGGAGCTTTAGAGATTTTCAAAACCTTTATTTACGTTTCTCTTTTTCTTCATTTTACTGAGAGGGAAGCACAATAACTTCTATTTTGTCTCATACTTTGCATAGCTGATGCCAACAGCTGTGGATTGCCGTGTTTGTGCCTGGACCTGCACATGAACTGCACTTTTTGCTGTCACTCCAACAGTCCTACTGCTGCTGTTGAAAGATCATGGTCTTTTCAGGGGATTTCTCTAGCTCCTTGCTAACTGTATTTCTATGTGTCATCCAAGGGAAAAAAAAAAATCACTGTGATCATCATTTGTGAGGTTTTTTTCCCGGCACATCCAAGTTCTCCAAAAAGCCAGTCCTTCAGAAAACAAAAGCCTCTGTGCCTTTTCTTTGCTTTTCTCTTGGTATTCTCTTTATTAGACTGGTCTTGACTTCTGACACTAGGAAGAGTATGAAACAATTTCTTTTTTTTTACTTTTGGTGTATGATGCAATATAGGTCACTGCAGCCTGCAGGATTGAAACATTGGGATCTCATTAACTGTATTTTATTTCCTTTCCTTCCTTAGTCACAGAAAATAGATTAATAGGGTAGCACTTTGCAGTAAGTGGACATTAATTAATGCTAAATTACACCAGAATTCCACTGGAATCACATATTAACAGTCACACTGAGTCCAAAAGACCTTGCCATGATTAATGTTCTTGTGAGGAATATAATAAAATTAATAACTATTTGTCACTTATAATAAAGTGTTACCAGTTAATTTTATCCCATTTTCTCTCCTGGTTTTGTTGTAAAAATGAGATGCTGGAAGTTTAAAACCTGGTGTTTGGCAGAAATGCTTCCACTTTCTGACCTGCTCAGGACCATTCAGAGCAGCTTGTCCTGTTGATGCTCTTGGTATCAAGAAATGGAGTAAATGTCTCTCGGTTTGGGGTGCAGAACCTGGGCAAGAGGAAGAGTTATTTTAATTCCTGTGCTATAATTCACTCCTCAATATTGGAAATTCGAATCCTCAGACTATTCATTAACTTGACAAACACCGTAATGAGTGCAGAAAATGGCAGCACATAAATCCATTCTCTTGACAAAGAACATAATGAGAATGGGAAGTGACACAAACTAAATAGATCACTTTACAGTCTGGAGACTGTATGTACTTGCTTCTTGTGTAACCACAGCTCTCCCCCCTTGCTTCCCTCCCTGCCTGGGCCTTTCCAGGTCTCCTCTTTAGAAACGAGTAATAGGACACAAGGAAATGGTTTCAAGTTACACCGGGACAGAATTAGACTGGGTATTGGGAAAAAAAATTCTTTACTGAAAGGGTTTTTAAGCCTTGGCACAGGGTGCCCAGGGCAGAGATGGAGTCCCAGTCTCTGGGGAGATCTAAAAGACATGTACATCTTTCCAGAAGGGTGGTCCTTTCTAACGTACACCTCATTCTGGGCTTCCCAACAAGACTCAATTTAACAGAGACTTGTAATTAGTACTTTTATTTAATGGCACAGCTGAAGTCTTAGTGTTTGCAAAATGCTTTGAGAATTTTACCTTAAAAAAAAAAAAAAGAGTTAATTTTACAATTAATAAAATTGACTGCACTGCCTTCTTCCACCAAAAATTATCCCAGTACCCATTAAAGGAACAATATAATTCAAAACCTAGCTTGCTTTTCTAGGTATCAACATCACAGATGATTTAATATATTATAAAGTCTTTCTTGCTGCTGTAAAGTGAAATTTAAGCATTTATTTGAGCCTTTCTTTCTTCTTCCTTTTTATTTCTGAGGCAAGTGCTCTCAGGGAATAACACAGTTTGCTCAACTGCATAATGCTTTGTGCAGTAGGCAGTTTAGTTTTCTGACACTGAAACCTGAAAAAGTGAAATGTGTGAAACAAAGTCTTTTTCTAAGTATTCAATATCAGAAGAAATTATGAAAGCCTAGGGAAACCAGGAAATACACCAAGCACAAACAAGGGAACATTAAAGATGAATCCCTAATTTTGTCGCCATGCTGTGCAAAACAGGCTCCCACCTCCTCTGCATTCAGTTCCAAGTCCTACATGACCTTCGGCTCTAAAGATGAGTCATATATTTAACTACAGTACTTTTTATTTACTATACAAGTTGAGATGCAAAACACTTAATCTACATCATAAAATGGAAAAGTGGCTGAGTTTGCAGCGACCTTGAATGTTTCTACACTAAAAGTTGATCATTTAAATAAAGTGCAGCCCTTTGGCTGTGCTAAATTGGACTTAAGTCCATGGCATGTGTTATTTTTCAAAATCTGACTTTTTTTTTTTTTTTTCCATGGGGAATCAGAGAATACAAATCTAGATGTTTTGCATGTATTTATTTATGAGCATAGATACTATCTTGTTAAAGAGCAGCGAGGAGGAAATAGCAGGGGAGGATATTCGAGGGAGTTGTTTGTTCAGTCCCTACTGACTTTCTGCTGAAATTGGATACTGAGCTCACTTTTCTCAATATCAATGCACAGAAAACTGCAGCCAGAAGCATCAACACCTTCACCCACTAAACACGTTGAGGAAAGTGTTGATTAAAATCAATGATAAAATTCCTTTCACTCCTTTCCCTCTTGAATATAGAAGGGAAGTAAGGAATCAGTGATTTCCTTGGGTAAAGCTGAACTTTTGCACAATTTGTCCCTTCAGGTAAAGCAGCAGCTGATTTTTGTCTCTCCTATTTTGCAGCATGATAGCCC
>VYXF01007713.1:1512-22527 GCA_013397295.1 Polioptila caerulea
GGGGGATGGCAACTGGGGGATTGACAGAAAACGGACTTTTCAACAAAGGTGGTAAGCAACTCAGGGATACACCAACTGGGGGGAACTTGGGGGGAGAACTAGGAACATACCAACTGAACATAAGAACAAATCCTTGATATAAAAGTACATAAATGATCAACAAAAACACACACCACAACAGCAAGTCATCATTACTCCTACAATTTCCTTCCTGGAAAAAGGCCACTTATGAAGTGGTTTCATCAGAGAACAAGATCAGAAGTTTCTATAGCTGATTAGCTCTCCACTGGCATCCTTGCTGGCCTGGTTGCTGTATGGTGTCCAGCAGTAGGATGCAGGCTGCCATTACAGCACATGAAGAAATAGATAGTGCTTTCCCAGGTGTTTTTCTTAGTGCTGACCAACTGTTCCTCACCCTCTTGGCTCTGAGACCTCTTTTAGTGCTCATATACATTTAGAAATTAACCAACATTGCTCCCTAGGTGAATATTTACCTAGAATACAGCAGCTATATGGGGAGGAGTTTTACAGCAACAGTGCCAGTCTGTGTCTCCCCAAAGGCATCCTTAAATCTAGTTACATCCTTTCCAGTTATCTAGAATTTCTGAAATTTCTACTGTAGATGAGTCCATGTGCCTAATGTTCAACATGCATGAGGCACTGCAGTGAGTCTGTAGAGAGAGGAAACCCCTGGAACAGGGAAACTTGATAACACAAGAAAAAAACACAGGCACCAATTACAGGGGCTGCAAATCTTTCTGCTGAAACTTCAGCATCCCTGGAACACAAGCCATGCTTTGTTTATGTTTTTGGCACAAACAGTCCAAGCAACTGTCAATCTGACCTTCTGACTGCAGTTCAGCACTTTAAGGCCAGTGGTTTCTTTCTTACCACTCCCAACCTGTGGTATACCTTAATGAAGAGAGAATGGCAAGACCCTCCCTATAGGGTGGTACTTTGGAGCAGCTGATCAGTAGGTCCCAAATGCCATGTTGGCTGCATGGTCCCTTGAGCCTTGCAGGGGGCTGAAACCATCCTGTCATTTGTTTTGCCAGATGAGAAGGCTTGGTAGAGACTGAGGAGGTTGGGAGACAAAGCTACTTGTTTTTTAATACACTCTGAATTTGTTCGCTTTCAGTCTCTGACAGAAAGGGCTGCCCTTGTCAAAAGAACATTTCAAGCACTGTGTTCCTGGCATCTCTTAATTTATTAATCCATTTATTGAACCTTGAAAGCACCTTGAATTAAGAAAGATTATTCTGATCTTCCATTCAGAAGCAGACAAGATGAGTACAGCTATGGCTAGGAAGAACTAACAGAACAGTGTGAAACTATTCCCACAGTGCTATCTTGTTTTGGCTTCCTTGTTCTGCAACAGCAGTGCCACCAGCTGGCAAGAGCTGAGATCAAGTGAAGACCATTGCCATGAAACACTTAAAAATCCCTTTCAAAAAAAACAGATGAGCTGCCCCACAAACTGTTTCATCTACACAGTAAATAGGAAAGCAAGGGGACCTGCAAAACAGAGGATGGGACAATATAAACGAATGCTAGAATTAGCTGCTGGGGGGAGATTTGGGCTCTACTGTTGAGATTTAAGCTAGACACATCTAGGAGGAGCTTGAGGAGTACTGACTGTCTTGATACTTCCTGAGGTCCTCAGACATCCCCAATCCTTTTGGTCCCACATCATCTGAGTGCTGTACTTGATGGATCAACTGATGCAACTGGAGAGTTAGTAACCCTGATTGCCAGGGCCTTTTCTATAGCTTAAACTGTCCCTTCACCTTCTTCTCACTTTCTTATGAGGTATAGGGGTATAAACAAAAGCATCAGTCTGACAGGGGACCTGTTCTGTGTTAAAGAGAAGCAGCAGCAAGAATAGCCCTCTAGGAATAGAGCACAGCTCAAGCAGTTCAGATACAGCTTCCACACTGAGGGGCTGGCACAAGCTCATCCAAATCCATGACTGTGACAGGATGCAAGCCAGGAACCACTACCACCAATGTCTTCTAGCTTCATCCCACCACACATCTAACCCATCATCTCCTGCCTGTCTCCAGGGCCATGAATTCTTCTTTTTTTGCATCTCTCAGTTTTGGTATAAGGCTCAGTAGGATGACAGGATAATATTCACATGCCTTTTAGACTCTCCTCTGTAATGCCTACTACAATACTCCAGAGAGCAGATATGGCAAATCTGGATACATGGTCTCCCATAGCTTGCATACAAAGCTGTAGTTTGTCCATGACCATGGAAATTAGCACTGCAGGGTGAAGTCAAATATGAAGAAGATGGGGATGCAGGAGCTGCTTTTAGGCACATGATTTTAACCTTCAACATAAAGCTTCGATGCTTTAAGGACATTCCTCCTCTCCAAAAAATAACCTTCCCAATTCTAGGCAGGCAAGAGGAGGCAGGGAAATAGGACAGCTGGATAGAGGCCTCGCTCTCCTATGCAATGAAAATATGGCGAAAGATCTAGTGCTACAGCTGCACTTTCAGTACATAAGGTCCCCCTAAAACCCTTAGTCCTAGACCTAACTGTCCACCTATAGGTATCTGTGCTGTACAGTATTTCTTAGAAAAATAACATGGCTAAAAGGAAACTCTTTCCTCAGAACAAATTAGGTACCAGAAGAAGAGAACAGGAAGGAGATGCTTTGAAGAGTGTAACAGTCCCAACTCTGCCATTAGATACATTTACTATAAGAGCAACGAGTGTTACTGCAGCTATACAGAGAACAGGACTGATGTTGAAGCTATGAAAAGCAGGAATAAGTTGAGAACGTGCCCTTGGGATATCAATCCACTCACTCGTGAAGGAAAAACAAGAGTTTACTTTGTTTACTTTGAATCAGTTGTGTCCACACAGAAGCTGGACTGTTATAAGGAGAAATCCAACTTCCCTGGATTTACTTGCAGTGGGATGATTGAAAAATAAAGAAAACCATCAGCCAAGCCAACACACTATACATTTTATTTAGAGATACACATAATAAGATGCACAAATACTTTTTGTTCACCAATTTTCAGATCACGCAAACTCAAGTAGTAGAAAAAAACAAACTGCAGTTAAATACAATTATCTATGTAACAGGGCAGTAGTAAAAGACCTATATGCCAGATTACAGCATGTTTAATGATACTCAGATGAGAATGTACAGATCTAGGTATTTAAAAAGTGCATGGGGCACTGCCACATACACTAACATGCTTCTTCAAAGAGCAACATCTTTCTGGTATGTGAACACAGTAACTTGGTTAATGAAAGATGGGAAATTAGGCTCTTAATAGATACATAGAATCATAGAATGTCATGGGGTTGGAATGGACCTTAAAAATTATCTTGTCCCAACCCCCCCGTCATAGGCAGGGATACCTCTCACTAGATCAGGTTACTTAAGGCCTTATCCAACCTGGCTTTGAACATTGCCATGGTTGGGGCATCCACAACCTCCCTGGGCCACCTGTTCCAGTATCTCACCACCCTCACAGAAAAAAAATTCTTCCTAATATCCAACCTAAATTTCCTAATTTCTTTCAATTTGTACCCATTACTACGTGTCCTGTCACTGCAGTTTCTGATGAGGAGTCCCTCTCAATCTTCCCTGTAGCCCCTTCAGATACTGGAAGGTTGCTATGAGATCTCCATGCAATCTTCTCTTCTCTAGGCTGAACAGCCCTAACTTTCTCAGCCTGTCTTGGTAGGGGAGGTGCTCCAGTCCTCTTATTAATTTTGTGGCCTCCTTTGGACTTGCCCCAACAGTTCCATGTCCTTTTTATGTTGGGGACTCCAGAGCTGGACACAGTACTCCAGGCGGAGTCTCACAAGAGCAAAGCAGAGGGGAAGAATGCCCTCCCTTGACTTGCTGACCACACTCCTTTTGATGCAGCCCAGGATTCTGTTGGTTTCTGGGCTGTGAGTTCACACTGTTGGCTCATGGTGAGTTTTTCATCAACCATCACCCTCAAGTCTTTCTCCCAGGGCTGCTCTCAATCACTTCTCTGCCCAACCTGTCAGTGTGTCTGGGACTGACATGACCCAGTAGTAGGACCTTGCTTTCTTGAACTTCATGAGGTTCGCACAGACCCACCTCTCAAGTGTGTCAAGGTTCCCGTGGATGGCATCTCTTCCCTCAAGTGTGTTGACTGCATCACACAGCTCAGTGTCATCAGTAAATTTGCTGAGGATGCCCTCAATCCCACTGTCCATGTGTTCATGTCCACATTTCCAGATCAAATTAACAATTTTCCTCCACATGGCAAATTAAGAGTTATTTGTGACAGACATGTGGAAAGCAAGTGGTAAAAATCACTGTTACATTGTCCATGTGGTCAAGCAACACACAGATGACTTAAAATGATCAGTTCTTCAGAAGAGTCCAGAGCACTTAATTGCATTTAGCAAGCTAGAAGAAGAACTGCAATCCAAGATCCAAGCTCTTGCACCCACAGAGTTCTTCCACATAAGAAATTTCAATTCTCAAATTTAAAGAACCCCATGCTCCACCTGCAAGCACACAACCAGATCAGATATTGCTGAGTTTACTTTTGAATTCCCATCTAAATGGAGGGAAAGGTAGGAAGTGGTGTTGATCTGGGAGTATAGCTGCATTGGTTTTAAGTTGTATTTAAAACACATGGAACCTGGACTCTTCTCTCCAGTGTCTCTCAAACCTTGGAAATTCAGCAGGTTCCACTGCTCAATGCAATCCCCGTTTTGGTTTTAAACAGGGATAGTGCTGAACAGTGCTTGGGAAAGACCAGCAAGGACTGTTGTGGAACTCTCAAGGCTTCCATTGCTCAAACACTCCATTACCAGCTCATCTCTGAACATAGCCAGCCTTTGGCATTACTGCTGGCCAAAGCTCCTAACTTTTTGTCTTCTGAGCAGAGTTTAGCTCATAGCCCTACAATAGCACAATTTTTTCATAATCCATGAAATATGCAAAAGACAAAAAGATCTGTAGAGAAAGCCTTTAAATGGGACCAAGTCAGCAAAAAGTCACCAACGCACCCTCGATTTTGCCTTCAATTTAGTTATAACACTGAGTAGCAGCCAAAGATGCCAGTTCTCTAGTTGACTAAAGCACCACTGATCAGATTAACAAACTGTCTGCAGATGCAGGGCACATCCACTTCCTGATCTGCTGACATCCACTGTATAATATGGTTGCAAGAGAATTTCAGCTTCTGTAGAGTATGCAGAAGTGGAGTCTCCCCTTCCAAGATAGGCAGCCAGCCACTGAAGCGATCTTTCTACAGTGGGCTACAGGTTTTCTTTTTATTATGACTCAATATTTTTCAGACTAGGCAAGTAGCTTTGAAATTACTGTTAATGGTGAACTAAGAAGAAATGGGAGGAGAAAAAAGTGCTAAAGATTAGAAAACAAAGTTAATCTGTTCTACTCTGAAATGAGACTGTGGTAAAACCAGGACCTTAGTGAATTTGAAGAAACTCCAAAGTTAGCAAGAACTAAAAAGAGAACTCCAGATTAAGTTTGCACTGGGGTACAGGGAAAACAGATGCAGTTAGCACAGGAAATGCACATACATTAGAGCTCTGTAACCATTTATTAATGTCAATACACTGATGACTAATGATGCTGATTCTAAATACAAAGGTAGTTTCATGGATCAACAGAGTGCGGTAATGTACTTCAGTTAATTATGGATATGCATGTCCATTGAAGGCCACAGTAAGTGAAGAAGTGCTCCTGTTTCTATGCTCTTATGAATGAATTACCCTTACAGCTGGGAAGGGACATTCTGTATCAATCACACCATCCTCTATCTGCATAAGAGACAGAAACTTAGCCCAAACTCCAGATATCAGTTTAAGAACAAAGATATCCTTTGCCAATTTAGAAAACAAAGCCAAATGTGCAATGTCTTTGTATGAAAAATAAAAACTAATAAAACCCAACCCCTGCTTTTCAGAGAGAACAAACAATTTACAAGGTAACTGAACACTGAGCCCCATGTGCAGAGACTGGTTTCACATATCTGCAATTTGCCACTGTTCCATTTGCAAGTTGCATCAATAATTTTGAACAGTTTTACCTGACAGTTAAAAATGTGCACTGTAATATTTGAAGAGAGTTGTTACTATTTCACTTGAAAGCTTCTGTGATAGTTCAGGATCCAGTGCTGTTTCTGACACAGCTCATGAAAGGAACAGCAAGCTGAGAAAAGCTCTGTTAGATGGGTGGATTTGCAGGAGTTGTTAACAAACATCAGACCCTGGATTCAGAACAAAAACCAACAAGTAATAGCAAGCCCTGATTTTTTTTTTTTCCCAAGGCTTTGGATCTTATAAAATATATCTGAGAAAAAAACATTAAAAACAGTTCACTGTAAGACATCATACCCTCAGGCAAGAAGTTGTGACCACTACACTTTTTAAAACACCTTGTGTAGTTTATGCATCATATACATCATAGGCAATGGGGAAGATCCAGTATTTGTGTACACATGAACATACAAGCAAGCACTGATAGATGTCACAGGTAAGACTGATACCAAGAAAAAACAGTGTATTGATTTGTGTCATCACCACATCCTAACACGAATGGAACAAGCCACAAGTAACAGTACAAACCTGTTGCAACTTCAACACATACATCTTAGAAAAAGACAGTGCATGTACTCAACCCTAAGATAGTGATGAGTTTGAGATAACTTTACAAAGATCAAGGTACCAGAAGAGGAAGGCACATTAACCTCTGGTTAGACTGTTTTGGCATTATTTGGATGAGTCATAGCGATTTATGTACCCTGAGACTGTGGGAGGTCTTGAAAAGGAAAGGAGACCAGGTGAATGGGCAAATAAAAAGTACAAGTTTAATGAGATTTTAAGATTCAGCACCTGAATTTTCCCTTTTAATAAGGGAATCTAGAAAATCAGTTCCTAAGAAAACAACATATTGACTCCTACCTTTTTGTTCTGAGGTCAAAGAATTAATTTCTAGGACTATAGAGACCTCACACTATGTTGAAAGGGTTTTATACACCCTCTCAGTTTCAGTCCAATGACCAGAATTTGTATACAATTGAATATTTTACTTGGTGTTTTTTTAGGTATAGCAATGGTTGGACAGACCAGATTTTCTTAACTCTGCCAACCCTGGCACTCCATTTTAGATCTACCTGCACTTTCTTAGACCACAACATTCCCAGCAGGATACTAGAGGGAAAGGCCATTAGAAAATGGCACTTAATTTTAATTGGGAAGATTCCTGTCAAGAGCATTCTTCTAATTAGCCAAGTACCATATTAAGAAACCCAGCATCACAAGCAAAAAGATACTTCCCAATGTAAATCCTTGAAAATTAACATGAAGAAACAAGAATGACAGGGATATCTACTTGATTTCTCTGAAAATATTTCTGATTAAGCCCTTTCACAAGTACCTCCTGAGCAATGAATAAGTATCCCCTCCATATTTTTTAATTCCTCAGGAGTTCTGAGAGCAATACCACTGTTGGACTTTCACCATTTTTCTTGTCCCCTTGCCCATCCTCAACATGCACTGAAGTGCCTGCTTGCAGAAGCAAGGGAGAGCATAAACAGGAGATTCCTTCAGACAAGATATGGCTATATTCTCCTTTCCATTCTCCCTTGTCTGGAACACAGACAAATTCCTGGTGTCTGTGCTTCAAAGACTAAGTTACTGAAGGTACTGTAACACTCAGAAATGCATTTTAAGTTGAGGCTCTGGCTGAGGGGTGGCCAGCGAGGCACACAGCGATTTTCACTTGGCTTTAAGCTAGAGAGCATATGCCTGGCTAGCACAGGAGTCCAGGGCTCAGTATGGGCTGGCCAGAGGATCAGCTCCGCTTGCATTACACACAGCTCTGCAACAGTGTTCCTAGGAACAAGCTGTACCTCAGTTCAGTAATTAAATCATAGCAGCAATTGCGATAGAAGCTAAGAACCTCTCAGACACCTTGGAAAAGTGGGTTTATGGAAAATAAGGTTGTCAGATCACCACAAATAGATCTCAGAGCTCCCACCTGGCTGCTGAAAGATGCTGCTGCTTTGCCAAGACGCAGTAAGTGACAGCCCATCTGTTCTTGGTTTCTTTTCACAAAGAAAACAGGTGATCTCCATCAAAGCCTGCTTTATTTCACATCTGCACCAGGTGAGGGATATTCATTCACAAGGTCGGTAAGTGCCTCTCATCTGAGGGGCAGAAATTAGGACACCAAACCACCACTTGACATAGCTGGATCATAACTTTAATCTGTTAACTCTGCAGCTGCAAGGTATATACAAAGCAAGTTCTCAGGTGAAGGAAGCAGATGAAATTTTGGAGAAGAATAACTGAACATAAGTATCTTAAGGATTAAGATGCAAAAAGCAGCCAAAGACTTAAAATAGAGGCAGCAAATGTATCTCCACAATGCAGTTCAGGAGTTCCCCTCATTAAGGAAGTCACAAGTCACCCACAATGTGTATGTAACCTTTGTGGACAGACTGAGTCCAGTAAGATCACTAGGTACTCTTGCTATGATCTTGAAAATGGATCTATGTGGAAAATGAACAACTGAGACTAGGAACAAACACCTATTAACTGTTCTTTGGTAATTTATTCACCTTGGACTAACATCAGCAGCACAGATGAGGGGAACCAAACAAATGGACTCACTTCTTTATTGCAATCCCAGAAAGCACCCCAGGAGAGCACTACCAATTCTCCCTACCAGACTTGACTGTACAAGGGAGAAAACTGGAGGAATTATCAGAAATAAGGTGAAGAGAGTGAGCACCACTCTCATTTCTCTGCTCAAGCCAACACTGCAAAGTAGCTTCTGCTTCCTTAGGAGGGTCTATCACATAACACCCAATTGTTACTGAGACACTGCTACCCAGTAGAATCTGTGATTCTACTCTTCACCTTATTCCTGGTAATTCCTCCAGCTTTCTCCCTTGTACAGTCAAGACAGCCAGGGAGAATTGTATTACTGAACCCATAGTTAAGTCACTGCATTTGATTACCTGTGATTATGAATACTGAAAATGCAATACGCAATGATACCCAAATTAACATGGTAGTCTACTGAAAAGAGCTGAATGGTAAAATTAACTAGTTCCTACACTCACTGGCAGCACACAAGATTCCACATGACTGAAAAATTAACAGCAGGAAGAAAAGTCCAAAGGTCTGTTATAAATAAAGTTCTTTGCTTCAAGTGCCTAATGTGAGATAAACTAGAGTCTGTTCCCCCCCAGAAATAGACTGTTACTGTGTAATCCTTCCATTAGTGAAACATGTACTAGGGCAGCTACCCAGTTCTCCAGTCTGAGACAGCCTCAAAGGTCAACCCAGTTTAAAAAAAAGCAAATTAAAGGTCTCAAGCATGGCTTGACAAAATTTCAGCAAGCCCATTTCTGTTTAACAGAGGTCACCTCTGCAAGTACAATATTGCTACAGTAAAAAACTGGGATGATTTGGGGTGGAGGAGGCAACCCCAAACAGACCATTCATGTGGGCAGGAAAGAGCAAGGGAGGGAACTTGTTAAGAAACATTTGAAAAGATAGCCTAAAAAAGCAAATGCCACTGGGTCTCAGCAGAGCACAGCGAGACACAGTGAACACAACTCAATCACCAGTCTGAATTTCATGTATCTGCTATTTGAACACTGAGGTGCACTCAACTTGCCTCCATGAAGAGATGAGAGATACCCTGCTGTAGTCATTCCTGCACTTGAATGGAAAACCACTACTTCTCTCACCATAATCCCAGATTTCAAGTGATTTCTAAATCAGTAGGGCAATAAAATCAATTCAAGTAAGAAAACCTGTATTTTAATCCCATTTCTCCTATGACTTATATTTGGACGGTTGGCATATCATCACATTTCTCTGCCTCTTTTTCTAACCTTGACTGGACCAAAAGTGGCATATGACCAACCACAAAATATTCTGAAACTTAACATCTATAATGCTATATTGCTACAAGCATTTAAAACCACTGAAACAGGCTAGAAATTCTCTCTGTCCTAATTTGTGTTCTTGCAGCACTATATCTAGTTTGTTCCCAGTTTTTTGGGGGGCTTTTCATACAGCAACAAGGATGGCCCTCTCCCCATGAGAAGTTATCCTCGCAAAAAAGAACCATGTAAGCAGAATACACAGAAACATATGAAACTTGAGAAATTTTACATAATTGTCCAGATTCTTTTGAGAATTGTCCAAAGTTTCCTATGCAGAAAAAAAAGTGAGGAAAAGGGCACTCACACTACCAGGCTTTAGGACCACACACTGAGGTATTTGTGGAGATCAGTTGGCAGAGAGGGACACTTTCCAGGGGTGCCAAGGTGACCTTTTCAATAACCTTAGAGACTGCTGACTCTGCAGAAAGATCAGCCTCCATGTTTAGAGGCTAAAGCTTAGTCCATAAAAATATCCTTTTTGCCTCCTCACCCAGACCTGGAATATGCTTCAAATTTATAGATCAACATCAGGGCTAGGGTTTCCAGATCAGTAGTTTTCCTTTGGCACTGGTGACACTAAGCACCTAACTAGTTGTTTCAGCAGAATTAGAGGACACTCAAAGTCAAGTGTCTAGTTTCTTTAGATGAGAGGGGGAAAAAAGGGCACCTCAAACCAAGCCCAACAAAACAACTAACCAGAAATTGTTCTCTGTGACAGTGTGATCTTACATGGTAGCTGGAGGAATAATCCTAGAAATACACATCCTGCCATACTTCACCAAGATTTGTTTTTCTCTGTATACTTCCACTTTTCAAAACTCCTAAAATAACCAAAGCAGTAAGTTGCCATCACAGAACAACACAGGCACCATTACATATTTAAAAACCAACAAACAACTCTAAATAAAATATGAGAGCTCCTTTGCTACTCTGTAGTTTATAATTTCACCATGAACTGATTCAGTTTAAGCAACCAACCCACAAGGGAAGTAGAATTATGAAACACTACAAAAAGATCTGTTTGTGAAGTACTCATGCCAGTGCTCAGTGTGAGTAAATTATACTTTTGAGACAGGTGCATATCTGGGAGGCCTCTTATCTTAACAGGATTTTTCACCAGGATGGGAGGGAACTGCATTTCTTGCAGGATTTTCATCCAAGTGCCCACTACCAACCAGAAACTAAGCTCAAGTCTCACTGCTTGGCATTACTGATGAAGATATATAGTACAAAGATGAGAGGGACCATAAAGACATGCAGACTAGCTCTAGGCAATCTGGCAGGAACGGCATATGGGACTAGAGCTACTCTACAGCAGTAGCTGTGATCTCCAGCAGACACAGAAGAACAGAGCATGTCCCAGCTTCGTCATTCTTCTCAGCTTCAGCCAACTACCTATTTGGCACCAAAGCAGTGAGATACAGGCACAGTCTGCTCCACTGGTGACAAGGGCATGGGAAAGGCATTCATCCCAGCAGAGGACAGAGGTGTCAGTAACAAGCCAAGCCTGGTGCCTGCCAAAAGGCTAGGAGGAGCACCCTTGAGTCCTGCATTTTAGTGAGTATTAGGTAAGACCATCACCTTGGAATGCATATGCTTCATAGCTGGACCTGAAGGGCATTGGACCTGTTCTCCCCACCTAGTCCCACATGAAGTTTGTGGGAGTTTGATTGCAGAGGGCAGCAGGGGATTCAAGGAAAACCTGAGCCTCTCCTACAGCAAGGAAGATGACAACAGATGCTGCTAGCTCAATGTGAGCTAATAGCAAGTTATCTTGCTACATGGAAAGCTTCCAGCTTGCATTAGACAAGTCCAAGATGCACTCTTTAACCTCAGAGAAAAAAACCCCAGTTTATTTATTCCATTGCCATATTAGAGGAGATGGCCAACCAGAACAGCTAAAATGGGAAAGGTTTCCACAACCTGGGACAAAAAGAGGTCCTGGGTTTTAGGCAGTTTATGAAGAACCCATGAGCTACCACAGCAGCATACTAAGGAATCTTGACTCATCTGGAAAATTGATCGATTTAGTTCATTTTGAAGGACAAGAACACTCATGTCCCTAGTCCGCATTTCCTCTCAGCACCTCTGCAGGCCCTCAATGTAACGTCATCCTGCAATAGCCACACCGCATAACAGCCTATACAAACTCCATTTGAGCAAGCTGATACCTGAGAGAGGCAGAAAAGGATAAGTAGATAAATTTTCTTTTGGCACTGCTGAAAATTGCCATTCAAATACAAATGCATTTTTTAAAACTCCTGCACTTTGGGCTTGATGGGCAATACCCCAGGGGAATCTGTCCCTGGGCTCCAATGAGTGCATATTAAAATGACCATATTCCTCTATGTATAAACAGTGTCATTAGACTTGTACTTTCAAAAAATAAGATT
Organism: Polioptila caerulea; assembly: GCA_013397295.1. Classification (NCBI taxonomy): domain Eukaryota; kingdom Metazoa; phylum Chordata; class Aves; order Passeriformes; family Certhiidae; genus Polioptila; species Polioptila caerulea. The sequence goes on from VYXF01007713.1 coordinate 13,849, forward strand.
AACCCAGACTAGGGCCAGGCTCTACAGATAAGCTACTACTTTATCTCTTACAAATATTTTTTATATTTTCAAATTACAAGTAGTCCTCACTCCAGGTAATGGAACTGACACAAAATATCTGAAGACACACAGCCCCTAGACTTTCACAGAAAGTCCAGAAGCAGCCACGCTATAAGAAAGAAATCCTACGTCACAGCAAAGAGGAGGAGGCACATGGCCAAGACAGCCTAAATGTGGAGGAAGAGTCATTTGGAGTAAATACAATAAAAAAAGGATTTTAAAAATCCTTCATATAAAAGACCAACGAGGTTAAAGCAAAAATAATGGTTCAAAAAGATGTACAAGACTGTTGGAGACCAAGAGAAAACTCTGCTGAAAAATAACTTGCATTTAAACCAGAAGTCAATGGCATCACACAATTTTGTTTTTAAAGTGGTTAAGTGGAAATGTGTGTCAAGATCAGCATTTATGAAGAGCTATTATTAGCTCCAGAGACCAGCATAATTCCCATGAAGTCCTGATGGAAGGGGGCCTCCTGCCACAAAGAGTTTCGTTCCAGATGAGTCGTAGCAGTGAGTATAAACAGCATTTGGGAAGAAATGTATGTCAGAAAAATAATTTCTCCAGGTTTCATCGTGATTCTGTTAAAGAAAAGTTTAGATCGTTACTGCTGCCAAACAAACCCAAAACCTTGTTTCACAAAAGCAGAAGGTCATTTCCAGAGCCTAAAAAGGGATCTTCTCTGTTAATAGTCTTGAAGCTTCAGACAGATCAATAACAAAGTTGTCCTGAAGCTTTTTCTGGGGACATTGAGGCCAAACATTGGAGGGGGAAGATGAAGGGTAGGGAAGATATCAAGTTTCATTAGTTTTTAAAGTTACATCACAATGATACAAAGGATAACGGAGAAAAGTTAGACGAAGCCATTAACTGCTTTATGATAAAATACAGGAAATTGAACTCAAGTGCCTGCGATGGCATTACCTCAGGAGGACAGTTTCTAATATTGCACACAAATCTTTCTTACTTAGAGTACCACATTAGAGTAGCACATTTTTAATGGAAGACAATGAATTTTCTGTTTGAGGTTCTGAAAACTAGAAGTTAGATTACATTTGAAAATATAAAGATATAAAATCTAGTTCATTTATGAATCAGTGCATAAGAAAAGTAGTCAGTATGCCTTACACTTGAGCAATCAACCATTCAATACCCTTTCATAAAGCTTTTATAGAGAGCAATACTGCAGCACTTCTTGCTTTTCAAGATTACAGTTATTAGTTACATGATCACTGTTTGACTGGGACACATTTAATATAATTGCTGCCATTACTACAAAAAGAATCAGTGTAAACTCCTGTGTAAAGGGTTTCCTACAACTACAAGCTACTCACCAGCCAACCTTTCCCAGTAGTCAACTTTAAAATTTCACTTCCTCCTAATTTCTGCTTCTGTCCATAGCAGGCACGTGGGGGCTTTTCATCCAGGAACCTCTGGGCTCTGATATCATAAAACAATAGGGAACCTTGCCCCGTTCCCACTGTGATGATGTGCTCGTAGAAGCTCACTGATCGAATACCTGTCAAAAAGTGAAGGGACATACAATGCAGTAAGGAAAATGGATGCTTTGGCTCTGAAGTGCTATTGCTTGATGTCTAAAATTTTCTTTAAGAGGAACTACCTACTAATAGTATTCTCCATAACACACAAGTTTGGACCACACACTGCTATGGAGCAGTGCAGACAAATCTCATTGATGCTATTGAAACAGCAGCTTCAATTACATATACTACTTCCTTTCTCCTCTGATGCCATCAGACACACTGATGATGTGTAGTAAGAAGCTTAATTCTCAGCAGGCCCCAGCTCTGACAGATAAACAAAGATCATAAGCCATTTAGGATCAAGAGTAGTTTTGTTTTGTTCACAAGCCTCTTAGTGAACACACCATGAGTATGCAGGCAGCAGACAGAGGAAAGAACATCACATTGGTTCCCTCCACAAGCTCACATCCTATCTAGTGATCTGCCAAGATGTGATAAGTGACTAAGTGAGAAAAATTACTGTCCCAGCTGCTATCAAGTGCATTTTGCAGGTCAAGAGGCTAGCTGTAAGCAAGTATAAGCACTAGTCACTTTGCTGCTAAGACAGATAAGAATTTTAAATAATTTTGAGGCTGTCCCTGCTCAAATATTCTCACACTAGCACATCTTACTTCATAGCTAGTACTTTTAGCACTTCACCCAGCAATAAAAACAGACTAAGAATACTACAAGCAAAGCACCACCATGTTACACCAATACATGGGAAGCTACAAGTTTCCAATTCAAACAAAACATTCTAACACAATTCAGTTATGCCATAAATTGAGCAAAAGAATACATTTTGTTTTCACAGAATCTTAATCTGAAGCCTCATCTTCAGATTAAGATTCAGATTAAGCTTCCTTCCCTTGGAAATTAGTCTTGAGGAGATTCTGTATGTAGGAATTTGCAATTTGCAAAATGTCCTGTCATCTCTATTTATTGTACAAAAGGTTTGTTCTGTATAAGTACTCTAACACAAACAACCCTTCTATGCAAATTAAACCCCATCAAATCTATGCTTCTCTTTGCTGTACAACATGAAGGCAGGTTATAAACCCTACAGCTTTTTAAGCCCTCTTTAAAGTACCACTGAATTACAGCCTAAACAAGCACTCAAACAGGAAGGGAAAAGAGTGAGTTATGCCAGCTACATCCACGTGTCAACTGCTGTCTGTCACAGTACCAAGTGGGGCTGAACATCACAAAACTTGTGACATACTGGAATACACCCAGCAGTACATGTGACAGCAGACATTCAAGAGGTGTAGATGCAGTTTACCCTTCCCCTCTGTACAGAGTTCTAACGAGAAACACATCCTCATTCTTCCACCTCCACAACCTGATGTTACATCCACAGCCACCAGCATCTGTTAAACACACTTAGAACAGGCAAGGTTACATTGTTGTGTTCTAGATATGAGGTGAAGTCTTGGCTGCAGGCTTAATAAGTGCGAAATCACTGTGCAAGTCTCACATCTGCTGAATCTCTACTTTAATTCAGAGAACTACAAATGCATCTGAGCAAGTTGGGAGACATCTCTTCCCCTTCATTGTTTTCCTGAACCAGGTTCTTTCACCTGGTGTGCAAGAAACCAATCCCCATAGAGTCAAGGTATTTGATTTATTTACAGCTCTGAGCAGAAAGGGGTGCTGGGTTGTAGATCCACAAAATCAGCACACTGAGGCACACCAAGGCCTACTTATAAGGTTACAATGTTAGGCTATTAGCATATCTTACTTAAGTCACTACTTGCCTAAGTTTCTATTGGCTTATCCTTTCTCTGCTTCGATTTAAAGGCATATTGTCCCAAGAAATCATGGCACATGCTCAATGAGTAGTGGTCTTTTTGTGAGTAGAGGGTGCCTGAGCTAGAGGTGGGTTTTTTATTATTATAATGAGGAAAATTCATCACTAGGGCAAGTTCTCACCACAGAACCAATCACAACCGGGGTTTGTTGGTTCATCATTAAACATCCTGTATAAGAAAGGTATTATCTTCTTTGTTTTCTCCCCTCTTCAAGGACTTAGTCCATCAATTTTCTGTCTTCTATATTCCCATGGTTATTGCTTCTATTGCTTAACTGCTTTGGATGGAATATGAAAGAGATGGCATATACTTTTCAATGCAATTAATAAATAAAAAGTTATAAAATACAGAACAACTGTGAATCTTTCTCTAATTAAAAAAAAATTAGGGAAAACTGAAGGAATCCATTATGTACCCACTACTAAGTGGATGTTTAGAACAGGCTTTCAAGAACAGCACTTCAAATTGGCTCCTAAGGGGCTAAAGTACCTCAGATTAATAATTCCCATCAAACTAAAAGCACCACCTGTGCCTAGAACTGATCTCAGTAAGCTCTTCTACATTCCCAGCACTCTACCACCTGTAGGCCTGGACTATTTGGGTCAACAAATTGAGTCTTACTCCTGAGAGGCAGGGAGCTCTACAAATCCTAGAAGGAAATGAAGATGCAGTAGCATGTCCTACACAAAGAGTAGACACAGTCTGTGCTGTGCAAGCTCTGTCCACTGCATTAACATTGCTGTCTTCGGGATTATAAAGTCAAGAGCACACAACATTGCTCTGCAGGCCAATCAAGCAGAAAGCAGTCACTCTCACAGATCAAGAACTACAGTCCAGGGCCTGCACTTTCCCATACAGCTGCTAAGAAAAGCAACTCTTACAAGATGCACTAAATAGCATTAGCTACCTTCTCACATAGAGCAGACAGGGTTATACTAGGTAAAAAACACCCCCAGTTTCAGTCTTACTAAGTGACATTTCTCTGATCTGCTTTTGTATACAACACTAATAAACTGAAGTTAATATGGACTTACCATGTCCAGCAGTTGCATTTAGAAGCTGGAAGCATATTCAAGTAAAACTTCAAAGCACTTAAAAGTCAACCCAGATTTTAGTCTGCAAATCAATAAACAGCCTACTTTCTAGAGGTGTGAGATCAACAGAAAGTTGAAACACTCAGTATCTTGGGAATTAATATTACTTAAGTGCCTCCATTGATGACTTAAGTTTTAGCTTTTATATTTTTCAGATTCTATACTGCCTTAGTATGTGACTCTAAACTTCATATAAAATGTTAGCAAGTTCTCTTCACAGTTTAGTTAGACAAAACAATCCTTTTCTGACCTGAAAACCAAAGACACTGTTGCAGCTTCAGGCCCAAAAAGTGTAAATAATGGCAAATTGAAAAGAAAAATCTAAGAAGATGAGACTTCATAACCTGAAGCTGTAATTAGACAATTAACCCCAATATGTAAATAAACCAAAATTTCTAAAAGTATAAAAACTCGTAACCAGTCATCCTTCTTCCGTCCATCTTGGGTCCATCTTGAGTAGAACCACAGCCGAGCTCTTGCAATGCCCAAAGTATATCCTTTGAAAGCCTTTTAATAAATACCTACTTTATTCCTTTAACACTGTCTAGCCTCTGTTCCAGGTCAGTCTCTCAAGGCAACACCACCACCACCACACATACACACAAAAAAATCTACTATGCAGAATAGAAAACAGTATTGAACAAAGGTTTTCTCTAGACATGAACTAGCACCCCAGAGATCATCCCTACACATAGGTCATCCCCTCGGCAGGGATGATCACATAATTCAAGATAGAAGTTTTTAGCCACCAGTCACCACCGGGCACCATACTCCAGTGTCCTGGTATTTCTTCCCTATGATACTGAAGGGTGAGTGTCAGGACCTTCACAGAGCCCCCACTGACAGTGGGTCAAGACAAGGGGTGCGTTGGCAAGATGTTCAAGTGACAAACATGATCTGGTAAATGACCTTTTCTCATATTATAGAAACTTCTGTATCTGAAAGAAGCAGACCCTGACATTTATCTAGACAGCACTGTTCAGAGTCCAGTAACCACATAAATAAAAATTTCCTAATTCTTGCCTACATGCATTTTTTTTAATAAACTTTCCCAATGAAGAGATGAATGCCTAGAGTCAAGTTAAATAAGAACTGCAACTTATTACTCTGGGATTAATATGGTTTCAAATGGGCATCACAGCACAGTGCCTTCTCATGCTTGATAATAAAGGGTATGGGAAGAAGCTTATGGGACCATGTACCCTGCAAACCCTCAGGCTTGACCCAGGTGTAAGGTTCAATTGAACATACTACATTCACATCAGAAAAGGAAAACAGCACTAAAATCTGCAAACTTTTTTTTTAAGAGTAAGCTTTTGTATATTTAAAGCAAATAAATACACACTGACAATTAAACATCTCACTCATTACTTTAAAATTATAAAGCAAGCATTCACTCACAGCACTGACTCCCAGTATGATAGGACAGAGCAGACATTTTTTTTTTCTCTCCCCAGAGAAAAATGCGAGAATAGACAGTATTAATAGTGGTACAAAGACTGGATTTGCTTTGAAATTAGGTAAACCAGAATAAGACAGTAAAAAATAAGCAGAAGTAAAATGCACAGTGAAGTTCAGTAATAAGTAAAATGTATACTTTTAAAAGTTCAGTAATATTTGGATGGCGTGCAATTTAGTTGATCATAAAAACACTGATGTTGTCCTTCATTAGATTTCAGAGTTATTTTTACATTTGGTTTGTTGGTTACTCAAGGAATAATGTCATAAAAGCAAAACCTATATATGCTATTAATAATTTAGTCCATCACATGAAAAAACCTTCGTATTTATTGGAAGCTTATCTCACTGCAGTCTTAAAAGCTACTTCTGCAAGCAAACCATTTGAAGCACCTTTGACAGGTTTCTTACCACTGCCTCGTTCTTTGGAACAGACGGATTTAACATTGTGAGAAGGCTGCCTTGGATCCAGAAAGGAGACATGTGCCTGTGATCCTACTGCATACACTGACCACTCCTGACCATAAGCCAAACACACGTTCTCCCTGCAGTATGGCAACTTTGTGGAAAGTAACTAGAAACAAAGGAAAGACAAATCAACACATTATGAAAAGAGAGCAAAACACTAATAGAACAATTCTGTAAACTATGTTCAAGGAAATTGCAGTGAAAAAACCCAAAATGCAGCTAAAAAAACCCAAAATGCAGCTAAAAAATAAGTTCATCATCACAACAGAAGTTTAAGAGAAAAGCAACCTGACCCAGAGAAAAAAAACCCTGAAGATTAGATGCCTTATCTGAACAAAACTGAGATGATAAAGGCTGAACCATATATTATGCAAAGAACAATAGACATTTTGGCATATTGTTTTACATCTTTCTAAGCTGCTATTTCTTCAGCAGGTGTACACAGACATCATCTCAGCTGAAAAAGCTTACTTCATACAGTAGTATAGATATTTGTGGGTTTGATCTACAATTACACATATAAGTGCAACTTCCTTTATGAAGGCTACTAATTAAGTATCAATTATACTTTCTATGCAACAGTTCACTTCAGCTCACCCAGAACTGGCAGAAAGTTAAGAGCACCTCTCATCCTTAAAAATAAAGTGAGTGGGAAGTTTCTTTCCTCAAGTTCTAATTTTTAGGACATTGCATTTTACTTAAAGATTTATGTGTTTGTTGTGGTTTAGGAATGGTATTCCCCAATTTAGTGTTCCCACTGAATCACCCCAGACCATATACTGCTTGCTCACTTTCCCCCCACCTCCCCCTGCAGCGGGCTGGAGAGGAGAACAGGAGGTAAAAAAAGGTAAAGGTCATGGGTTGTGATAAGAACAATTTACCAGAAACAGCAACGAAATAAGAAAACTAACAGTAACAACAATACTAAAAGCAGAGTGTACAAGACAGGTGAACGATTCACACACAATTGCTCACTACATGGAATCTAGCACCACCTAACCGTACACCCCAGAAAAACAAAAAAAAATGCCACCTCCCCCTCTGTCCCCTCTGTCCATGGCATGAGGTGGTACTGAATAATCCCAGGGTCCGGGCTGTGCCCCTCCCAGCTGCTGCAAAAATGAACCCGGTCCTGGACAGAACCAGGACATTAACCAACCCTTATTCTATACCATCTAAATCACGCCCAGATCCTACACCTTCAAAAATTATATATATACACACACACAAGCATGGGAACCATTCCCTTAGTTAATAGCTGTCCATTCAAAATATCTTCCAAGACCGTAGGGCTGGCGTGCTGTTGGCTGGTTGCTGCATCAGGAGCTCATGACTGGTGTATCTGGAGTAATCGATCCTCATTGTCCGTGGTAGTTATGGCACACAGTGGCATTCAGTAACCAATATTAAACAATTCAACATTACAGGCTGTTCTCACCCAAAAAATCAAATCCCCTTGAGGTACACATTGCATTCCCCCATCCCATTGCATTATGCACCACATGCACCCAGGTCCTCGAGCAAAAACAATCCCACAGATGGATTTGTCTTTTCTTGAGGCAGGACTGATCCAAACTGTCTTCTCCAACACATTTCTCATACGCACCAGAGGGACTTTATCTCCTTCTATGGTATGTGAAGGTTTGGATAGGGCAGAGCCAGCTTGATTGGTAGAGCCACTAGAGTTAACTAACCAGGTGGACTTCACTAAATGTGTATACCAATGTTTGAAAAGCCAACTTCTACCTGAGCAGCGATATCTTGCTACAATTCAGCAGACCAGATGGGTTTCCCTCTACGCTGCCAATTGGTCTTTTTCCATTGGTCCAGCCACTCCCACAGAGCATTTGCCACCATCCACAAGTCAGTGTAGAGGCAGAATGCTGGCCATTTCTCTCATTCAGCAATACCTAAAGCCAGCTGGATGACTTTCAGCTCTGCAACCTGACTTAATCGAACTTGTACCTTGGTAGCTTCTGCGACTCACCATGTAGGACTCCATATGGCTGCTTTCCATGTTTGATGTATCCCTACAATATGGCAGAAACCATCAGTAAAGAGAGCACATTGCTTTTCTTTTTCTGTTATCTGATTATATGGTGGGGCCTTCCTCAGCATGTCACCTTCTCCTCCTCTTCTGAAACTAGTCTGAAATTTTTGCTTTCAGGTGAGTTTCTGATGACTTCCAAGATCCCTGGGTGATTGTGGTTTCCTATTCAAGCTCATTGTGTGATCAGAGCAATCCATTTGCTCCACATGGCATCA
>VYXF01007715.1:0-17154 GCA_013397295.1 Polioptila caerulea
TCTCTGAGAAACTGCCAGAAGCTCCCCTATGTCTGATGAAGACAGTGCCAGCTAGATCCAAGATGGAACTATTGCTGACCAAAGCTGAGCCCTGAGCCCATCAGTGACAGCAGTAGTGCCTCTGAGATAACACATCTAAGAAGGGGGTGAAAAGTTTTTGGGCAGAAGCAGTCACAGAAGAAAGGAGAGAAAATATGTGAGAGAACCTGCAGACATGTCTGTGGAAGAGCAGAAGGTGCCTGAGCTGAGATTGGAGCAGAGAAATCCATGGAGAAATCCCCCCCTGTGGGGGGGGACCCCACACAGAAGCTGAGGAAGAGTATGAGGGAGTTCACCCCTTGAGAAGGAAACAGCAATAGAAACAACATGTGAGGAACTGATGGTAATCCCCATTCCAAATTCCCCTGTGCTGCTGGAAGAGGCAGAGAATCAGGAATAAAGTTAAGCCTGGGAGGAAGTGGAGGGTGAGGGGAAGGTGTTTTGAAGATTTAGGCTTATTTCTTACTATTCTACTCTGATCTGATTGGCAATAAATTCAAATAATTTTCCTCAAGTTGAATCTGTTTTGTTAGTCGTGGCAATTGGTGAGTGATCTTTTCCTGTTGTTATCTTCATCAATGAGCTTTTAGTTACATTTTCTCTACCTTGTCCAGCTAAGGACTAGAGTGATAGAGTGGTTTTGGTGAGCATCTGCAATTCAGCCAGGACTGCTTCCTTTGTTCTGGTTTAAGTGTCTATCCTAAATGCAGAATTTTATTATAGTTCAGTACATTGTACAGATTTTTCCCTCTAGGTGCCATACAATACAATTTGACAGTCAACCTTAAGCATCTTCCAATTTACTGGAAGTTCTTCTAGCATTGTGTCAGCGATGCAGTGTAATTCTTTTATATTGCATCAATATTGAGAATACCCTGCTTGTTTTGGCTAGGGTAAAATTAACCTTCCTTATGGTGGCTGGTGTGGGGCTGTGTTTTGGATTTGTGCTGAACACAGGGTTGTTTTTGTTACTGCTGAGCAGGGCTCACACAGAACCATGGCCTTTTCTGCTTTAGGTGCTGCCACACTGGTGAGGGGACTGGGGGTGCTTGGGAGGCTGGGAGGAGACAGAGCCAGGANCGTTTTACTTTGCTTGTGTGTGTGTGGCTTCTGCTTTCCCTTTTAAACTGTTTTTATCTCAACCTCTGAGCTTTTCAGCTTTTACCCTTCCGATTCTCTTCCCAACTCCACTGGCGGGAGAGTGAGAGAGTCGCTGTGGGGGCTTGGCTGCTGGCTAAGATTAAAGCCGCAACAATAATCTAAATGAAGACTCTCCCATTTTTTCACTGACTCTCCATGAAAGTAAAGGAAGTGAATATTACAGCAGAAAAGACGTCATCCTCGCCTAATTGGACCGTCAGGTGTACCACAAACAACAGATGAATGTTTGACAAGGTCCTTTTTATTCTGCCTAATTAAGCAGTTGGACACACCCATCTGTTAATGGTATTGCTTTGTATAGCCAGTGCTTGTTGCACGATGTGAATGTAAGCTAAACAGGCCACATTCTGAAAGAAGACTAATTAACCCCTCCAAGTGGGAAAAGATACTGTCGGGACCCAGCTGCTGAATGCAACAAGGTTAGTATTTCCTTAGTATAATAGGCAGAATTTAAGCAAAGCTGATATACTGAAGATTATTCCTTTCCTATATATTCTGTGCAGTCTCATGCTGTCTGTTAAATTCCTTAAAGATTTTTTAATATACCCAAATTCTCAGTTGGAATCCTTCTGTTTTCTAGACTTAAATTATGAAGACATATTTAAGAGTATAACTTGCTCTATTACTTACCAAGAGATTGTTAAAATGCGTCAGATTACAGTTTATTTTGTTCCTAGACTACTTCATACTGAACTAATTTACTTTTTTAAGTGACCAGAGTTTGCAAAGTTTTATTCAGCTACATATGCTTTATTGTCTAGATCAAATAATGTAGCAGGCTTTAATTCAATGCGGAAAATGAAAGCCTGTAATTTACTTTCAAGTGCAGCAGGAAATTTCTTTTTTCTCCTCTAGAAGCCTAAACAAAACATCACTGAAGATAAACTGAACTAGATCTCGTAATCACATGCAGTAATGGCAGGCTTTTAATAGTCAGAATAAAAGGCTAATCTTAAGATTTTATCTATTTATAGTGATGAATAGCCAATACACTAATTAAGAATTTGCAGCAACATAATGTGTTTCACAATGAAGGAAAACTCAGAACATTAAGTTCCAACAATTAATACGGAATGCTTGGTTCCTGAACAAGAGTATAAATGGAAATAGTTTTCAGTAATACACTAGTTTCACATAAGCATTCCTTTTCAGTTTTTGTATAAACAAAAATTTTATGAATAATTGACTTCATAATTGTGTTGTGTTAGCCACAGAGCAGAAGTTATTCACAGAGGAAGAACAGAATATTACAACAGTTTCTAGATACTAATGTATTTTCATGTTAGAACCCCAGTTTCTTACTAAACACTATTTGATTGTCTTCTCCCAAGGTCCTTGTGAATACCAAAGTAGACATCAAATACTACCTGGTATTAGTACTAGTTGCTAAAATTGCAGTTAGTGATACCAATTTCCTTACTCTTTTTTCAGCTTTTCACAGATTTATGAATGAGTAACAGTTAACTGAATGGCACAGAATGAAGTTTAGAAGCTGCCTCTCTGGACTTATATATACTTGGGAGTAGTAAAACCTTGTAAAAGAGTAACAAACAGAAGGGTGAGATAGAGAGATGCACACTGGAAGGGATCTGTGGAAGCAGAAACTCCTGGTAACTTCTTCCAAGAAAGTTCATGTTGCCTTCTGGAGGCTGACCTGGAACAGAGACTAGACAGAGCAAAAGGATGAAGTAGATATTTATTAAGGGCCTCAATGGGTACACCTGGGCCACACAAGAGTCCAGCTGGACCACACCCAAGATGCCCCAAAATGGTCACAAAATGGACACCTGATCACAAGGTCCCACACTTTCATAAGTTCTGGTCCATAAGCATATTAGAAACAATTGTCCAACCATAGCTTCAGGTTATGAAGCTCCATCCTCCTGGACTTTTCTTCTCACTTCACTGCTGTTTTCCTTCTTGGGCCTGAAAGTTGTCCTTGGTATCGAGCTAGAGAAGGAATTGTTTTGTCTATTTACTCCGTGAAGAGAGCTTAGTAGTACTTAATATGAAACCTAAAGCTACCCACTAAAGCAGCACAGGATCTAAAATATAAAAGTTAAAACCTAAGGCATCAATATAAAAAGCATTGTCTTGATGATCAGTTTGCTAAGTACCTAAGAACAGTACTAGCCAACAACAGTCATAATGAAATTCTGTATTGCCAGCAGATCACAGCACATGGGTGCTTAGATTGAATGACTACTTCATGATGCTCTCACTTTGATCTACTTACTAATTTTACCTCTGAAACCCTCAAAATTGTATCTACTCTTGCTGGAAAATTAATCAGTATTACACAGCAGCCCTACCCATTAGTACACACCAACACCAGGATTACATTCAAAAACAAGATAAAGCTTCTCAAAATTTTTGTTGTGAGAAAGCTAGCAAACCATCAAACAATTACATTTATGCTATTCTAAAGGATTAGTTTGTCCACTAGAGATTCTCTGAGTAGAAAAGTACAAGTGGTGTTTTCCTTCACCCTGGCTGAAAGGGTGTCAGGAAGAGGGCACTAATGCTGCATGTCAACATTTGGTTGTAGAACTGGCATTGGCAATAGGGCTTTGGTTTTTATGACCATATGGCCTTCTCTGAGGTTAACAACTCAGGAGGGATGGGATGGACTTCATTAATTGGGGCAGAAATATTTTTGATATGCATGATAGCTGACCTGGTAAGAAAGGACTGGAACCAGGAGTGATAGGGGGAGGGAAAGAGTTTATAGCAGCGCTGTGAAGGAGTAGTCGACAGGTTCGACAAGCAAAGGCCTGGGGTCACATGAATGAAAGGCAACACGTAATCAAAAAATGAGGCTTAAACAAGGTCACCTCAAGCATATGCATAAAAGCAAGGAAGCAGCTACAAGTATCTTTATAAGGAAGGCACAGAGACCTTCTTTCAGAAATCAGAATGCTGAAATGCCTGCCTGAAGAGCTCATATGCAAAGGGGTACACAATGGCCTCACACTCAGCATGGTGAATAAACATGAGGAATAGAGACCTCTGTGCACTTGCAGGACTATCGTCTTGTTGAGATGACATTGACATGCTGGGATAGCAAACATGACTGAATGGCAGCAATGGAGGGACATAAGCTATCAGACTTCGCAGTTTGTTTTTTTCAGAAACAAATAAGTCTTTAGGAAACAATCTAGGATGAAGTTCACAGGAACTTCCTTGTTTGGATGGTATTTTGTAGTGTTCAACCAGAAACAAGTTTTGATAAAGAATTTTATTACAGAACATTTCTACAAATTTAGTGTGTTTTCTAGGTTGTTATTTACACTGCTAAATCTAGTATGTTATGGCTTTAATCCACAGTTTGTCAAGTATTACCCATCTTTAAAAGTACTCAGATACTTTTCAAATACAGAGGCATCTGTCTTTATTATATTAGCATAACTGTCATGGGCTGGAATAAGCATGTCCACAATCTCCCAAAATATCTCTATGTAGAATGATAGTTACAATATCAAATGAAATTTCTAGCTTGAGCCAAGATCTTATTCTAAGGCACTAATGATAACAGTAGAATTAATTATGAAGTCTAACATGTACAATGCTACTTCTTCACACCTTTCAAAATTATTGACAAGAAAATGTATTTTGATTACTTTGTGAGGAAGGATATGAAAGCAGGAGAACCCCCTGGACAAAACCACTTTTGCTTCTTCATTTATACAGATATGAAAGAAGATCTCTAGGTTGCTTCAGAAGTGAGTTATGGGTGTTTGGATGGGGTTTTTTCTCCTAATATGATATTGTGCTGTAGTCCTTTCATCAAAAGACTGAATGTGTATCTGATAATAATGAAATAAAGGGAGAAAAAGTGATTTCAAAATGGAAACTATATTTATTTTGATCTCAGTAGATCAAAACATAAAAAAGTCAAAACACTATAGCTGGAAAAATCTACTTTATTAACACAATGAGCAGTATTAGATGGAATATCTTATGTTCTCCATGTGTCACTTCTGCACCACAAATTTTCTGTTTGTGATTCTTACTGTTGGACTTTTACCAAATGACAGTACAGTCCCAGAGACTGAGAGGGACTTGCTCAAGCAGTCTACAGGCTTATACCCTTTTGCCCAGGACCATGTCCAGGTGACTTTTGAATACAGCCAAGAACAGGAACTCCATGGACTCCAGCCTCTATGGACAAACTGTGCCCCATCCTTGGTCAGCCTCACAGAAAAAGCTTTGGTTCAGGTTGAAAGAGGAATACCTTTTATTGCCTCTTGTACCTACACTGGGCACCACTGAAAAGAGTCAGCTCTGCCTTAACCCATGCCATAACTTAACCCTGAAAAGTTGTATTAGTAATACACTGACATCTTTCAAATGCTTCATTTGGCCATTTCCTCAGCAGGTACAAGAAGAAAGAAACAATTCATGCCAGAATTATTGCCCCAGTGGCTGTGTTGTTAATTTTCTTTCTTTACTCATCACCTTAGCAGTAGTTAAACAGATGGTAAGACAGGTGACAATCCCTTATGAATAGGGATGGGGGAAGCCAATGAAGGAAAAAGAGAAAGAAAAAAAAAAGGAGAGGAAAAAAAAGAGAATGTAGAGGGAGACACATAGGTTTATCCCAATAATAACCTCACCACATCATATTCAGGTTATCTTCAATATCATAGGCTAAACTAGAATTTACAGTCACTGGAAAGGAAAGAAGGTTTAGGATAAAAACCAATGAAAGCTCTTAAATGGCTATTTAGAGCTCTCTAGAAACTCAAAGTGGTTCAGTATTAAAATATCTTTTCATTTGAACATGTACAGAATAAAAGGTTAAACAGCATGATCCTGTCTTCCTGCATCATATTAGAGAACAACAGTTCTAATGCAAGATTGCGCATGTAAGGAAAAAAGAAAATTAAGAGAGACATCTTTTCCCTTATTCTGAACTACAGCAAAGTTTGTGTCAAAATCCATACATCACAAAATGAGTAGATTCCAAATGGCTAGTTTTGTTTTTTCTCAGATAATATGCCTAAATCTTAATATTTCAGTTTTTGAGAAGTTGAAGCAGTTCAAAACACTGGAAACAGTGTTACAGGCTTGCACATACTTCACATGATTTTCATGCAGACAGCATTGATATCGAAATATAATCCTAATCCCCACAATATTTAACTGAAGTGCCTAGTATACATACTACAGTAAGTGGATAACTATGTGATGGCATCCTGTGTACACAACACCTTTGAGTTAGGTGAAACCCTGTATTTTTGCTGGGAGTATTACATTACAGTACAATTAAAATTTTATATTCTTTTAAAAGAAAGAGTTTTGTTGTGTACTGCTACCAAAACAAAGTTTATGCTAGAAAAATTTACTAATATGCTTTTGCTAAGTAGATGTTTAAATAAAGAAAAGTATCACATTGTCTGACAGTATTATATCAAGTTTTGGACATTTACTCTCTGCAGCTCCTGTTTCTACTACATGATACTCTTGTCATGACTAAGATACAGAATACTGTTCTGAGATTTCAGAATCCTAGTGAAAAATACTGTTGACACACTGGAAGTTATTTGGAGACGTATATTCTAAACATCTCAGGTTTAGGCTCTGAAAAATGATGATAAATTATCACAGAACTGTAGAATCATTAATACTGGAAAATACCTGCAAGACCAAGTCTGACCTTTGACCAAACACCACCATGGCCACAAAAGAGTAGCACAAAGTGCCATGTCTGCTCATTGAACACTCCACCAGTTCCCTGGGCAGCCCACTCCAATGCTCAACCACAGTCAAATAATTTTTGCTAATATCCAACCTGAACCTCTCTAGGCAGCTTGAGGCCACTTCCCCTTGTCCAGTCACTTGTTGCCTGGGAGGATGCTGACCCCCTATCTTGCTACAATCTCCTTTCAGGCAGTTGTGAAGTGGTAAGGTTCCCCTGAGCCCCCTTTTCTCCAGGCTAAACAGCCCCAGCTCCCTCAGCTGCTCCTCACAGGACTTGTGTTCCAGACCCTCCCCAAGCTCCATTGCCCTTCTCTGAACATGCTCCAGCATCTCAATGTTCTTGTAGGGAGGGGCCCAAAACTGAACAAAGGCTTTGGGGTGTGGCCTCATCAATTCTGAGACTCCGGAGACAATCCCTGCCCTGGTCCTACTGGACACTGATTCAAGTCAGGATGGCTTTCTTGGCTAAATGTGAAATCCATTTGTTACTAAATACAGAGGCTACAGCTGTCTTTTACCTATGAAAGTACAAGGAAGGAGACTTCAACAAGAATATTATAACTCTGACACCAGTAAGGACTATATTGGCTTAAAACAAAGAAGCAAGCTAAGACAAATCCTTTCTATATTGACCCGGGAAACATGCAAATAGGCTTACAGATGGGATATCAGCAGGCTTACTTCAGGGATAACTATATGTAATCTACTTAAATAATGACTAGAACGGATAAAATCTCACTAGTTTCTCCCATTCCTGTCTTCCTCAACCTGCAATTTTATTTCATAAGAGAAGGATGTATATCATGCATGTCAAGAGACAAGTTGTGACTATTTTACTTTGCTAATGACTGAGGCATCATCTGAGGCATATATTTCCTTGGAGCTTTTCTTCCCTGTACTGAGAAGGTCTATTTGTGAAACATGTAACTTTATTCTTGCTCCGACACATTACAATGCTTGCTTAAAACACAAAAATGAAATAAATTCTTGTTCACCTTAAACCCAGGCACCTAAAAAGAATGAATTAGAATCAGAATTACTTTATTGTATTGGATTGTGTGCCACAGTCTGTAACTATTTGCAGGAAACAGATGAATGGAGAGATGTCTGAAAATAGGTATCAACCCTCTGAAGAAACCCAAAGACCAATGCATTTGATTAGTGCTTGATTCTTAGCTTGTAAGACTAACCAGGTAGTAGTAGAGCATAAAAATATGCATGCCTGAAATTTGGAGATTTGATTTGTTTCTCTCAGAATATTACCATTACAGCAGTCTCCAATTACCCAGTAATAACAGCTGCAATAACTCACACCTTAGCTTCAACTGGGACCCTGCTTAGTATGGTGTCAACTCACTTGAAAGTGAAGGAGAAAGCACTGGGAATGCAAGATAATTCTGAAATACAATGTAATTAGAAAA
The DNA here is from genome assembly GCA_013397295.1 of Polioptila caerulea. Lineage (NCBI taxonomy): Eukaryota > Metazoa > Chordata > Aves > Passeriformes > Certhiidae > Polioptila > Polioptila caerulea. The sequence continues at coordinate 8,325 of VYXF01007715.1, forward strand.
TAATTAAGATGTCAACAGGAAGGGAAGGTAGAAGATGATAAGGACACACAGCATCCAGATGAACTTCATCATGCTCATTTACATTTGTCATTCTGCACCTAGCAGCTGTACTGCCGAACAAGCCTTGCTTATCCTTATACCTTTCTCCCAAATTACCCTCCTATCCTGAATTATTCTTTCTCTTGCTTATATTCCTGATGAAAGAGAATTAATTAAAGAAAAAAGAAAGAAAAAAAAAGAATAAAATAAGTCTATTGTCATTATGTAATTTTGCTGGAATAGAGTTAATTTTCTTCATGGTGGCTGGTGTGGGACTATGTGTTGGATTTGTGCTGAACACAGGCTTGATAAAATAGAGCTGCTTTTGTTACTGCTGAGTAGGGCTTACACAGAGCCAAAGCCTTTTTTGCTTTTGACACTGCCATGCTGGTGAGGAGACTAGGGGTGCACAGGAGGTTGGGAGAAGACATGGATGGAACATCAGCATATAAAGTGGGGGGAAGAAAGAGGAAGAGAGGGACATTTGGAACAAGGGTGTTTGCCTTCTCATGTCACCATTATGTGTGACGGGGCCCTGCTCTCCCGGAGACAGCTGAACACTTGTCTGCCCATGGGATGCACTGAATTCCTTGGTTTTTTATTCTGCTTGTATGTGTGGCTTTTGCTTTCCCGACTAAACTGTTTATATCTCAATTCATGAGTTTTCTCACTTTTCCAATTCTCTTCCCAATCCCACTGGCAGGGAAGTGAAGCTGCATGGGGCTTAGCTGGCAGCTGGGATTAACTCGTTATAGTCCTTTTTGGTGGCCAATGTAAAGCACAATGGGTTCAAGATAAAAACAGATTTGACTTGAATGTATTAGATCAAATTTATACCTAATGATGTTCAGCTAATAATGAGCAGGCTCCTGTGCTTGCCATGGGCTAGCTTGCCTGACTAAAGATAAGAGTCTAGAGTTCATTAGTGGCCACTTGTTGTTGCCCTCTGCTCGCTGCAGGACTGTGCTGCTGATCACCTTACTGTGTTGTGCCCAAGAGCATTTTGAAAACAGCCATGGTGAAGTGCCCAGGCTGGCAGGTGGCCAGGGTGTTGCTGCACTTCTCTATGCTGCTGTACTGGACAAGCTGGAACACCAGTGTGAACTTGAGAAGAAGCATGAGTCCATGCAGGAGCAGGTATCCACTTGCAGTCCATGGAGGACCCCATGGTGGAGTAGCTGGATCACTGAAAGCAGCTGCAACCCCGCAATGGGCTCATGCTGGAGCAGGTTCCTGGAAGGACCTGTGGCTGCATGGAGACAGGAGCCCATCCTGTAGCATGTTTGCTGGCAGGATTGTGACCCTGTGAGGGACCCATGCTGAAGCATGCATGCATGGAGCTGTTTCTGAAAGACTGCACCTTGTGGAAGGCTGGGGCAGTTCATGAAGAACTGTAGCCTGTGGACCTACATTGAAAAACTTTGTGGAGAACTGTCTCCTGTGGGTGGTACTCCATGATGGAGGAGGGGAAGCAAAAGATTCCCCAGCAGCCTGTTTTGGAGAAGACCATGGTGAGACACGCTGTCTCTCTGCAGCCCATGGAGGTTAATGGTGGACCAGAGCAGGAACCTCTTGCTGCAAGGCAGGCAGGAACAAGTGAAGGACTTCACTGCAATGTTAAACCTGGCCCAAAAGGATGAGGGACAGAGCTTTTAATGGATATACCTTTAAACTGTTGCTGTAAGCCATGACTTGATTTGCATCTTTTAGGAATCACTATGACAGTAACCACCCAAATCAATGGAGGAGAAGCCTTACAAGAAGCAGTTCCAGTGCAGCAGTGACCTGACCTGAGTTTACTTTGGTGCCTAGTTATTCCATGCAACACACCACCTCCTCTGTTCCAAGTGACCATCAGAACAGATGGAGCCCAAAGCCATGGACTAAATAAACTCAATGGATGTTTTGTGAGATTTTATGAGAATTTTGCTGAGATGGTCCTCAGACTAAGGGAATAATATCTGTATATTATATCAAATAATGTAAAGAGGGTAGTGGTTATTGAAGTCATACTGAGTAGTATAAGACCCAAGTACGATGTAAATGCCAAGAAATAAGGGCTAGAATGTGCTGGGTTTAGCTGGGGTAGAGTTAATTTTCTTCACAGTGGCTGGTATTGAGTTGGGTTTTGAACTTGTGCTGAACACAGGGTTAATGATACAGAGATATTTTTCATAGTGCTGAACAGTGCTTGCACAGAACCAAGGCCTTTTATGCTTCTTGTACCACCCTACCAGTGAGTGCGCTGGGGGTGTGCAAGAAGCTGGGAGGGGACATAGCCTGGACAGCTGACCCCAACCGACCACAGGATAAACCTTCTGATTCTCTTCCCCATCCTGTTGGTGAGGAAATGACTGAGCACTTGCATGGAGTTTAGGTGCCAGATGGATTAAAACCATATTTAAACCTAAAAATATTCCAAAGACTAAAATGCAGTGCTTCTGCATTCTGTCAGGAGCACTGATAATGAAGCCCTGAAGAATGAGCCAAGTTCTGTGAACACTTCAGTGCAAAGCTTCTTTACTGATCACATTCAGTCATAAATTATGCGGAATGCTCTGGGCAGAGCATGTGAACTCTTCCTTAGCATCAGAGTAATTAACTCTGCCTTGAAGCCTCAGTCAGCCCTGAACACTGGCATAGCTTACTCATCATGGTCTGCACAACACCAGGCAGATGTATCCTGTGAACAATCTAAACTGAAAAAAATTTCTAAAGTTATTTCAAGAAAATTAATCTTTCAGACCTAGGAACTGATCAAATAATTCACATGAAGGTGGGGAACCTGAAAACATGGAACTTACAATAGAAAATATTTTTAAAATATAGTATTTTGAATAACTTCAGGTCCTAGACCAACCACAAATTGGTGGCTTAGTATTTCTGACTTACCAGAAGGCTTGTATGTTCTTAAACCATAATCTGATATATTTTGTGTATCAATGGACAACATTCCTCTCTCATTCCTCTCTCTCTTGGTTAAGACTGTTCCTGTCATGACAGCATTTGCTACAGTAGAATATTCATCTTTCAAGATACTTTGACAACTTTATTTTACATTGCAAAGAGAATCTGCAAGGACTAAATTGTTTAAAGAATAGACAGTGGAATGTGTTTTAAATTATATCTGGGATTTTTAAAAGGTATAAATCCCAGCATATTATGTGCTATTTTAATAATACTAATAATAGTAGAAAAAAACACTCTCATATGCTTTATATGTGCTGAGAGTTTTAATTATGTATGACTTTACCTTGCTTCAGATATGTCTTTCTGATCTCCCTAAACATCAATATACTGTAACATGTTTCAAGTGTTGACATGTTAAAAATTACTAAGTATTTAGACAAACTGAAGTAAAGAAGATGGGAATTGTAGATTGATATATCCTTGCAGTAAAGACAATGAACAGTAGACTTGACTGTAACAGGAAAGTGCCTCAGTTCCAGACTTTAGACCCCACCTGAAATGCTTTATCTATCCATCTCTGGATCCACAGAAGGGAAAGAAAAAAAAAAAAACAAAAACAAACCAAAAAAACAGCAAAAAACAAAATGAAGACCAGAAGGTATTTCTTCAGCCTTAATAAAAGAACTTTACATACATATCATTCCCTGAAGAAGGATCCACAGGTAAATTGCTTGCCTCCTAAATTTCAGGACATGCCTTTATAACTTCAGGAACATTCCAGTACTTTTAGTGGTAAATACCATTATTGCATTACTGGTGTTTCTCTGAGATAGTTTCCCCACATACTCAATCTTCGAAGTGGCCAATTTCTCAATGACGTGCTCTAAATGATAAAGATGATGTTTATGCTGTAGCACAGTGACCATAATTCTCAAATAAATCCAGTAGTTTTTCTAAGACAACCTAAACCTTGATTAAAATAAAACAAAACAGAGACTTAAGCAGAGTGCTTAGATTTTTTAATTCAACCTAAAGAAAAACTAACAATCTTCTTCCCATAATTAATTTATCTCTTAACTCTAACATCTTGGGCAAAAAAACCAAGTAAATCAGTAGCTGCCAAATTATTAACCTATATGCAGGTTAACTAGACATTCTTGCTTACCTATTGGTATCTTCCAGGCATCAAAAGAGCAGAGATTTTTATTGGAAAACTGGAATGCTTTAGTTTCTTACAGATAGGTTCACTTAAATTTAAGAAGTCGATACACAGAAAAGTAAAAAAAAACATACTGACTGGCTGCAGCAACTGACAAATTGGTTACAGAAAGAATGGACTCAAATTAAACTAAGACAAGTAACTGACACTATGGTTCCAGGTTCAACAGTCTGCATCTGATCCGCTGTGGTTGTACCCAAAAGCATAGTGTGACTCAAAAACAATGCAAGCCGTCTGGAAGATAAAGTTTAAAACACTATACATAAGAAAAAATATGTAGGTTTTTGAGATAAGAAAATTTCCTGTTAAGAATTAGCTTGGATCTGTACATCATCCTCACAAGAAAGATTACAAGACAACTCTCAGACAAAAACAGAAATAAGAATCAAATTTCTCCCCCATTTGACAGGTGGAAACAGTAAGATTTAATTCAAATGGCTGGTAAAGTGTGAGAAATAACTTAGTGTACTTCCTAGTTCACATAACTTTGCCTTACTAAAAATGAACTTCACCACACACAACATTATTATTTGCCGGGCTTGGATTACAGCATGATACCTCCCTGTCTCCAGCTAAGACATACAAAATTATTTGTTCTTTCACTGCTCACATCCTTGCAGCATTACAGCAGTAGGATTGTTATCCTTGATGGAAAAAACTGTTTGATTCCTGCTGTAGCTTTTCTTACAGCTTTTGTTCCAAAAGGCTGTATCCTATACTGTGAGTCTTTCTCACTTTGCAAAAACTACACTGGTAATGCTATGCTGGTTTCTTTTCACATGGAAAGAGCATCCTGATGCCAATATTTGGAACTTGCACTATACCAACCAATGTGTACTGCCCCTCAGTACAAAAAAGTTTTATTGTTATAGAGCTCATATTCCAAGTCTGTCTACAATTTCACAGCAAATAGTTCTTACCTTTGCTGCAAAACTTGTTTGGTTTTTTTTTTTTTTTTGCAACTTTAGGAGGACAACTGTAGCATGAAGAGCTGAAAGCCTGAGCTACTCTCAACCATTCACTCTTTAGCATATAGAGAGACAAATATTACCAGCAGTTCTACTACAGTTCAAGGAAGCAAGAAAAAACTATCAATCATCGTAAGGCAAGTTCTTTGACTGCAGAAGAAAACTTGTCTGTCAGACCTCACATAATTAGCTATGTGTTTTAAACAAGTTTGCTGAAGTGTTACTGTTCACAGCACATATGCCAATGCAGCTATTATATTTACATTTAATATCTGAGACAAATTGACAGGTATCACACTGACTACATCATGCTTAGATAAGTGCTGATTTTTTACTTCTGGTTAAGAGCAGCTTTCCTTTAATTCTGTGGATTGTAGTTCAAGTTTCTGGTACCAAGTAGAAAAACATGCCAAGCTACTGCAAGATTTACTTTCACTATAAGTGAGTCAATGTTGATTTGCTATGTTATATTGTGTTATTTCTATGTTAACAACACTGCCCACCTACCAAATATTTATTTTATCTTCATTCAAAGAAAAAAAAACCCAAAAAGCCACACAACTCTACAACTGCAATTAAAATACTTAGTCAGTTAAATGTCCAAATCTGATAAGTCCCCAAGTGATTCTCCATTTTTGGTAAATCAAGATAATGCCACAACTACCTCAATTGCTTTGAGAAGGCCAAATAAAAAAAAATTAGTTCAACTCACACCAAATACAAAATCAGACCAGTAGCAATACTTACAGGAGTTGAAAAATGGACAGATTTTGTTTCGGATCCTGCTGTATCCACTATCCTTTCACAGTATATTTACAAACAAGCACAATCTAAATGGTCTCCTCACATTTGAAATGTCAGGGCTGCTTACTAATCAATGAAATATTTGCTTCTTATTTCAACTACAGTGTTTAAACACTTCAGGCAAGACAGGTATTTCCTTACGAAGTATAAATTACACAAATCTAGAACACCAGGACAAACTGCACAGTTATCACACACCACACCTAACAAAATAGTCATGTTCTTCCCTTCTTTCGTTTACTAGAAGAGAGATTGTGTATCTCCTAGAATAAGAGGAACCCACAAAAGCATCCTTACCTGAGTTTTGTAGTATTTACAAGAATTGCTGTTTTTATCTTCTTTCCCTTCCCATCTCTCCTCATACCTTCCCAAGATCCTGAAGTCCCAGGTCAAAAGTTCTCTACACTGCAGAACTATGTGCATGATACACCTACCTAACATAAACTTTAAAAAATGCATTAGTTTTGCACTTGGAAGTGTACCATATTTTATAACAACATTCAGCATTTGCATGGTTTCACTTAGAGACAGTGCCCACAAAAAAACTATTATACTACCACATAAAAAGACACAGGACAATAGAAGGAAAGGTTATGAAGTTCTCAGCACAAGGTGTATATGATAAAGTTAAAATCTTTCTGTTAAGACTTTGCTCTAGGACCATAAATTTGCTTTAAAATATAAACAAATTGCATGTATTTTACATGCCATGAATATAATGAGCTGTTACACAGAACTAAAATAATAAAATCCCAAGAAGTTCTGTGCAGACGTAACAAAAGAAGTTCCTCACCTACAGGACAGAAGTAACTAGCAATCTTTACATACATGTATACACATATACTTGCCTAACCTAAAAACAACATTAAAAATGTATAAAGTTAATTTTAAAATTGCTCTAATTTATTCTAAGATTGTCCAGATATGCTCAATAGAACCATCTTCAAAACACCAAATATTTAAATTTAACTGTGCTACAGCAGGATGCAATGCAATTCATGTGCCAAGGAAACACTTCCATGTTTAAACTATTGATATGCACATATATATGCACAACAGATTCCACCCTGAATTTTTCCCCTTGAAAGAAGCCAAGCTTGTATTTTGCTACAAAAATCCCCAGCTGTATTACACAAAGTACTGAAGACAAGAAAAGTGAGGTGGTCATTGGTCTCTGCTCAGCACCGGTGAGGCCACACTTGGAGTACTGTGTCCAATTCTGGGCTCCTATATCAGGTGGGTAACAGGGGCTACAGGGTTGGCTTCTGTAAGCTTTCAGAAATTTCCCCCATGTCAAAGAGAGACACTTCCACCTGGCTCCAAGACAGACTCACTGCTGACCAAAGCTGAGCTGAACAGCAATGGTAGCAATGCCCCTGTGATAACACAATTAGGAGAGGGTAAAAAGAAAAGCCATCCAACACCAGCTGAGAAAGACAACCAACTCTCCAGACATCAAGGTTAGAAGAAGGAGGGGGACAAGGTGATTTAGGTGCTGGAACAGAAATTCTTGAACGCTGTGGAAAAAACACAATGACACAGTTTGTGCCCCTGCAAGCCAGAGAAGTCCACAATGGAGCAGATACACATTCTGCAGCCTGTGACTGAAATACAGAAAGGTCCTAATTGAATATCAGGAAAAAGTTTTTTTTTCTGTGAGGCTGAAAACCCACTAGAACAGCTTGCGCTCTCTCCATCCTGAGGATTTTCAAAAGCCATCTGCATGTAGTCCTGAGCAACTGACTCTTAAGTGGTCCTGTTTGAGCAGGGGTTTGAAAGAGATGGCCTCCAGAGTTTACTTCCAAATGCTGACGTTTCTTACCACAAGCAAAAGGTCCTTCTTCCCTGACAGGTCTTTAAAGTGCCAAGACAGAGTGCTTCATAGGCACCAAGAGTTCCCTACCTGCATTACTGCACTGCGTGTTGCTGAGTCCTCACATTAAGGGAAAACAGTCAGCCATTACAGAGTCTGAGGTGACTAAGGCTTATCTCAGCTCAAAAAGCCACTACAAAGTGATAAACATACTTTGATTCAAAGGTTTTCCCGCTCTCTGAGTGTTTGCAGTCCTCCTCAGGTGCTAGTCGTGGCGCAGGCCAAGAGATTTGTGTGTTATCACTGGGGGGCGAACAGCCACAAACTCAGGGCACTTCAGTAGCCAGTGCAATTGGTCCTGGCTCCTCAGTGCTCTGGGGCACCCAGCACCGCTGAGGGCTCCCAGCCACCTCCTCCTTCCCGACCGCCTCCGGCAGGTACCCCGCGACAGCTGAGTCCCACCGGCTGGGCGGGAGCAGAGTGGAAGGGAGATTTCTCCTGGAATGGGAGCAGCGTGCCTGGGGGGAACGGAGGGGGAGGCACGTGTGGAAGGCGGCTGAGGGGCTGGTGGGTCACTGTCCGCTGAGGGCTCCTTTTCCTGCAAGGAGACCCTCGGGGAGGCCCTGTCCCCTTGTCTGCCCACACGGAGCCCCCCCGGCACTCGGCCCTGTCTGCCCTCTCTGCCCACACGGAGACCCCCCGGCACTCGGCCCTGTCTGCCCTCTCTGCCCACACGAAGACCCCCCGGCACTCGGCCCTGTCTCCCCTCTCTGCCCACACGAAGACCCCCCGGCACTCGGCCCTGTCTCCCCTGTCTCCCCACGCTCCGGGGCCCTCTGTGCCGCCCGGTTCGTGGCGCCGGAGCAGCTCCGGCACTCGGCCCGTCTCTCTCGCACATGGCGCGCGGTGCCGGGCAGGCTCTGCAGGAGAGCGGCTCTCCCACGCCGGCCGGCACGCCCGGGGGGCAGCGGGCGGCAGCGGCAGCCGGGCTGTGCCCCATCTGCCTGGGCGACGTGGACAACGCGGCCCACGTGGACACCTGCCTGCACACCTTCTGCTTCGGCTGCATCCGGCACT
>VYXF01007715.1:19705-36624 GCA_013397295.1 Polioptila caerulea
AAATTCCACAACAAATTCAGGGTGCTAGACCTCAGTATCTTAAAAAAACTTACACTTTTGAGAAGAAAAGAAGAAAAAAATATCACAACCAAAAAAAACCCTAACACTTGGAAACTCTGACTAAGCATCAGCTAAGAGAATTAGATTCCTGAACACCTTCGGATATGTAGGCCTAAACAATTAATTCTGTACAACACAGAATTAGAAATTAGCACAGGGAACAAGACTGCAAATTTCCAGATTAACACCCTTATTTCTGGATCTTCTTTCCCTTTTCAATAGACATGACAGATACTAGAGGTAAGCCTTCAATTTAGAAAAACACATTATTGTAGCTCATAACTATCTCTCACAAAGTATAATCACAAGCCCTATATTATTTCTATTATTTCACATTAAAACAGTATGTTTCTAGCATATTAGTTTCTTGTGTCTTCCACTTTACCCATTGGATCTGATAGTTTGACACTGGTTTATTTTAAACAGGGTAAAATGTTATTTCAGAGTATAAAATAAATTTTCTTTTCTCTGTAATTTCCATTACTGAAACTGCTGACAAAAATGCAAAAAAAAAAATTTAAAAAAACCAAACAAAACAAAACCTTGTCTGCAAAGTAATATTTAAACAACTGTTTCCATACTGAAAGTAATTCAAAGTAACAATCATTTTTCAAAGCTAACTTCTGAAACCTGTAGTGTTAAGGTTTATACATTTAGAACATTCTTTAGGCTTTACCACATGCTTTTTTTCTTTCTGTAGAGAGGACTGTAGCTGTCAATCACACTTTCTCTCGCAACACAAATGTTTTCCAACTTTTACTTATTGCTTCCACTACATGTAATTTAGGAAGGTTAGCACTAAAAACAACTGAAGAACCTGCATAAGTTAAATACATAAATTATTATTAGAGTGACAGAAAAGGTAACAAGTGTCTTGTGACTCCATTTGCTTTGTTTGTTAAGGAAGAGAAAGCTAATTAACTGCAAATGGCAGCCATAAAGACCTAGATCTGTTTATATTCTATCTGTTTATTTACATAAGCTCTGGAGAAGCTAAAATATATTTCACATTTAAACTTCACTCCCCCCTGCCCTGTCTCCTTTCTGGAAAGCAGCATGTTATTCCAAAACAGTAAGTATCTACAGAAAACTGAACACATCAGGCATAAAAACTTGAATAAGTTATTTTTAATAAACAATTCCCTGTATTATTTTAAATATGCATATGCTATATATATATTAAATATCTTCATTTTTTGATTATCATATCTAGAATTTTGTTGTAAAGAATCACTCTGTATGAAAAATTTAATCTAAAAATCACAGCAAGAATAGTGGTTGAAAATTTATACTTTATGTGACATTGTTCAACCTTTAGACTAGAAAGGTTGGGTATTTAAAAAAAAATTGAAAATACTGCAATTTTTATTTCATTTCAGATTTCAAAGAGAAACTTAAAGTCTTGTTAGAGTAGGTATTTTAAGGACACACAAAGCGAGAGCTTTAGAACTCTCTTCTTTCACTGTCTTCTATCACAGTTTCTTGTCTTGCAAAGTATAAGAAAGGGAAAAAAGCAGTAAAGGGGAGAAAGCAAGGGCAAAGGAATGGGTGATGGATGGACAGAAAGAAAAGAATGAAAAGTGTACTTTCTGTCCTTGCTCTCTAATTGTTTAAGGTACAGAAGTCAGAGCCTGTAGAGTTTTCATGAAATCTTAGTTTTTACTACATATTTTTCAAAAACTGAAAACTACTATCTTTTATAGAAATCTATCTGTGCTAAAATAGTTCTCAAATTTTTCCTTCCCTATTCTTGTACTGAATGTCTTGATCCTTTTCCACCTCCATCTACAGCATGTGCTTATTACAAAATCTTTTCTCAATCCTCCATGCTATAGTCAAGGTGTCACCAGCTGGCCTTGCCTTCCTTCTGTCTTCTATCACAAATGCATTGATTCCCCTGCACAAAAATTGATTTTCCAAAAACATCTTCCATTTAGAAATTGCTGTAATAGTCAACTGTCCATAAAGAAAGGTATCCAAGTAGAGGACAACAAATGAAGAGACCACATTGTCAGCCTGCAAATTGAAACTCCTGGCCATTTTAAACATCTTTGCTCTTGAATTGACACCATGTGCTACAAAGGGAGCTAAAGAAAAAACATGTTGCTAGAATCTTTAGGAATTCCAGCCACTAATAGTAGAAACTGAAGTGACCAGGTTCCTAGGAGAGTTAATGCTGAATTTAAAACACTAGGAGGAGCTTTGTTCAACTTCAGTTCAGAAAATGAAAATGAGTAGAAAACAACTGCACAAAAATCCAGATAAGAAAATCCATAACCGATCCTCCCCAGAAAATAAAGGAAGAATTCATTCTAGAAAAAAAAATAAATAAATTGGCCCAGGGGGTGGCAAAACACACACACAAACACACACAAGTGAGGTGTAACAATGAGGTAAGGTACCAGCTTATTCACATGGCTTTCTTACACATTCATTATAGTGTGGAAAACTAGGTAAGTAGTATATTACAATGTTGTAACTGCAGTTTTAAGAATATTTCCTATACATTTTCTACAAAACTAGTCTCTAGAGATGCAGTTTAGTAAGCATAGCTTTTTCCCAAAGTGTGTTCTGTCTTATCCTTAAATCAAAAAAGCTCATCCATGTACTCCAGGGTTTCTGAGAAATCTTTATTATGAATAATAAATGAATAAATGAAGAAGAACCAGAATGCTGTCTGGTTCTTCTTCCAGTTTAGCATTGGTATAGTGGTATTGCAGTTCAGCCTAAAAAGAATAATCAGGACAGGGGTCTACGTGTTTTCAAGCAAGGTCAAAGAAAACCCCAAACATAAGAAGTTAATATTTTCTAACTAAAATGCCCATCATCACTACTGCCATAGTATCTAAATGATATAAATACAGAAGCAGTACAAAGACAACAAAACAGTTATTTACATAACCATCCTTAAACAGTTTATGGCAAGGAAGTTGAAGTGTTTAAACTCCCTGAAACGTTAAACACCAATTGCATAAAAATAAAATTGGCTACTGTAGAGATATTTGAAAACAGGCTGAGACACCAATCCTTATTTTTATGACAAGCACCTAGAAATACTACACACACCTGGTAGTTTTTAACACCAAGTGCAGCCTGTGTGAAATCCATCATCTAATTTTTTCCCACCTTCTCATGATTACTGATAGAGACTGCCTGATACCTACAGAGAATTTGAAGCCATATGATAAATATTTATTTAATTTGCTTCTTTTTGATCTTTCTTGTTCTAGTATGCAGAAACTTCTTTAAAATATGAAACATGAAATATAATGGAAGATTAAAATAATTGGTATGATCTTTCTTACTCACATGTTATTTTAAATGCTCTGAGTAGTTATCTCTCTCATACTAGATCATATTGATAAATCAGTTATCTGACCATCAAGGTAACATACTACATTAGGAGTTCCCCTACAGTGACTGAGCTAACAAAACTTTTAAAATTGAATTAATTTTAAAGATTCAGTTAATGAAGATGTTATTAGGTCAACTCCAATAGTATCATTGAAGATAAACTGCTAAACCAATGTAGCTCTATTATGTTGCAGTCATGAATGAACATAAACTTCAAAAAATACCTTAATTAGATTAGCTACTGAAATACAATTGTGAATTACACAGACCTTAATACACTAAGAATGTTGCTAAGGCACAGCTAATCCTAGAAGTTCTAATCCATGGAAACTCTACTTTGGCTGCTTACTAACTTCATTTTAGTACAAATTGCAGTGGCTTATTACACTGCTTGAGTAGATTTGCTGATTTGGACAACTGCAAAATCATTACGGAAGGCGTGTGCTGTACAATGTAATAAAAATAAATCTCAAGTGATGTTAACCAGTTTCTTCATAATGCAACTAATGTACTAATCCTCTTGCTTTTCTCACCCCTCTTTAGAATATTTAGAATTCAACTCTCTAATAGGTGATACATGAGTGATTATATTCATCTTATTAGAGGGTTGAATTCAGAACTAGCAGCAGAACTAAGTCTCCTCATCTCTAGACTTAATAATATACACAAAATTAACATCTCTCTCCATACAGCCATTTACTGTTTTGCATGTCCTAAGTATTTCACTGACTTAAGCCTAGAAAAAAATTCTCAATATATCCAGTAGATGTTTCATTCTCTATATAACCTCTAGGCTAGAAAAACCAAAACGACTCTCAGGCATCCTGGCCCATGCATTGAAAATCCTTATCTAAGAGTTGAGAATCTTTAAATTCATACTCTGTTTTCCCACACTCCTTTTCATGATCTTCAATATGTCTCTTTGCCTTTCCAACCATTCAATCCTCTTTATCAACCTTCCCATCTCTGCACCAGTAATATCCAGTAGTAAAGAGATGGCAATATATAGCACAAAAGGAATTATTCACATATTTGTAGGACTGAAACTGTTGACTGTAACAATTGAGTCCTGCCAGATATTTCCTATGGAAATAAGATCTGGCTAATGATGATGACCAATAAATCAATTCCCAAACACCTAATCATTTTAATTCAAAGCTTCCCAGATGAACAATAGACACTGACAGCAATTGTACAATCTGCAAAAATTAGATTTCCCATTTAAAAGCAAATCATGAGGAATAAGCTCATTGCTGAACAGCAGGTCAGTTATGCAGTGACAAGGCCACAGGAACATTGACATGGAATCTTTTTAATGACACCAGCATAAATGAAAAACAAGGAATAGTTCTATGTAACTTCCTTTGGCATCTAGACTATCACCATGCTCTGGCATTTAGCTCAGATTTAGCTCAATAGATTTTTTTCAATTGATTAAGGTACTTAACTCAATAAATTAATGAAATCCAACTCACTTAGAATTGGATACAACAATTCTATTCTTAAATTACTTCCTTACATTAGTCTTTTGCTAGCAGAGTATATACTATTCTAAAGCATATTTAATAAACTAGATAGCAAAACAGCATTGAAAGCATTTTAACTAAATCATATCATGTTGCTGAAAGTTTCTGAAACTGGTAGCTGAATAGCTCAATTACCCAGTGCTAGTATGTGTTTCTAGTCAGTATCGTACCAAAAAAGAAAATACAATCCTAAACAAAAGTGAACACAACATAGATATTTATTAATTTGAAAAAAAAAAAAAAAAAAAAGGTTTAATAAAATGGACTAAGACACGCAAGAATACGTAGTTATTTTTAGTAAGAATATATATAAAACAACTGCATTTCTGTGGTAATTGTCTACAGACAGAAGCATGGATGAAAAATGTAGCAAAAACAAATATCCCCAACCCCACACCTGGAATGTCCCCTCACCACCATGACCTTTCAAACAATCAAGAGTGATATCTCAGTAACATTGGTCAGCTCCCTCAGTATTCCTGTGTGTATTTTCCCTGCATCAATGTACTTTTGTATGTCCTGTTTGTTTAAACAGTCACAACCTGACGCCCCTCCACAGAGAGTAAACCTTCGATGATCCACATGTTTTCCACTGGTACCTGCAACACCTGAAGGCAGATCTTACCAATAAAGACCAAGGTGAAGAATGTACCTTGGGTACCTTGGCCTCTACCATTGTCTTTTTCTACCAGATCTGCCTCAAATTGCATCTAGAGAACTTATCTTTAATTAATCTGGACATTTCATTCCCTGTCCTCCCTTCCACACATTTCTATGTTTAAATAAAATCCGAAGAGAGCATTGACAGCAACTTATTTTTCACACTGATCAGCTGTTCCCTTGTGATCAAACTCACTGCAGGGTATGCAAGACTGTGACATCACAATGGTTTTAGTCATACAGCTACAGCTTGGTATTTTGTTGATTCAACTAAAAATTAAACTACTTGCTCTTTTCATTACACATTTGTCTCACATACTGAAGAAAAAATACAGAATGGAAGTGAAAAGTGCAGGGAAGAACTGTAGTGTGCACCCAGAAATGACTCCCTGTACAAGTTGGGAGTCTCTCCACATTTAAGGCATCATTACCTGGTAAAAGGTATTTTTTTAACACTACAATAGTTTTGTTTCAGATATTAAAAACAACAAAAGAAAGCTGAAATAGTACTAGAATTCATTTGGGAACACCCCCTCCCCCCCTTCCTCCAAACTTAAATATATGGCACAATTGATGTATTAATAAATTTTAATGAAATTACCTAGTCGAACACATTAGGGAACTGAAATTTTTTTAAAAGAACTGATCTATGTCTGAACCTATAACATTCTGTTTTTACAGTAAGTATTACTGCAGTTATAAATTAATATTATTTTGAAATAACAACACCAGATACATCCTACATTTGCCACTTTTATAAGAGCACTGGCATGCCAATTAATTATTCAAAGGAACTACACTGATTTTAATGTCACATTTGTCATGTGAAAGCAACCTTCAAGTTCAAAAGAGACTGTCTTCTACAGAAAATGAAAAAACAGGCCGAGCTACTGAGACTTCAAGTAATTAACAGCAGTATTTATCTAATGATTAGAGGCTTAATATATTTTATTTCAGTGAGCTAAATTACTGTAAGGTGGTATCACCAATATTCTCATATTCATGTAAAAACTGAATGGCATATTATCTCAAGGCATTAATAACTTAATGTTACTGATTGGTTTTGGCTTGGTAGTTATATTCTGTGATCAAGTAAGAGAAAATTAAAATAAGGTTTGCTTCATAAGTCAGCACCTTCAGTGACTGTAATAGAAAATTTCTGTGCTTCTAGGAAGACCTAGAAATTTCCCAAGTTTCACAGGGCTTGGGCTTTTTGTTCTAGTATGCTTCAAAAATTAAATAATGACAGACAGCAATTCACACACTATATCTGTAAAATTCTCCAAAGAGAAGTCCTTAATGACAGCTTTCTCATCAATAACTAATACAAAATAGGTAGCCTCAAGGCCTACATTTAAGATTGTATGATCATGGTCAGTATTTTCAGAATAGTCAAAAATTCTATTAAAAACATGAGACAAATGAAACACAAAGAACTAGTGCATGAAAGTATAAATATAAAGCTGTATGTAATATTTAGCAATACTATTTAGATACTCTCCAATTTATTACAACATAAAATGCATTTGGAAGAAAAATGGCAGCAGAATATTTTTTCTCAAAATACCACAGAAATCTTAAGATTCTCAATTGTCAGAATCATAGGAAAACATCTAAGAAAATCTGTAAATCTTAGGCAACTCAAATTTTCCAGCAATGAAACTCTTGCAAAAAAAGTAAAATATGAGCATTCTGAAGAATTACTTGCCAGAAATATAAAAATACATAAATCTCATCTAAACAGGCATAAATCTCATAATCTGAAAATTCCATCTCTCTCTTCAAAAGGTCACCATCAAAGATTATTTTTGTACACCTTAGTCCTCTCTAGATAAAAGAAGGTCTGATTCACAGGAATACTGCACAGCAGCGTCCTGCACCTACTTTTCCAATACAAGTAACTTTAAAATCTTCAAGGGTGTATAACAAAGAGAGATTCTGAACACACAAGCTCAGGTCCAATGCACAAACAGCATTCTGTACTTATATTTGATTAACAGCTATGTTTATGTGATGTAGACCTATTAAGTTGGGTGTTAAGTATTTAATTAAGCAGAAAAACATCTCATTGACATTCTTCACTCTTCTTGGCAGGTAAATGTGGCATAAATAACAGTATATGATCAAAGACTGAATATTGTACGTGGGTAAATTTATGAAAGAATATCATACATGCTCCAGTAACATATAAATAACAGTTAAGTTAAAAAAATTAATTAGATCTTGTAGTCCTCCACACAACAATTACATTTAATGCTAATATAGCTTTTTGCTTGGAAGCATTCACTACATCAGCCAGTTTTTTTACCCATTAAAAAAACTCCACTTTTTTAAACATCTTGTAATTTTACACAGCATTTCATCAACACTACATAAACTGACATTATTGCTTGTATTAGTTATTTTAGTCACAGTTATTGTATTGAGAAAAGAAAGACATCACTACAAAAAATAAACAGAAAGCATATGAGATGTTTGTTTCAGAATTAGTGTCTGGTCAATTATTCCAAACTGCGCTTTTCAACTTATAGACATTAAACAAAAAAACAATAGTTTCAACTTCTTACACTAAATTATAGTATAATTGTTTTTACAATAAATCAATATCAGACTAGAATATGTTTACATTAAATGAAAAACACTGAAAATAAATTTGCATATCAACAGCAGTAATTAAAAAAAAAATAGGATTAAACACACAATGCCATTATATTTTATGGCAATTCAGTGGAAGGATAAATGCACAGCCCAACAAACTACACAGATTTTTTGCCAAACTTCTTGTTCTCTATTGTCCTTCGAACTTCAGCGACCTATTTCCTCTCAGTCTTTCTTTTCACATTTTCAAACACTTGAATGAATTCCCAAAGTTACATATTCTTACAGTTAAAAATAAGTAAATAAAATTTGAAGTATTTTCTTTTCTCTTTTGCTTCTATTTTTTTTCAAGATTTTCTGTTTTACATGCTACAAGACTCTACAATCAATTTTCGGTCTTCTCGGTTTTTAGTTATTACATTAAATAATTTTATCTTTTATAAAAATTATAAGTTCTAAGAAATGCAGAGTATCCTTTCCAGACCCATGTTTCACTTGAACTCCCCTAAAAGCACAGAAAGCAAAGAAACACTCATTACCATCATATCTGGCACAGAGTCAAATATCTAACCTCTGCTCTTTTTGATTTGAATGGAAAAGGAGTTTTTTAAATTATGAGGCAAGCAGCCCGATAGGTTAGGTCTGGGTGAAGCAGAAGCCTTAATCTGCAAATCCAGTTATTTATGTTTGTCCAATAAGAACAATATTAGTAAGTAACTATTCTAAGCAACATCTCTGATCTAAAAGTAAAAGCAAGCACTAATATAACATATAGAAATCCACCCATGTAGGAGAAGGGCAACAAGGAGATGAACAAAGTTAATGACTATACTTCTGGGAAGTAAAATACATTCTTACAGGAATATCTGATTGTAACGTACATGATTTAAGAATATGTGTTTGCCATAAAAAATAGTAGATAGTATTGTTACAATGTAAGGTTAAAATGCTTGAGACTTCTCTGAAAATATCACAACTGTACTATACAAAACAATGATCAGTAAAAATACCTTTTACAGTCATAATCTATGAATGCTGTAGAAGTTATGTTCCTGTATTTTAAAATTTCTTCTTTCTATATCCTAGCTATAATTTCATTATCTGATTTTAAGCTTATTCTAATTTACAAACATCTAATTCTGCTAAATCCTTCAAACTCTCCTAGCTCTCCAGCTGTGACAGTGTTTACTTTACCACATAAATACTTCTGTAGTGCACAAAATTAGTTAGCAATCCACAAATGCTAGTCAAACGCTTTTGCTTAGACATCAGACTCAGACTAGATTACAATCCTAAATATTCAAGAGTTTAAATAAGTAGATAGTCTCAATAACAAACATAATACAAATTCAGAATGTTGTTCAGACTACCACTTAACTCACAATTCAAATAACAGAACTCAGCTTTTTTTAGACAATCAAATAAAAGCATCTTGTTTCATTGATTATATCCAAAATATGTCTCTGTCACCATGCTAATACCCTTCACCATGAGAACTCTAGTGTCAAATGAGGAAAAACTTAAATTCTTTACTGTGGGGTTGATGAGACAGTGGAACAGGTTGCCCAGAGAAGTTGTGGATGCCACAACCCTGGCAATGTTCAAGGCCAGGTTGAATAAGGCCTTAAGCAACCTAGTCTAGTCCTATCCATGGGAGTTGGAACTAGACAGTGTTTAAGGTCCCTTCAAACCCCTTAACATTCTATGATTCTATCAAAATGCTGAGATTAACAGTTAAAGTTAATACTATCTGTAGTCAGACCTAAAAGCCCCACTGATAAGTTCTTTCAGAATTCAGTTTTAAAAATTCCTGAGACAAAACACTAGTGACAAACATCTGAAAACACTGAAACATCAAAATCCAGTGAAACATCTCAAGTCAAGTCTGTAACTTCCAAATGTTAAATTTTATATATTTTCTTCAATTCTGTACAGGCCCCAGAATTTCCCGTTATCAGTAACTAAGGATGAACGTTTTATACTCTTAGAACAGTATTCATCTACTCAGAAAAATGGTGTCATATTAATGGAATATAGCAGATTACAAAAACTAATTTGTCCTTTTTGTTAAGATAGTTGGCCTTTCCTATAGTGACACTTCAACACCATCCCAAAAACAGATACAGGAACTGAAAAGAGGCGTTAATGTAGTGTCAATCTACTGCTTTGTTTAACAAGTGTTACAATTTTCAACAGCTAGCCAGGTCAAAACATTTAAAATGAAACCTAATCATCCAGAATTACAACTATTACTATTTTGTGAGATGATTTCTGTCTCTCATTCCAAGTCACTTGCTTGTCCATATATTTCTACCTTTTGCATATAACAGGTCTTGAAAATATGAAACACTGACAAATTAGTGACATAAAACCAATCTGTTATTCAGCTGTATTTATTATCTTTTAACAGTATACTGACAAGATATTTCCAAACTTTTCTAAACAACACGTATATCAGTACAGTGAGAGGTTTCTATGAAGACCCAGTACAGGTCAATTTATAAAAGAAGTTGAGATTTAAAAGCAATTTAAAGTGGTTACTAAATAATCTTTTTCGTTAACAGCTAATTAAATGTTTCTTTGTTTTCCCAATGTTCTAAAACTAGTAGACATTAAAGCCACCCATTTTAAGCACCTTCTCAGAGTTTTAGTACCTCAGTTTTCAAAATTACTTTCATTTTGCAAAGAGGTTCACCACTTAGAGAAACAGAACCTCCCTAAATTCGACACTAGTTAACTGTGAAAAGAAAACCATGACAACTGTTTGTACTCTTGCTTTATTATTACATCCGGCCTGGTCACTATTGGAAATTCAATCTATTATTGTTGCTAGGAGCCTGTTGCTATGCAACCTAAAAGGGTTATGCGGCACTTTCAGGCTGAGAAGCCTTAAAAACACCACAGGCCTTCTTCTATGGTTCTAACCAGTTTATTTAAATAGATCAACACTCTCCTTAGTCAATCCCAATTCAGGTATACCATCAAAAAAAGTTACAATGACAGATTTGAATACTGTGTACAAATACAAACCCCCAAAAATTACATAGAAGCAATATATCTGACCTATACCGCATGCTACAACAAAGCAGACAGCAGTATTTCCTCTAATCCATCATTTAAATTAGCAAAGTTAAAATCTGTTAACTCAAACCCTGTCAAAGGTTAACCTTCACATACTAAGCAGCTAGTATAATGAAGTTGCTAAATATGCTCTGCAAAGATATTTTATAATAAACTCCTAACAGAACAATACATTTTCATACAATTTTCATACTCTAGATCATAAAAGTGTGACTTTGAGGAAAAAAATTAACTTAACTCTAAAATTGCAGAATATTCATGGTTATAATCTATATCAAAAGATGTCCAACAAACCTCTAAGCAGATTTCAAGCGAATTCTGTTTTTGTGTACCTTTGTCACCTTTACACATTGTACATACTAGAGATCTATGTAAATCTCTGCAGATTAATTTATTTCAGCAATATTTTTGTAAATCTGCTGAAGAATGGCTAAGAAATGACATGCAAAAGAGCTGATTATTACGGCTTTTCTTTCTAATAATTTGAGGCAGTTCCAGGCTGCATCAAAGAACAAGTTGTTCCATGGCACCAGAATTAAGAAAACACCATTTCCTCTAGCTTGGTCCTTTAAATGGATACATACAACACTGTAGGATGACTGTATTTGCCTGACTATCTAGAATGTTGGGAGTGAAATATAAGTTACAAATGCCTCTTCTTCAATGGTAGCACCTATTTTTACTTAGGTTTTCAAGCTAATTATTTTGTTAGTATGTTTTTCTGAAACTTCTCATTCTCTTTCAAATCAGATGAACAGGCACATCAGAAAAAAACCCAAACCAAATTTATTTTCTTAAGAGTACAAATTTAAGTACTGTCCCAGAAGTTATTGGAAATGTTAAGATTAGTTATCTAGCCAACAGATGTAACAGACAGTGCCACCAAAGAGATTCCATTTTGTGGAATCATATAAGGAAATGTTTGTGAGACATATATGGAAATGCTAGGGTTTATCCTTTCCAAAATGCTTTGTACTACTTAGTGACTGATGGTTTTTAGGGGAACCATGAAAACAGTAACAAACATGAAACGTGTTCTGAAGACAAAAATCTCAGATGGATGGGGGTAGAAACAGCAAATATCAGCAGAATGAATTCATTAATTAAAACTCTTCCAACAATACCTTCGTTGCTTTTCTAGAATTTTTTAGTTCGCAAAATCCTCAAAGACAAAACTGAACTTTTCACTTGTGTCACGATAACATTCAACAAAAAACCTGCCTTACTCCCTGTACTTGAGGGATTTAGCCTGGAACAATTGACAGCCACCAATCTAGTAGAATCTACAACCAAATGCTGGAATGAAACACATTCTATCGACTTCTACAGCCAGATCCATAAATCTAAAGAATTGCTGTGTATAACCACCATTGCAAATTTACTTTTTATGATTTTATTAAAAAAGGATCACTGTAATATGTTACCCTAGACATCATGACCTCAAAGATGACAGGCTGCTTGGACAACACCAACAACTACATACAGCTGAGGTGTAATAGAAGCATGTCATGCTGTAAAACTGCCTACAGGTTTAGAATTGAAAAGTAGACCAAATGCATGTACAACTGTTCCCCTGCATTCCCTGAAACAACAACAAATATACCCTGTCCACCAATACCCCCAAATAACTCAAGATCTTATTTTAAGATATTCTTCAAACATTCCACTCCTCAATAAGCGCGGTTATTTTCTGCAGAGTCTGGAGATTCGCTTGTTCTCGGGTAGCTGTTAAAAGAAACACATTCTGAATTTTTCAAATCAAGTTATTTCCAATTACATCAAATTGACTAAAAGAATGCTCTCCCAATTACATTTTTAAGTATCAATTTTGTATACATTGCCATGAAGCAGGCTAAAGCAGCTCAAGAGAAAGCTAGAGATTAGCAAACATGAAAGCAAAGTGACTGCTGGCAAATAAAAAATCAGGCAGTCCCTGAAAGCCAATCTCAGCACCTGCAGGCTACCCCTACAACCAACTGGATATATATCAGCACTGCATGATGCTTAGCAGACTAGTCACACCCCACTATCTCAGGTAAACTGTTAAACATTAAACCACATCCAAGCCAGGCATCCAACAACAGGGAAAAAAACAAAAAAAAAAAACCACCAAACAGCCAAACTGTGGATACTGAACTGCAGAGCTTAATAACTAAAAGTGAGTGCCACAAAAGTATTGAAAAAATAATTGTAACTGCAAAATATAAGTAAGCAGATATCACTGTCACCAATGATGATATAATAAAGCAGCAAAAAAAGAACTGCATTATAAACTGCAAAGGAAGGAAAAAATGCTGATATAAAAAAAATCAAGACTGGCATATACTTTAATTTGAAAGAAGAAAAGAGAGAAAGGAACATGTACAAACTTAGAAATTTAGAAACTCATTTACAGAAAGCTGTCTCATTATAAAATAATGCTTTATGTCCTAAAGATATCCTTTACCCTGCTCTACCATCTGAATTTTAAGTATCTCTTCAGGAATCTATTACTTAGCTTTGTAACTGAGTATTTGGAGTACTATAACTGTAACAAGGCAACAAATATTTCACTATGTTTATCATGTTCTTTCTTTTTTTTTAATTTAAGAAATTTATACTCAAGAGCAAATTCAGCAGCAGCAATTCTACACAAAATACAAAAGAAATGCATTATGTTGAAAGCAATGACAAAAAAAACCTCTCACTCCAAAAATACTATTTTACCAAACATGCTTGAAATTTACTATCACACTTGACAACATTATTTAGAATATTAATTATAACTTTGTTTGCCTTCCTGTGTGACCTTTCCCAATATATTATCTTTCACAAGCACATATTATTCACAAGACACTGTTACTACTGGTGTTAATTTTGATGTCCCATGAAATGAAGTATATTTTAACATTTAAAATACATGCAAATTCATACACCAAAAAAAACCCCCAAAAAATTCTGTGAGCCAAACATACAAAAAAACTTCCCACATGGCTTTTTGTTGACCTCACTATAAAAGACACTCAGTTACAAACAACACATTCTGTTTTGCTTTTCCAACCTAACAATGCTGAGCACCTGAAAAGACAGTGATTTGAACAAGCCACTTCTTGTATTTCCTGGACAGATACCAATATTTTATTTTTATTCCATGTGAGACTTAGAACAAACCACTTCAACTTATATTTTCAGTTTACAGGCATTTATTTATAAACAATAGCCTAAAATTGTTAAATTCTCTTTAGTGACCACTAGCTCTCTCTCAAAGAAACAGTTCTCTAAGCTCTTAGCTAAGATTGACTGTAGAAAGCATTTGAAAACATGAAATTGTAAAATGAAAACATGCATAAGGATTCTTATTAGCTAGGTTTCTCTAGCATGGCTTTTTTGCCCTCAAAGAAAAAAAAAAACCCCGAGTTAAGAAAAATTAAGTACAATGTAAAAACCCATGTGAAGTAAAGAATAATGAAAAGCATACTAGCATATAGAAATGCAAATAAAAAATAATAAAAAAGTAAAAATTTAGGGAAAATTCATTAATTAGAAAAAAAAGAGGAAATAATGTAATTAAGCTGGTACTGTAAAACAGTGAATACTTTAATAATCTCTGTTTACAGTAACTGTACTTATCATTCAAATTGAATATTGAGAATTGCACAATTGGATCCAAAGCATATTTGTTTATTTGTTTTCTGGCTTCTAATGTTACAAAACATTCCTAACAGAAATTTTCATATGACCTGACAAAAAGCTTGATGCCCAGGAAGTTTACATAATATTACTTTCAAAAGATGGTTTGACAAAAGGTAATAGTAACTGATTTCTATAATCATTTGGTAATATTTTTTAATTAGGCTCCAGCATACTACACCTATAGAGAATAAAAAACCAGTTCATATACAAAGAACATTCAGCAACAATATTTATTCAAGATTTATGTTATGAACAGCAGAAACGGAATTTTACTTCTAAGTCTTAAGATGAAGATGACATCGATGACTATGTAACATACCATTTCATTGTTCTTCCATAACTGCCAAGTAACAGTAAAGATAATATCAAACAGATACCATTAGGTATCTCATTTATAATACAGAGATATAGGAATCTAAACTACAACACACACAACACCAACACTGAACACTAATGATATAAATTTTGAGATATGTTTAAGCTTATTTCACTTATTGCAGCTCCCTGTTTTGCCCAGCAGGATTTCTACTACTTGAATTTCTTGACATTCATTTTAATCACTGACTTTGAAAAGTCAGGCAGGACTTGACAGGAACATTCTAAAAGACAAGCACATTGGAATAGAGGTACTTGAAAAGGTACCAAAGTACTATGTCATGATGTTAGATCTTTTAGGTGACTTTGAGTTTCACTGTGCATTCGCATAATTTGTTCAATCAGGAAAAGGATTTTTCCTCGGAAAAAAACTTCATGGAAATCCTACACCCCTCTTTAACTTAAATACTCAAATTTGACAGAGGTAAGTTTAAAAAATTATGAATAAAACAAAAATTCATCCTAAATAATGTATTTGCTTATTTAGGCCTTAATAATTTAATTCTAGGCCTTAATCATTCAATTCAACTCAGCTTATTAGCTGATGTGAAACATCTCCATTTAAATAAAGGGATTACTTTCTAATACTGCCATGATTATCAAGACTACATTTATCATAATTAGTAATGTACACATATGTTTTTGCTTATCCCTCAAGCAGGGCTAAACAAGAGTAAGAGAAATCAAAGTACATTAATTTTGCTATGGATTGAATGTTCCATCATTATAAACTCCAGTCAAAACAAACAAAAGACCCCCCAAAAAATTAGGATTATCAACCTATTTTTCTGATTTCCTGATAGTAGTTACCAATACACATTTAGATCCTTGCTCTTCATCTCTAGCCTTGCTATTAATTTTAAATCTGCAGCTATATGATAATGCAAACACTTTTTTTTGAAACAAACATCTCTTTACATACACTCAAAAATGATCGTCCTTGCTTCTGAAATCCTTTTTATTTGGACAGAGTCCAGTTTTCATCAAAATGAACAGAGATACAGGCAACTTAGAGGAAAATATTTTAGATATCTTCATTACAAAAAAGACCCCCTCTTCAGATTGCTGGCTGTTATGTACATTGGACAACACTTACAAATCACCAGGCAGTTAGCCAAATATAGAACACTTCATCAACACCCCTAACTTGTTTCAACAAAGAAAGGAAATTATCCAGCTAATTTAAAAATTCTAAATAATTTGCAATAAAAATGTTGTTTGCAGCTCTTCCTCTTTTAGTTTATTCTTCTCTTTTGCTACAACAAAAGAATTTAAAACTGCAAATTAAGGCTTTGATAAATACACACAAATAAATGTTCACAGAATTCAGCAAACTAGGGTTTTGCCAGGTATTCAACCAAGGTCTCTCCTTCTTTTATAAAACCCTTTGTTCATCATTGTCTTTTCCTGAAGAGATGTAAAAAATTCTGTTTTCCTGTTACTGCAGGTTTTTCTGCTGCTTTTATTTTTTTGCCTCTGCAGGACTCCAGTGGAAATTCTTGATATTCTATAAATAAATGTGAGGAATCCAGCCGATGTCCAGATCTAACTTTGCAAAATCCATAGACCCAAAACAACACAAATGTAAAACAT
>VYXF01007715.1:36673-47409 GCA_013397295.1 Polioptila caerulea
AAAAGGGAACCCAAGAGTTGTGTTGTTGGGGAGATCATCTCCAGGGCATCGAATCCAGGTCTTTATGATGTATGTCAAGAGGACTACTTTGTGACTCTAGCTCTACCCCTCCACTTTTACCTCCAGATGTGAGGATTCAAATGCAGTCCTAGGAAACTGAACTGGCCAACAAGACTAGAAGGCAAACTAGATCACACTTAGGAACTTCTGCTGCAGAGCAAGAATCAACTAAAATCATAGTATAGCTTGGGCTGCCATGGATTTCAGGAGGTGCCAAGCCCAACTTCCCTCCCAAAGCAGGTTCAGACTTTGGCATTAGGCCAGCTTCCCAGGGTTTTATCCAGTCAGAGCTGGAAAATCTCCAAAGATGGAGATGGCAAAACCTGACTTGGTCCAACCTGCATTGTTGGGCCACCCTCATGGGGAAAAAGGGTCTTCTTGTCTCCAATTTAAACCTCTCGTTTCAACTTACAAAATTGTCTCTTATAGTTTTACCACACACTTCCATAGGAGTGCACATCCAGGGAAGGCTGCTGTTGGGACCCCTGTAACTCTCTCTTCTCAAGACTGAACAAGTCCATGTCCTTCAGTGCCTACTTACAGACACATGCACTCCACTTCCTGACCATCTTACTGGCCCTTTGCTGAACCTACTCCAACCAACATCTTTCCCATAACTGCAGAAGAAAGAGAGTAAAAGCAGAAATGCAGATGAACATGGTATAATAAATAGAGAAAGGAGGTGGATAAACATTTCTCTCAATTTCCTGCCTATACCTGTGTTCACACAGCCCAAGAGACATTTTTGATCTTCCCTACAGCCAAGGCACACTGCTAGCACATGTTCAGCTACCTGACAACCACAGACCTGAGGGCCTCATCCAGCCTGTAGTCCCAGCCACTCTATCCCCAGTTTGCAGTCTGCAGCTACAGGTCTGTGAAGCCCTAGAGAGCTTCAAAGAACTAGCATTCCTCTCCCTTTTGGCCACAAGATTATTGTAGAAGTAGGTTAAAAGAGTATTTTTTTAGCGACCTCTTTTTTTCTAGATTTCACTAAGACAACTGTGTTTATACCTGGTTCTACCCTTTCCTGAATTCTCTACCTTAGATAGGAACTGAACTTTATCTATGAAAATACGTCTCCAAGAGCTGGTTTGAACCTTGGCTCCCAAAGTGAACCAGGAAAGGATTGGTGCCTTGGATCCCTGGGGCTTGAAGCTTTTGGAATGTGTTTAGTCTTTCTGCCTATCAGGGTATATTTTCTTTCTTTCTTTTTAAGGTATATTTTCTTTCTGCCTATCAGGGTAGAGAAAAGTACTGCAGCTATCCAGAAACTACATAACTATACAACAGTAGTCTACAAAAATATATATATGAAGGAAATATAAAAGCAAAAATTATTCTGGCATCTTTATGGTAAACTTAACCATTTCCATACTGGAAAGTTAAATTCTGTAACTAGAGCACATAAAATGCTTTTGAATCAGCCTATGGAAGACAGAAGTACTTCATGTAGAATTAATATATTTTTAAAAACATAATCTAAATACAGCCAAAGAGAGCACATCGTTGGGAGTTCAGAAGCATAGCTATAAGACAAAGTTATACTTGGGACCATACAGTTTGTTTTATGGAGATGACACAGGTAATTTTATTAGAGGACTTAACGCATTATGAATCAACAGCTCAATTCCCACTATAAACACCCAATCACATCTTCACACCATTTTTAATGGCCAAAACCTGTTACTTTCCCCTGCTTATGCTACAAACTCTGGGCGAAGTACTAAAGCATTTCTGACCAAAACTTACACACACAGACACCACTTTCTTTATGACAAAAACGTAACTTCTATTTTCCTATCTGCCAGATCCACCTGTTTTTCTGACTCAGACATTACATCTTTTGTCATTTTACAAAATATGGGAAGAAAATGCTCATAATTTTTCAAAATACTGATTATTTTCAAGTACAGAAAAAAAAATGAACTGTTGGCTCTAGCTTAACCCTTTCTTCAGTGGGCTACAGATGGCCAGTCTGTTGATGTTGAGCTCTCAAGAAATTCAGCTGCATCTGAAGAGTTACCATCCTTGGATCATAGCATGTAACATAGAAAATACAACTATGTTAACACAAGAACTTATGAGTATCACAAATCTACAACTGTGCTGAGGACACAAGCCATTAAAAGCTGCTGAGATTTACAGCACTGAGTTGTTACTAGTCTTAGCCAAATAACCTAGTATTTTGTCCTGAAGTCAAGCAGTGGGAGCCCTTCTATGGCAATCTTTCACATGCAACGTCATCCTAAAACTCCTCTTCATCTCAGTTGCCTGAAATACGTTTGTGATAAACAAACTTGTAACCAGTGATTTGAGACGGCATGAAGAATCTATCTTTATCAGGTCATGAAAGTTGGTCACTGCACTGAAATCACGATCCTGTGTCCAGCTCTTCCCTGAATTCAAGAAACGTCAGTTTTTTCACAATTCAGTAAGAAGAAATAAATACTAAAGTAGGCCAAGGAGCCAAGATACTGAAGTCCTTCAAGCCCTGTTAAGGACAGGAAATTTGACCCAGTGGCCCCTATCAAGATCATGACAGGAAATTTTAATATCTGAAATTTAAATCTGCCTCCACAGGAAGTATGAATATAAAACAGTAACAAAAAATCTGGATATCCCAGACCACGTAAGTTCATAAGGTTAGTGTTTGACCATCTGAATGACCTGAAACAACATTATTAAAAAGACCACTACACCAAACAGATACAACTGAACCAGTGTAATCCCACAACTTCTAAAACACTGGAAAGTCTGTTTCATAAGACAGAATCATTATTTACATGATAAATTATGCTATTGCTTAGTAGGACCATCTCTAATTCTGAGTTTACTGCAAATAAACCTCTCCTCAGTGTGACATAACTTTGCTAGCAAAGGGTACTTCAGACACAAAACCTAAATTCTGTGAACTAGCCCAAGGTTTGCAAAACCCTAAGCCTTTCTCATCTCCACACCACTACAGACCCCAGCATACCGAAATCTCTAAACATTTACTTGCTCACTACTGTTCCATGAAATACCCTCTCAGGACTCAGTGCTCCTTACATTAGAAAAGTTTCAGAGATGAAGAAAGCCAGAGCAACTCAGAACAACCTTTCATCAGAAAGCATATGGAAAGAGACAATACCATGAAGAGTTGTATTTTCATGTTAATTCATTCACTCTTGCCTCACTTCAAAATACAGACTTGCAGCTCAAAAGTATTTCCACAAAATAAGGGAATGAAACTATATTTCTGTCCTACTTACCTTCACTTATTATTAAATAGTAATTATATTGAATTACATTAAATTTGTGATTTAACACAAAGCATGTTTAAAAGCATGAAACAACTGTAAGGATGATATAGCTCAAAGAAGATCTTCCATGCCTTTCAGAAAGTCCAACGAATAAACTTCCTTGAACTTACAGGGAACTATTATTACTATCACCCAGAATTGACTCTGACAAATCAGAAACATACTGGATTCTACACTTCTAAATTTACTAAATCTGACAGGAAAACAACACAATGAATATGGAAGAGTTATTTATCAACTCCTTTGCAAACTGTAACTCAATTGAAGTGATTCAACACAGAGTGGACAAAACAAAATAGCAGTGAAGTAAATGCCAAAGACAAACACAAATGTTGCTATGATTTTAGCTACCACAGTGTATCAACTCACCTCAAGGCTAACAGTCAATTTGATAAATCTCAATCAGGTACCTCAGCTGCTCCTTCACTATCCAAAGCTAATGTAACTTTGAAAATAGCTGGATTTTCCCACAGAAATACTTAATCTAAATAGTTTTCATAAGTCATGTATTTTATAAATGATTGTAAAGTCTCTTGAATGATATAGAACAGTATCTTTCAATAACTTAATGGTAAAATACTTATCATCTCATCATTAAATTATTCCAGGTTTTTCAATCAGAAATTTTGAGAAAATTTAGTTTTTAAACAGCAATTATAGAACAACTATTTTTCTTAAACACTGAAAAGGAAGAATGGGATTTTAATTAAAAAAGTAGTTCTAAGGCAAGGTTAATTCTTTATTTTATCTTCTAAATCCTTGAGATACAAAGTAATTAACATCGACTTCCAATAATAAGCACAATATATAAAACCTTAACTAGAAAGGCAAATTAACAATCCTTTGTGTATAGCCACATGTCCTTCCTAATGGAAGAACTACAATGTGCATCTCATCAGCAAAAACGGGAGGTAGGAAACATTCTTCCTTCATTAAATCTGTAACTCTATTGTATCTACTCTCAAGCCACAGAACAATAAAGAGGTAAGAATATAGCAGACATCTTACTGGGAAAACAAAAGAGTTACAACTCTAAACGGATACTTTAGAATATTTTTTGCCACAGTTAAACAGAAAATAAGTCTTCAAGTTTATGAGACATCTAAGGTAAGACAGAAATCCTGACACTGACCACTGCTTCCAATGGCATGAGAACTACAGAAATTTTGTTATTTTTGCTTTCGCTGACCAATAACGAATAGATTAAGTCCTCCTTAGATAATGCCAGTTACTTTTTACCATTCAACTCTGTTAGGTTCACTGTTAATTTCACTCCCAGCTCTTTGCAGTGCAGAATGCTATCACAATGCAAAGAAAAAAGTTCAGGTTATAAGACTCTAATTTTGTTAAGATGAGGCCACACAGTACAATAGTAATATTTCAAAATGCTTTGTAGATAATCTGCAACAGGTCTCACCAAAAGACAACAGCACAAATTGACAGTCCTGGTCATCTAATCCACTAGAAGGGAAAGTTCCAAAGTTCAACACACATTCAATGTCACTGTCAGACTAAGAGACATACATAAGCAAGACTGCTCTCCCTTCTTTCCACTCCAGATTTAGGCACTTTTGGGGAAGAAAATCAGACCAAAGGTATTAGAGAATCACCTGAAAAATCAGCAGACATGAACTAGCTCACTTGATCCAAAAATGTACTTTTGAATAAATAAATAATTATCTATAACCATAATAACTGTCTTATAAGTAGTTCTGTCACAGAATCCTATTATACTTTTAAAGTTCTTTGTAAGGGATGTATTGTTAACAGGACATAAAGTAATCAGACAAAAAAAACCCTAAAAACCCCAGAACACTGAGGTAGAATAATCTGAATCAATGGCACCAGCAATCTGACATACTTCACCTTTTAACAGATTTGCCTGTTTCTACTTTGCAATGTTGCATGATTTACCTACACGGAGTTCCAGAGGTTAGAAAACATCCCTGAGGTGATATACTAGAGAAAGCATAGTTAGATTAAATATAATGAGGAAGTAAAAGAGAAGAGAGAATCCATTTACTTGGTACATAAACAGTAAACACGGCTTTGAATCAAGAGTTGTAGTAGCAGTATCCAATACTAAACAAAATACATGGTTCTTGCCTTAAAGGCCTTGTAAACTTACTTGAAATCAGTCTCCAATAAGAAGAAAATGAAAGAACTAAATATGTTGTTTACTCAGAGACGGTCTAAGAAGCTGAGATGTACTCAACATACTGGGTCTATGGGCGAATGAAATTACCTTTAAAAACAGTGCTAAATTGCTCTTTCCTCTCTTTGATGAATGAATAAAATTATAAATGCTACAAGTACACTCCAATTCAGTACTTCATATACAATATTTGGCATTCTTATAGCATTGCTATGAATGTCATGCAAGAATTCAAAGAAGACAGGTTAGAAATAAATCAGGTATTCAAAGAGGAAGTCTAAATTGCTAGAAATTAACCTTTCAAGTCTCACTAAAATTTATATTGTAAAACGGGAAATTTCTTTATGAAACAGAATTTACAATATATTCCATCCACCATCTCTTGATTTTAGGACACTAAAACTGAAGTTCCTAACTAATCAAAACACATACAATAATGGAACAGGTAGAACAACTAAATTGTTTGCAACAGTGTGCAAAACCAAGCAATTTAAGGTGTACTGCCCTAGATATAGTCCCCGTCTTTTCACATGCTTCCAAAGGAAAATTACACCAGACACCATTAACCACCTACACAAAGAAAAGAAAATATTGCCTTATTAAACTTACGGTGTAAGATAAAAAAATAGATATTACTAAACTAGAGAAGTTACTACAATTAATTTCTTATCTGACAGGTTCATATATCCATAGAGAATTTTTTAAAATGAAACATAATTGTGCTTATAAACATGTAGGGGCAGGGGCTGGTTTGGATTTCTCTTTTTTCTTTTTTTTTTTTTTAAGCAGGGGGGAGGCGGGTTGGTGGCTTTCTTCCCCAGAACTAACAACTGATGGAGAGAAATATCCTGTCCTTTTTGCAATTCATAAGTACATACCCTCCTTGCCAACCTCAGTTTCATCTAGGACGAGCTTCAGTGAGAAAGCAAAAAAATCCTATATACAGCAATGCATTTTTTAAAAAGCATTCACATATGTGCAAATTAGCTACATAAAATGTGAATATAGACTTATAAATCAAAAATATAACATACAATAGAGTTCACTACGAAATGCATGTGTATCTCAGACAAGTTCATGTACTATTTCAGTAAGTATACAGCTTATATGGTTTCAGCTATATGTGAGACACACATAATTTACTTATAAGTATTTGTTTTCTTTTGATGAACAGAAATTGCATTTTAAGTGTGTGAATCTACACACAAAGACATAATCAGATCCAGAACAGCAAATTTCCTCTATGACTTTTAACATAATATTGTCAAAACAGTGTATTTACTATATTGCACTGCACAAATAAAAAGTGTGAAAATTTCAGTAATGTTTATTCAAGTCTCATATGCATTATCAATGCATTTCAGTGAACAAACTTTTAGGATTTTCTTTCCTTTTTGTATTTCAAATAGCACAGCACCCTCTGGTGCATCTGCTAGAAAGAAAACAACTAACAATAAACACCAGTCACTGAGATAAAAAAGTCAACATAAAGAAAAAAGGAATTCGTAGAAACAAAAAATAGCAAAGAAACTGTTAGAAAACCAACTTCGATTTCATTCTTTCTTATTAAAATCTTTTGTAATTGAGGAAATTATAACTACTGAATAAAAAATTTTGAAAGAAAAGAAACTTGCAGATGTGCTAATACAGCAGTGTGCCAGAAAAAAATTAACACACATTAGTTTGAAACTAATCCTGTATTCTCAATAGTAGTTCATTTTAATTAAAAAATATTCCAAAATGAAATAATCTTTAAATAGAAAAGATAAGGTAGTGAAAGAAAATGTTACACCACACAATATAGCTGCTCTTGGTCTTGCAAGAATAACAATTATTGGGTCTACAGCTTTCCACACACTCAGACTGCTGAATTTCACACCAAAATAATCCCATCTCCTTTAAAAGTCCAAACAGAAAAGAAATTTTAAAATTTTGTCATATGAAACATTTCAAGCTCTGCTATGACATTTTAACTATTAAAGTATAAACTCTAATATGGCACACCAAACTATTAAAATACACCTAGTCACTAGGAAAATAGTTTCCCAGAAAAGTAAATTTTTCTAATCACAGAAGAGGAGATCACCATCTGCTTAGGAAGCTCTTTTGTAAACCTCTGGAAGTTTCAGCACAAGGCACAAGAAATGAAAGTGACACCTGTTTAAATTAGCCATCTGTCCCTAACAAACTAGGTTTAGCCAAATCAGTATATATACTGATCCTTACATTTCCAAAATATGGGTATTCATAGCATCTGTGAGGAAAGAGAAGTATTGTTTTGATAGACAACCAACTGTAAGCAAAATACATAAACCTGTGGCTAACTGAAATAAAATGTCTTAAACATTAGTTATTAATTTTAAAAGCCTCGTTAAGTTTCCATCCCTAATACTTAATAAAAGAAAAAACAAAAAGGCATTTTCATTGATAATTTCAAAACATTCTTCTTTTTGTATTCTGGTACATAAATTCGACAAAGAATTTGATTTTGAAATGGAATTCCAACTACAAGGACACTACTTTGCCACTGAAAGCTAATTTTTTGCTAAGTATTGTACAGCATTCACACGTCTTTCCAAATGACAATGATTCTTAAAAACCATTTTAATAGTCTTACATATTTTTTAAAACCTGTTCATTTTTTAAGCATTCTGCATGACACATACCTGCAGATGGTAAGCTGTTGAGGACTGCAGGTAAAAAATACAAGTAATCTAGAACATTTTCAGAAAGTAAAGCATGAAAATGACAAATACTAGCTACAACACTAAAACTAACTACAATGAAAAAGTACTATTGCATTTTAGACACTGGCTTACATTTCAAGTAAGAGAAGAAAACAAAAGCAGCCAAACCTCTCAAAAGTTTAGTAAATGGAAATAAAGTGCAACATTTATTTCTCTAGGAAGTTCTTGATTAAAAAACTACCCTGTCAGGCAGGAACAAGAAATGGGGTAGTGCTAACAAAGCTGAACCTGATTATCTAATAAAGCACCATGACTTTAAAATCTTTAACAGCTTTTAAAAGTATCTTTGACGCCTATTTCATTTACCTACACAACCGCACTGAAAGGATTTCTCCAAAAAAGCATAATGTAGTTTAGCATATTAGTAACACAACAGAGCCCTGACCCTGACTGTTTCGTTTGGATACGTTGAAACAAAATTAGATAGTCACACTCTTTAAGTCATGAAAGCCTATGTATTTAAAATAAATAAATAAATAAATATCACAAGCCATGTCATTTTCAAACACGGGTTAGCATCACTAACACCAACTATTTTGTTAGCTTTGGGCATTAGGGAATCAGAATGCATAATGCAGATCTTGCCTGTGGTCACTGCTGTATCTCAGAAAGAATAGAGTCAATACTTTTCCAGTAAAGTCCATATTATTAAAAGCAGTGATTACACCTGCTTTATTATTTTCCAAATTGTAGTCACTTGCTAAGGAAAATGTACTATACAGGTCTAAATAGTACTATAAAGGTCTTTGGTTTTAGACAAAAACATTTGCTTTTAATATGATTTTTAAGAAACTCCTGTATACATCACCCCACAGAGTCAGAACAGAAACTTTGTCTCACACGCAGGCTCACACTTTCCTTTGCTACCCAGCGGCCTGGATACATGTTCCACAACGAGATTTCGATACCCAGGAATGATCCCATCCTGAGCAGTATTCTGTCCTGCTCTGGGAGAGCTACTCAAGAAAGGTATGGTGCAGAACTGACATCTCTTTTCAACAACAGTAGATACCAGGAATTATTTCAAAACCAATGAATCACAGAAACTAACAACAAATTCATAAAGACTTAGACATGCCATACAACTGATACCCCCGACTAGAACTCACACAGAAAATTCTTAATGTATTTACAACTTATTTACACCAGGACCTACAAAATTAGCACACAGTGGTTTCACCTTGGAGTAAAAAAATTAAAAGATAGTGATGTAGAGGCTTTTGGTCATTATCTAAAATAATTTATTTACTAAGTTCTTGTGAACTATGAAATATTAAAACACATTAAAAAAAAAACAACCCAGTATGCCTTACCTCAAGGAATATCAGTATCAAACTAACTACTTAGCAGATTTTGCAGTTAATACCTGCTCGAAGAAATTGCCCAAGTCACACTCATTGGTAGCTCCAATGTGATACAAAACCTTTATCTTACACTGGATATCTGAGGATATTAAAATGGAAAAGGTGTATATACAATTAAATGTAGGGTTTAGATTAGAAACAAAAGCATTATCTTTTTTCCTAATTATTTTACTAAATAAATAAGTCACCACTACAGAAAGAATAAAGTCTGCCAAAACAACACATGAATTGACAAGTCAAAGGGGAGAGTGCAACTGGGTATGGAAATGTTAAGATTTTGCCATAAAAGATGCCAAAAATTAACTTCATCCAAAGAATTCAAAAAGTAAATGAGGTATGATTTTACATCAATGACAACACAAATCTTTAGATTTTAATAAGCAATCACAAAAAGGATGAAAAAAGCAAGCAACTTGGATTGAAAATAAGAAGCAAACCCTACCCATTAATAATGAGTCCTACTACAGCTCTTTGAGGGGTAAATAGCTGCCCCTTCCTTCTTTCACAAAAGTACTCTTGAAAAGCAGCACCACTAACAAAATCACATAGACTTCTTTTTCACATTATTTTTCTCTCCTTTCTTTGCTGCTTAGTGCTGAAACCCGCAGTCAGTATCTTGAATTTCCTTCATCGTGGAGAGTTTAAGGAAACAAATGGATTCTCTCCACATGAACGTAATTCACTGTGCAATAAACTAGATCTACACATGCACTGTTCCCTTCTACACTGTCAATATGAAAGCATTCTTTTAAAACAATTCCCTGCAGAAGGAGTGCAATAAGGAAAAAAACCCAACCTGCTACTCTCTGTGTGTATTGGTGGGGTATTGAATAAACAAAACCCCACTTCACAATACAAAGAAAATATAGCTTGCACGAAAATAAACCGCAACATTAATTATGAATTAAAGAAAAAAATACATAGGGAAAGCACAAAAAAAAAAAGGGAGTTTATACGATCGATAGCACGAGAGTATCATTAAAAGATCCAGCAAGTTCACTGCAACATTTAGTCATTTAGTAGTCACGTCAAATCAGAACAAGGCCCCTGTAAGTGAAAGGGGGAAATCAACCCCTACTCTTGCTGTCTTTCACGATCCGTCTCA
>VYXF01007715.1:48065-82056 GCA_013397295.1 Polioptila caerulea
GCCGCTGTCCCTCCCGCCTCAAGATGGCGGCGGCCGGGCCGCTCCCCCACCGCCCGTGGCCCGCGCTGCCATTTTCCAGGGGGAGAGGAAGAGGGGGAGGAGGAGTGGGTCGCCGGCGACAAGCGGCGATGGAAGGGGAAGCGCGGCCGCTACCGTGCCTGTCGTCTTTGCTGTCCCGCCGACTCCCCGGTGCCCTCGCAGGGCTGCCCTGCCGGCCCTGGACTTCTGCGGGGTGCCGAGCCAAGGCCCCGGAGTGCCTGCTCTCAGCCCACGTGGCCTTCCAGCCCGAGTTTGTGTGTTGGGCCGTTGTCCCAGCTGGCACACCGAGTCATAGAATCAATTCGGTTAGAAAAGACCTGAGATCGCCGATTCTAATCTGTGACCAAACACCACTATGTCGTCTAAACACGGCACTGAGTGCCACGTCCAGTCTTTCCTTAAACACTTCCAGGGAGGTTACCACTAAGTATGATAACCAGATGCTCTCCTGAGGGGCTGTGTATGCTCCTTCCAGGTGAATATAGAGTCGCGGGGTTGGAAGAGACCTCTGAAATCATCTAGTCCAGCACCCCGCGCCAAGGCAGGGTCACACAGGAGGAAGTTACAGAGCAGGTTACACAGGAACATATCTAGGTGGGTTTTGAATGTCTTCAGAGACGGGAACTCCAGGACCTTGGTGGGCAGTCTGTCCGAGTGTTCTGCCACTCTCAAGGTAAAGAAGTTCTTCCTTGTGAGTAGGTGGCTGAGACTGTGTAGAGTGCCCCTGCGCTCTCGGCGCTGCTACTATGTCTCCCGGTAGTCCCCGTGCATCCCCGTCTGCAGCCCTTTACTAACCAGCAAAGTATCTCTGAAGCTTTATACACAGTTGCAGCAGTCTGTGTAGCCGGTAACGCTTGCCTATAACCCCTGGAAACCGTGGAATTCCCTCTTGACCTATGTACTGCTCTGTGTCCTCACATGTTCTACCAACACATGGTTTACCAGTCACATCTTTCTTCTACCTCCTGCTGAAATCATCTGACATTTGCGTGGAATGGCCTACAACCAACTCTACTCCACCTGTCCCTACAGAAACAAAGAGAAATTGCTCCTACATGAGTAGATTTACTCTGATTTTCAGAACCCTGTGTAACCATCTTAAGCTGCAGCAATTATTTATTAAAAAATACTGGGAAGGGTTAAGTATACACAAGATCTTGACTGACAGATATTTAAGTCTGTAACAGAACAATCTTGAATTAATGAAACTGTTTAAAGCACTTCTACAGCTGAGGCTATGTCTTGATATTTCTGCTGTGGAACTTAATTTTTGTGAGATGCTAAACTAGTAACTTCAGCTGAAATCTGCAACCTCATTGGATGTCTGGGTATTTTAAGAGCTCACACTCACTTACATGACTTGCCTTTTCGAAAACATGAAAATGAGACACAACTATAAGCAATCTAATTTAAATAAAAATATATAGCAATGCATTCAATTAATTCAATTAAAGATAAAAGAAATTTTGATAAGCATCTTTCATTCTATCTAGCAAATATGGGTATTTTAATTTAGCTTGTACATGGGAGGATTTATGATTTGTATTTCATACTGTTTTAAAATTCATATGAACAAGGTGAAAATCAAATAGAGGTGTCAGATACTGAGTAGTTTTACCAGAAATTTTTTGCCAGAGTGAAGTGACCTGATTCCATGGTAAAGTTTTAGCAGCATTCATATTATCTATGTAGCTAAAGAAAGCATTGCCCTTATGTATTTTAATTCTGGATATTTTCTGTTGTGTCAAATGTCACTTGCCTTGTTATGTGCTTGGCAACCTTGGTAGGGTGAGCTGTGGTGAATGTGGTAAAGTTGGAGGATAAAAGCACTGGGCTGTTGATTTTCTTCCTGAAATCATGGAACTTTATGTGTCTTATCTGTGTGGAAAGAACAAACAATAGACCTTGGCAGAAATTTAAAATATACATATAAATATCACTACGCATCTTCCCTGAGCCAGTATATTTGCAAATATTTGAATCTATATAGCAACATTTCAGTCTATAAGAAAATGATCAATTTCTTTGTCAAAGAGAAGTAGTACTTTTTTTACAGGAAGATTATTTAATCACTTCAATATTTTGATGCTTCCATCTATGAAGTTAATTTGCAGAGGTATCCACTTAGATCAGTCAGCACCTAATGGAATCTGTTTCAAATAATTTCAAACAAATTTCTGCAAATTTGTATCCCAACATTTTATCAATTTGATTTTTTTTAGAGAATGCATGTCTCATCTTTATTTTTTATGAAGTCTTTTTTCTTTAATTTATTCAGCAGTTACCCACTGCAAGACAATCGCTAAAACATTCAGTCCCTTCACAGAATTTTTTAAACTAATGACAGTATTAAACAACCTGCCAAATTTAAATATGAAAGCAGTGTTGATTAAAAGTGGTTGTGTTGCCAAAAGCCTTGTGTTTTGTGTTTAGTTGCAGAATATGCTGCATATCTCAAAGTAATTTTATACCTTACTATGTGGATAAGGGCTACATATAATCAGAATATAATCAAAGTTTTTCACTAAAAAATGGTTGGACAGAAGTTGCTCATGTACCTTGAAAATTATCACTTTTTGTTATCAAGCTCAAAACTTCGACACCTCTGAAAAAATAACTGGTGTCATATGCAAGAATTCCTACTGCAAATTTGTATGTTGAGAATGGCAATGGAAGAAAGACTATTCCTATGAATTACTATAATTTTTTTTAAATACTAGATTTATAATGCTTTAAGTCTTTTACTTTCATCAGAGCTACATTGCTATCCCTCAGAACATTTCCAAAATACAGAATCTTACACAGTTTGGATATTTCTTATAAAGTCATAATTAGCCTGTCTAGTAACGTCATATAACATTGCCCATTTTTTATTGAAGTCCATTTCATAGGTTGTTTGCATTTCCACATGGTTTTCAGATGCATTCTGTCTTTTGTATCACATCTGGAACATACCGTAAGTCATTCCTGTCAGGCATGTTGTGCTGAACACAGTAGCTGTCTATCTTATGAAACTTTATGAAGAGAATCCAAAATACTAAAATAAAGTGTGTGAGAGTAATCAAACTGATTCAGACCATGGGTACGTCTAATCCAGTACACTTACTGGTCCAGATAGTGTAAGTTCATGCCTAGACAAGTGCAATAAGAAGCATAAGCGCATTTTACTGGTTTAACTTTGCCACCCTACAGCCATTTTCAGCTCAGTGATGAACCCTGCATGATTAATCTTTTTTTATATATATCAGAGAATCTACCAAGAACTTCTCTAGTCATCCCTTAAATTCATGTATAAGCTTTGCATTTTCAAAGTCTTTCGTCACGAAAAGCCTACTGTCTGGCAGTTGTTATATGAGGAAACAAGCCCTTTTGCTTTCTCAGAAGTCTAGTCCCATTGATTTTTGTGATTTTAATTCTCAAGAGTGCTCATGATGTAGGGGAAAAAGGCAAAGGAGGTATGTATAGATGATGATGTTAAGGAATAGGAACTTAGGCAGATCTAGACACTGTCCAATTGCTTGCCAGGCGTGATTCTTTTGGCTACTGTCATATATATATATACAGAAGACTAAACAATTCTACCTAAATAAGTTAGTTACTTAGTTATTACTTACCTTTTGGGTAAATATCTTTGCCAAACAATCTTACTCTTCTGTTACTATTCACTTGAGTATTTTCTGCTTATCCCCCTTATAGAGTGAATGTCCCCTCTTACTTGGTGATCTGCATACATTTACTCCAGCTGTGTATGGTACATGTTCTTCAAATGCCTGCTAATATTCTGGGATTTGTATAGGATTAGTTGAAGTTATCTTGGTCCATAGGGTCAGTCCCTTGGAGTTTGCATGAACAGTATATGATTTTTTTTATGTTGACTTTTCTTCTTCAGTTAGCATCCTGGAATGTCACAGAATCATAATCCAAAAAATATTTTGTGTTGGAAGGGACTTTTAAAGGTCATCCAGTCCAACCTCCCTGCAGTGAGCACATGGACATCTCCTATAAGTTGAAGTTGCTCGGATCTGTGTCCAACAAGGTTGAATGGTTCCAGGGGCATCCACTAGCCCCCTGTGAAACCTTTGGCAGTGTTTATCACCCTCACTGTAAAATAGTTCTTCCAAATATCTAGTCTGTATAACCTTCCTAAGCTTAAAACCATTATCCCTTTCCTATCACTACAGGCCCTACTAAAAGGTCTGTGCTAATCGTTTTTGTAAGTCCCCTTTATAAGTACTAAAAGGGCACAATAAGATTTCCCAAGAGTCTTTTCCTCTCCAGGCTTTTCAACCCCAAATCTCTCAGCTTTTCCTGACAACAGAGGTGCTCCAGCCTTGTGGCTCTCCTCTGAACCTGCTCCAACAGGTCCATGCCTTTCCTGTACCAAGGATTCCAGAGCTGGATGCAGTACTTCAGGTGGAATCTCACTAGAACAGAGTAAATGGGACAGTCACCTCCCTTGTTAATCGTTCAGGTAGACCAGGATTTCTCAATCAATCCATACCAGATAGTTGAGGAACTAAGTGGTACAGATTGATAGAGAAACTGAGACTCCTTTTCCTCTGCTGACTCAACTGCCTGTGCAGTCTGCATGTTTGACCTTGGGGATGGGAACAGATGGCCTTGCTGCTTTGCTGGGCAAAAGACTCAGGTACACTTTAGGGTTGCCTAGGCACTCTGTTATACTGCTATGCTGCACTGCAAGTCCTGGGTTCTGATCAGGTGTCCTGGTTTAGGGAAAATTTGGGAAAAAACCCTGAATGGGGTCCCTCTAGAAAGCAAATCCAAATGGCCCCTCCCCCAACTGGTTCAGGAAAAGTCCAGGCCCAGGCCAGGCCCAGTGGGCCACAGGTGTGAGCTCTCAGTGCCCTTTTGGGTTTTTAGTCCAGAGCAGGTTCCAACAGTTCCAAGTAAAAGAAGAAAAAACCCCACAGTCCAGAGAACTGCTGTGCCTCGGCGAGCCAAAAACTAACCAAAAGCAAAGGAGAGCTCTCTCCCACTGTCCACACTGCAGACAGCACAGGCTGTGTGTGAAGGAAAGCTGAAAACTCTTTATGTTTTGAAAACAACTGCCTCAGACATTCCACCGCTTCTCCTTCATTCTCAGATCCAGTTTTAAAGTTGCAAAACTTATTTCTGAGCTAAACAGATGAATGGGGATACTACTCAGCATCAACCCAAGACATTAGGATAAGTTGATACCTTTTCCACATAGAAAACATTTGATTTTCTTAAATTATATTCTATCCTCACTGCTGGTACTCTCATCAGTGGCTTATGAGACATCCCTGGCAGACCATCAGTTTGGTGTCTTCCTCATACTATGAGCTGTCTGTCCACACAGTTTTACAAGTGCACTTTTCCTGGATTCCTTGTAGGTTCCCCGTGTAGCCCCCTGTTGATAATTCTGAGATGCAAGTCATAGGCAATACCATCATTTGCAGGAATTAGGAAGGGGCAAGATTGCCAGAACTGATCACAAAGGCTGATCGTACAGAGCATATGTAAAACTGGTGACACCCAGCCTTTTACGTGCATGAAATGCACTGCAGGGCATGGCATAAGCTGTACGTACTGAGAGCTTTCTTCTACTACCTCCGTGCTTGCTACACACTGGTGGACTTAAGTGGGTGCAGGCTGATGACTGAGTTGAGGCTCTTGCATCTGCATTAGCAAATGAAACATTATGTGAACATATGGAATGCACCTTCCATGGGTTACATTGGAAAGTGTTTTGAAAAACTATATGAAGTTTTTATGTACCCAGATGGCATCATGAAGAGAATCAAAGCATGATAACTGAGTGTAATAGTTTTGGCTTGACAGTGTATGAGCTTTACTGTGAACTAAAATGCTGTAGTGCCACAACCATGGATAATTCAGAAGCTTGGATGTTAAGTAGTATTTTCAGTAGTTAAGTTTTTTTCAGTACTATGTTAAGTAGTATTTTCAGTATAATTAGGAACTTAGAGAAAAAAAAGGGAGAGTTTATGACCTTTGGAAGGAGAAGTAGGTAACTCAGGAAGAGTACAAAGATATCATTAGCATATGTAGAGAGAAAATTAGAAAGGCAAAAGCTCAACTAGAACTCAATCTGGCCACTGCTGTGAAAGATCATAAAAAGTGATATTATAATTACCTCAACAAAAGGAAGGCC
The DNA here is from genome assembly GCA_013397295.1 of Polioptila caerulea. Classification (NCBI taxonomy): domain Eukaryota; kingdom Metazoa; phylum Chordata; class Aves; order Passeriformes; family Certhiidae; genus Polioptila; species Polioptila caerulea. The sequence goes on from VYXF01007715.1 coordinate 54,259, forward strand.
AAGGAAAATCTCCATCCTTTATTGGGCATGGAGGAGAAAATTGTCATCAAGGATGACAGAAGACTGAGGTACTTAATGTCTTCTTAGCCTCAATCTTTAACAGTAAGACTCTTATCCTCAGGGCAACCAGCCCCCTGAGCTGGGGTATAGGGAGCAGAACAGATCTTCTGCAATACACAATTAGGTACTGAACCATTAGGTACTCAGAAGTCTTTGGGATTGGATGGGATTCATTCAAGGGTACTGAGGGAGCTGTCAGAAGAAATCACCAAGAAAATCTCCACTGTTAGTCTTACCTAACTGGGAAGGTCTCAGACCTGGAGGCTGGCCAATGTGATGCTCATCCACAAAAAGGGTCAGAAGAAGGATCTGGGTAACTACAGGCCGGTCAGTCTGACCTCAGTGCTGGGGAGGTTTATGGGACAGATTATCTTGATTGTGATCACTCAGCACATACAGGACAACCATTGCATCAGGCCCAGCCAGCAGGGATTTAGGAAAGGGAGGTCCTACTCAGCCAGCTCAAGCTCCTTTTATGACCAGGTGACTTGCCTAATGCATGACAGAAGAGCTGTGGATATTGTCTACCAAAACTTCAGCAAAACATTCAATATTGTCACCCATGGCATTTTTCTGTAAAAGCTGGCAGCCCATGTCTTGGACTGATGCACTGTTCACCAGGTTAAAATCTGCCTGGGTGGCCAGGCCCAGAGAGTGGTGGAGCATGGAGTTACATCCAGCTGGTGTCTGGTCACCAGTGGTGTTCCCCAGGACTCAGTACCGGGGCCAGTTCTATATAGTATCGTCATCAATGACCTGTACGAGGATGTCAAGTGTACCCTTGCTAAGTTTGTGGACAACACGAAGTTGGGTGAGAGTGTTGATCTGCTGAAGAGTGAGAAGATTTTTCAGAGGGATCTGGACAGGCTGGATCATGGACCAAGGTTTCCAGGTCCTGCGCTGGGGTCACAAGTACCCTGGGCAGCACCACAGGCTGGGACAGAGTAACTGGAAAATTGCCAACAGGAAAGGGCCTGGGGGTGCTGGTGACAGCAGCTGGACATGAGCCAGCAGTGCCCAGGTGGCCAAGAAGGCCAATGGCACCCTGGCCTGTACCAGCAATGGTGTGGCCAGCAGGACCAGGGCAGGGATTGTCCACTGTACTTGGCACTGGTGAGAACACACCTCAAGTCCTCTGTTCAGTTTTGGGCTCCTCACTCCAAAAAAGGCATGCAGGTGCTGGAGCATGTCCAGAGAAGGGAATGGAGCTGGTGAAGAGTCTGGAGTATAAGTCCTGTGAGGAGCAGCTGATGGAGTTAGGATTATTTAGGCTGGAGAAAAGGAGGCTCAGGGGAGACCTGACCATTCTCTACAATTGCCTGAAAGCAGGGTGTAGCTGCTGGGGTTTGGCCTCTTCTCCCAGGCAACAAGTAACAGGACAAGAGGAAATGGCCTCAAGCTGTGCCAGGGGAGGTTCAGGTTGAAAGTCAGGAGGGCTCTCTTCACTGAAAGGGTTGTTTAGCATGGAATGGGTTGCCCAAGGAGTTGGTGAAGTCACCATTCCTGGATGATTTCAAGAAATTACTAGATGTGTCACTAAGTGCTGTAGTTGAGTTGACAAGCTGGTGATGGGTCAAAGGCTGGACTTGATGATCTTGGAAGTCTTTTCCAACCTAATGATTCTGTGCTCACGTGATTTAAAGTTGCTTAGAGTTTGGCTGCACTGTGTTTTTAATAAACAAGTATCCATACACAGAAATGTCAGTAATTATTTTTAAAATTATATTGAGATATGTTCCAAGAGCATCTTTACCTGTATAATGAGTGAAAATAACCCAGCATAAGACATTTGTTGTTCTTCATTATCTGATATTACAAATGTAAAATACAGTTAGTAGGCATATATTATGCCACATTGTAACCGAAATAAAGAAACACAGATTTGTTTGGTTTCCACACAAAATCTGAGATTACAGAAGCCACTGAGATTCTGTATTTCTTTTCAGAAAAATTACAAAAATTTTCAGCCCTAATCCTGAAAGAAATTCCTTTGATTGTAGAATTCAGGGGTTTCAGTTGTTTAACCAGCGTTGGGGTAGTCATTTAAACAATTCCTGCAAAAGTAATTTTGTTCCAGATTTTTACTGTCAAGGAATGGTGCCAAATTGATGACTTTCGTAGGTGTGGCAATGCCAGGCATTCCTGAGTATAAGAGTGGTGTTTGTACAGACATGAGAGAAGTGTTCAGCCATAGATGAAGCTTTAAAATTTCTTCTTTATGCTCAAAGACAATCACAAAAACGTCTTTGGATGGGTGGGTGGAATTATCCTCTTAATCTGTTCTGATTAAATCAATCCACTCTGGACAGTAACAAAGGATAAAGTAATTAATTGTCACTTTCTGCATGCTGCTGTGGAGCAGAGCTAGTGCAAGTCCTTACCTTCATCACGATGTGGCTGGACTTCATAACTGCTGTGAAGACCAAGCGAGCATTGCCCTTTCCAGCAAAACAACTTTCAGACCCCGGAAGTAGTAAATGAATGCAGCACACAGTACTGTTTGTGAGAACTCTACTGCCTACTCCATGAGTGGGTGATATTGCAGATGAAATTTAAGAATCTAGTAGAGACCTTCTCTAATACAAATATCCACCCGGAAGAACATATGCCTAGTAGATCTTAATTTAAATTCAGCATATAATTACAAACCAAATCATCCACTAATTTACATAGATTTGGCTTCTTTGCTGAAGTCAAATGGGGATACTTCATCACTGGCTGGGCTAGGTAGACCAGTCTAGGGTCTTCTAGTAGGCTTGGCATTTGTAAACAACAGCCTTTGTTTGTGATATAAGGCTTTTAATGTTGAGTCAGCAAGCCAAACACATACAATGTTATCAAAAACAAGTATGCAGTGGGAGTTGTAGTATGCAGTCAAGGGCATTATAGCCTTCTTTTGGCATAAATATGTACAGTTTTACATTACAGTTTTTTACCCATTTCAGTGAGCCTGGAGAAAACATTTATTCAAGCCCCTTATATATATTTTCATTTCTTTCCTAATTTGTACAATAAAATCTGTCAAATTCAAAACCTGTTACATATGAAAGCTTAAAATCTGTTGCTATTTTGGGATTTAACTTTTTTCTTTTTGGTAGCATCTAAAATTAAAATAATGTAAAAAGACTCAAAAAAGTGTACGTCCCATTTCACATAGGCAGAGTCCCATTTACTTGACTGCAGCTCTGTGGGGTTCTCCAGCTCATTTTTAGAGTCTGTGATACTTCTCCCAGAAGCTGATCTTACAATGGAACAAGGCTGGCTGTGCACATGGGTGGTGGTTGTAGGGCTGTGAAATGGAGGCAGACATGTCTGTCCCAGTAATGGTGGTCAAGGAACCCAGGCTGCAAGTGCCCAAAAGAAAACCTGCCCCAGGAGCACTTGGGCTGCGCAACCACAACAAGCCTCATGCTTGTTTAAAGTGGCAAGAGGCAGGAAGAGCAGAAGTACTCTTTGCAAGAGCTTGATAATCAGAGCAGGTGCGACTGCTGCCAGCAAGCCTGCTCCATAACCTTGGTGTCTCACTCAAGGGGTGAAACAATTTCCAGTTCTTTGAAGAACATGGGCGTGAAATCCTTCCTTGCCAAGAGCATCACATCAGCTTCCTCAGCAAGCTACCTCGGACTGTGCAGGACCATCTTATGGGTAACTGTGGGCCAGGGCAAGCAGGGCCTTCCTGTGAGTGCAGAGCCTCCTCACCAGGCTGCTGGTCATGGGATTGTTGGGCAGGAGCATGGCATGGCAGCACAGCAGGTAAACCAACACAGGGGAGACCTGGACATCAGGTGCCCTGCAACAGCAACTAGAAAAGGCAAATGCAAGACAGCAACTAGAAAAGGCAAATGCAAGACCCAAGGCAAAAAGTGAATGATCAAAAAAAGGGGCACAGACTGCCATTAGAAGACACGGGCAGACACAAATTTTGGTTTCCATCCCTCTTCAGACTAAACACTTTTATTTTTTTCCCTTAGGTGCTGCCTGGTTTTCTGAATGAAAGACTACAGATCTACTCCATGGGCCCTTGTACTTTCTACATACAAATCCAGATCCTGTTCTTTCTTGTTGAGAGAATATTGACAGTAGCACAGTGTGTCGAGTCATTGTTCCTGTGACTGCGCTGTGCTACCATTGAGTCTGTCTGAGGTTCTAGCTCCAGAACTGTAGAAGCATCAAAGCTGGTCGGCACCTCTGGGGCATACACACTCCCACCCCTGTTTCTGAGCCACAGGTCAGCCACTGCAGGTTGCTTAGGGCTGTGTGTCCAACTAAGTTTGGTATTTCTAGGGATGGAGACTTCACAACTTCGCTGAGCCTGTTCATAGCCACCCACATTAGGCCTTCAATCAGTCACCCTTAAGTAAAAAACTTTCCTATTATTTTTGAAAGGAATTTTATGTATTTTGATTTTTTTCTGTTTCTGCTGTCACTGGAGACCACTGAGAGGAGCCTGAAGCTGTCTTTGCTTATCAGATATTTACATACATTGATAAGATCTCACTGAGATTTCTCCATGCACATCTCTCTCAGCCTTTCCTTCAGTGAGATATGCTTCAATGTCTTTATCATTGAGACCCTTTGCTGGACTCACTCCAATATGTTCATGTCTCACATGTGCTGGGGAACTCAGCACTGTGCACAGCACTCCACTGTCTCTCATCAGGGCTGAGCAGAGAGTAAGGATGCTGGCAACACTCTTCTGGATGAAGACAAGGAGGCTGTTGGCCTCTGCTGTAAATGCATGTTGCTAGCTCATGGTCTACTTGTCCTCCAGGACCTCCAGATGTTTTTTGGTCAAAGCTGCTTTCCAGCTGGTCAGTCCTCAGCCTGTGGTGGCAGGGAGGGTTATTTCCCTTCAAGTGAAGGACTTGGCATTTTTCCCTGATGTTTCTGTTGATCCCTTTCTCTAGCCTGTCCAGATATGTCTGAGTAGCAACGTTAATCTCTATTTTGTATCATCTGCAAATTATCTAAGGTTGCACTGTTGTCCCACCACTTCTAGGCCCTTAATGAAATTGTTAAACAATAGCGGACTCAGTCTCAATCCCTGTAGCATACCAGTAGTGACCACCACACACCAGCTGGTGTTTGTGCAAGTCACCATAACCCTTTGAGCCTGGGACTGAGGTGAGGATGAGAAGTCCATAGTTTTCTGAATCCTCCTTTGTGACCTTCTTGAAGATGGGGATGGCATTTGTTTTCTTCCAGTCTTCAGGAAACTCTTCCAGTTGCAGTGATCTTTCAAAGATACCCAAGAGCGGCCTCACAAGGACAAGGGCCGATTCCCTTAGCACTCATTTGTCCAACCTGATAGATCCTGTGGATGCATGAATATCCAGTCTATTTAACTGTTCTCTAACCTGCTCCTCCTCCACAAATGATAACTATTTCTTGCCCTAGTCTTTCTCCATGGTCTTAGTGAACTGGAATAGCTTTATCTCTTAAGACTGAAGGGAAGGTGTTGACTTCTTGGCCTTGCCCACGTCCCTTACTTCTAGATCCCTGACCATTCAGGAATGAGCCCACATTTTCCCTTCTCTTTTTCCCAACAATGAACCTGTAGAAAGCTTTCTTTTTCTCCCCATATCCCTCATCAGGGATATCTGTCAACTTTCCTAACCCTTCTTAAACACCTCTTCTCACATTAGGATTTGCCTAGTAATCCTTGGTTATCAGAACCCAGCCACCTCATCCCCCATCCTAAGGCAGAGAGCTGGCCCAAGGCAGAGACCCATGCATCCTGGCTGCTCTTTCACATAAAAGATTATGTCCCCTCCTCACCTTCCCATCCCGTCCTTCCTGCAGACCCTGAATCTGCCCATTGCAGTTCTTCCATTCTGTGAGCTTTCCTAACATTCTCTCTGATCACCAAATCTTGTTTCAGGCCTTATTGTATATTGGTGCTTTTAAGCACTAAGTAACTGTCACTGCCATGATGACTAACGTATTTTCATAATCTTTATGAATCACAGAAATCCTATTGCACTTCAGTATCTGGACCACATTTCACAAGAATTTAAATACAATATATGTGATAAAAGTGCACTATTATTTTACACCACTCTCAAGAAAAGTCAAGAGTATATTTTCTGAATTTAGACATCCCTTATACATAATTTCACGTAAGGTTTTAAATGAATGCATTTTTAAATGACCGTGATTAAGTGGATGTATCACAAATTAGAAGTTATTTCAAGTAGCTGTAGCATGTTTTATCCTTTATTTTTGGCAAGGTGTAGGGGGAACAGTAAGAGCTAGATTGTGCAAGTTGCTTACTGCCAAATTCAGTGTCTATTCAAATACAATTATATCTTCCAGAGGAGTACAAAGACAGTTTTTGAAGACAGGAGAACAGAAACATGAAGAAGTGTGAAGATTTTTCCAGGATCACACACTGAACCAATAGATCAAAAAATTTGGATCCTCATATTCTGCATCTTGGTAAGAATATTTTACTTCTCTGATACCTATACAATTATTACACAAGTTCATAAGGTACAATTTTAACCCAGGAATTTCATAACACTGTAACTATATCTATGTCCATTCAAAGAGTACAATCTGTAAGTTGTGGTTGATGGCTGCAGAGACACAAGAAGCAATTTTGGCTGTCCAAAAAGTATACGTTCATAGTCTCACTATGGACAGAATGAAAGGAATTTGGTTAAAATTCCAGGCAATGGAAAGGGAGTTGTGGTGGAAGAGTAGGTATTTTCAGCTCAATACCCACAAACATACTTGTTGCAAAAGTGAATATACAGTATCTACCAAAAGCAGAAGCTAGGGTCCTGGCTGCCCACGAAGATCACAGGAAGATTAGTTGCCACAGGAGGGATTCACTGCCCCTTATGAAGGCCAAAACTGTTTAGCTTTCAGGCTATCCACTGTTCACAGCCTTAAGCCTTAAGCCTTTCATTCTTGTAGAGCAACAACATAGAAACAACATGGAATCACAGAACTTCTGATTTGGAAAAGATCTCTAAGTGCATGAAGTCTAACCATAAAGAGACAACTCCACTGTCAAGTTCACCATTAAACTTGTCCCCAAGTTCCACATTTACACACCTTCTAAATCCCCCCAGAGCTGGTAACTCCACCACTTCCCTGGGCAACCTCTTACAATGCTTGGCCACTCTTTCTGTGAAGAAGTTTTCCTAATATCAAAATCAAATCTCCATTAGCACTCTTGAAACTATTTCCTTTTTCCTGTCACTTCAAGCCCCACCTTGCTACAACCCCCTTTCAGGCAGTTGTAGAGAGCAATAAGATCTTCCCTGAGCCTCCTTTTCTCCAGGCTAAACAACCCCAGCTCGCTCAGCCACTCCTCACAGGACTTGTGCTCCAGAGCCATCCACAGCTCCATTACCCCTCTCTGGACATGCTCCAGCACTTTCATGTCCTTCTTGGAGTGAGGGGCTGAGAACTGGATTTGAGGTGTGACCTCACCAGTGCTGAGTACAGGGTGACAATACCTGCCCTGGTCCTGCTGGCCACGCTATTGCTGGCACAGGCCAGGATGCCACTGGACTTCTTGGCTATTTGGGCACATCCTGGCTCATGTCCAGCTGCTGTCACCAGCACCCCCAGATCCTTTTCCTGTGGGCAGCTTTTCAGCCACACTGCCCCAGCCTGTGGCACTTGTGACTCAAGAGCAGGACCTGGACTTGGTCTTGTTGAACCTCACACCGTTTGCCTCAGCCCATAAATCCAGCCTGTCCAGATCCCTCTGCAGAGCCTTCCTGCCCTCCAGCAGACCAACACTCTCACCCAACTTGGTGTCATCCATACGGTGCCAGAGAGTGCACTCAATTCCCTGTGCAGATAATCAATAACAATATTAAGCAGAACTGGCCCCAACACTGAGCCCTGGGGAGTACCACAGGTGACCAGCCACATACTGAATATAACTCCATCCACAGCCACTCTTTGGGCCTGGCCAAACAGCCGTTCTGCTTTCATAGTGTACAGTGCACTGATCCAAGCTTATTTCTCCAAGAGAATGCTGTTGGAAATGGTATAAAAAGCTTTACCAAGTTGTCCAGGTAGACAACATCCACCTTTTCTCATCCACTAAGCATGTCACTGCCATAGAAGGAGATTGGGTTGGTCAAGCACCACCTGACTTTCACAAACCCATACTGACTGGCTCTGATCCCCCTGGTTGCTCTACAGTTGCCACATGATGAGACTCGGGATGATCTATTCCATGACCTTCCATGGCACCAAGATCAGGCTGACAGATCTGTAGTTCCCTAGGTCCTCTTTCCAGCTCTTCTTATATATGGGAGTCACGTTTGTCAAAATCCTGTCAGCTAGGGCCCTCCTCAGTAGCCAGTACTGCAAATAAATAATGGAAAATGGCTCAGCAAGCACTTCCACTAGCTCTCTTAGTGCCTCTGGTTGCACCCCATCTGGCCTCATAGACCTGTGTGTCTAAGTGCTGTAGCAAGTCAGTGACTGTTTCCCCTCGGATTATGTGAGCTTCATTCTGCTCCCCATTCCTGTTTTCCAGCCCAGGTGGCCAGGTACCCTGAGAACACCTGGTCCTGCCTTTAAACACTGAGGCAAAGGTGCCATCAAGTATCTCAGCCTTTTTCTCATTCTTTGCCACTATTTTTCTCCCAGCATCCAGTAAGGGATGGAGATTCTCCTTAGCCTACCTTTGTTGGGAATATATTATAGAAACATTTTTCATTGGCTTTTATGACAGTAGTCAGATCAAGTTCTAGTTGGGCTTTGGCCCCTCTAATTTTCTCCCTGTATGAGATTATTGTAGTCCACCTGAGTTGCATACCCCTTCTTTAAAAAGGCCTAAACTCTCCTCTTTTTTTCTTGAATTCCAGCGTTGTTCAGCCAGGCTGGTCTCCTCCCCAGCACCTTGTCTTTTGGCAGAAGGGGATAGCCTGCTCCTGTGCCTTTAAAATTTCCTTCCTGAAGAATGTCCAGCCTTCCTGGATATTTTTGCCTCTCAGGACTGCTGCCCAAGGGTTTCTGTCAACCAGTGTCCTAAACAGACCAAAGTCTACCCTCCAGAATTCCAAGCTAGCAGTTTTGCTGACCTCCATTCTTTTCTCTCTGAGAATTGGAAACTGTCATTTCTTAATTGCTGTGCCCAAGACAGCCAATTATCACATCATCCACCACTCCTTCTCCGTTCACAAACAACAGTTCTAGCAAATGCCTTCCCCAGATTGCTCATTCACCAGCTGTGTCAGGATGTTATATGCCACACACTCCAGAAAACTCCTGGGCTATTTTATTCCAGAAATGTGATAAGTTGAAGTCCCTCACAAGAACAAGATCTAATGCTTGTGAGACTTCTCCCAGCTGCTTATAGAATATTTCATCTGCCTCTTCATCTAGATTGTGTGATCTGTAGCAGAAAGCCACCAGGATATCTGCTCTGTTGGCCTCCCCCCTGATTCTTACCCATAAACCTTCAACCCCCTAATCACAATTATTAAGCTCTAGATGATGCCTTCTGGAGGCTGACCTGGAACAGAGATAAGACGGAGAAAGAGAATAAAGGAGATATTTTTTAAAAGTAGATCTTTATTAAAAGTAAATATTTATTAAATTATAATCAAAACACTCCCTAGCATACAGCGCTACCCCACCACCTCTCTTTCCTTTCTTATCCCTTCTGAAGAGTTCATAGCCTTCTGTCACAGCGTTTCAGTTGCCTGAATCATCCCACCATGATTCTGTGATGTTGACTCTGTCATAGTATTCCTGCTGCACAGTGGCTTCCAGCTCCTCCATTTCTTGTCCATGCTGTGTGCATTGGTGTAGAAGCAGTTCATTTGGGATATTGATGCTGCCACCTTTTCAGGGGGAGGAGTGCTAATGCTTATGTCACCATTCTCAGGCACATCTGTGATTTCTAATGCATCAATAGCCCTCACATCTTTGCTGTTCCATGGCCTCAATCCCCTACCTCTATTGAGGTGGCTGCACAAGCTACCTTGGTAGCATACCATCCCTCAGTGTCATGCTGTCCCCAGACTGATCTCCAGCAGGCCTGGTTTTATCCCTTTTCCCTTTCTCAAAGAGTCCTGTTGGCTCCTGTACAAGTTCCTTTTCCTCCTCTGAGACAGGTGTACCCCATCTGTTGCCAGCAGGCCTGGTGTCCTGTAAACCAACCTATGATCAAAGAACCCACTATTTTGCTGGTGACACGAAGCTCAGAGCCAGGTATTGGTCTGTGATCTTCCAGTTTCTTCTCTCATCATTCCCTGCAAGTAGCAGGAGATGACCAGAGATACCTAACACCCTTAAGCACTGATCCCAAGGCCCTAAGATCTCTTTTGTTTGCCCATAGACAGAGATCAGCGGAGCCATGAGGCCCTGGTTCCCCCTACTCGCTGTTACACATTGTGTGTTTGTGAGCAAAATCCTGGGAAGTGGAGAAAAAGCAACACGAAGCTACTTGTTTCTGCAAATCAGAATGAAGAGGCCTGGAGGAGGAAGGAGAGAATATGTCCTAAAACAAGGCCACTTGACAATTTTGACAGACAATTTTTAGTAGGTGTTAAGTTCAAACATAATAAGAGATTAAAATAAAATAAGAAAATTTGTTATGTTACATGTTTTTTTTGCAGCTTGTTATCCTTCATCTCTTTTGATTCATGGTGCCATTTTTGCTGTGTTACCCCTACTAGTAGGATGCAGGCATTGCCTGATGCTTTTGATGCAGACAGCAAAGATGTTACGGTGATTGTAAATGATGGGGTGTTGGGTGTCCCTTTTGTATTTAAAGATTTTGGCATAATAGATGAATTACTGAGGCAGCTCTAAGTTTAAAATTAAAATTTGATTCTGGCATTTCTGAAATTCTAAGCATAACTTTACAAATTTAATATTCTTTCCACCTGTTTTTTTCTGTAGGGAATATTAAAAGAATCAGCAGTAGAATAATTCTGTCATGTATATTCATAGCCAATTAGACTCTCTTCACCTTTTAGAATACACACACGTAATTATATGTAATTCTCTGTCTACAAACCCAAAGATCCAGGAGGATTCCTTCAGAAAAAAATTGTTTACTTGTTTATGCACTTTCAATAGTTGAAGGAATAGAATTCTAGAACAAAACAATTGTAAAATTATATAATAATTCTAATATGTACTTTCATACAAATATAAGACACTATGTTTTTAATACTAGAATATTTTCTTTTTACAAGTTCTTGCAAAATAGTTCTTCCGTTGTAATTACTTTTGGGTTTTTTGTTTTGTTTTGGGATTGAGACTTTTTTTGGTTTGTTTTTATTGGGGTTTGGGCTTAGATTGGGGTTATGGTTTTTTGTTTGTTTGTTTGGGCTTGTTTTGGTTTGGGTTGGGGGTTTTTTTTGGTAAATTCCTTGGAGATCTCAAGATTATTGCAGCTCTATTTTTTATTTCATATTTTGTATTTTTTAATACAATATATATGATGCAAAATCAATGGTCTTCTATTGGATTCTTCCTTCAATTTATATTGCACTTTTCTTGTCTGGGTTCAAATAGACTTAATCAAAACTTGAAAAGTAATTTCTCTTGTGCTGGCCCTTTTGATTAAGTCTCTAGGCTCCATGGTTATGAAATCTATATAGTTATTAGTTTACTTAGCATGATAGTTAATTTCAAAGTATGATCTTTTCTCTTTTCACCCCAAAAAATTCCAGTTTATGCTAATAATTAAAGTACAACCCTATCTGAAAAGTGACTATATAATATTAGACAAGGACTCTGTATATACACACAAGATAGAGGTGATGCAAACCCTAGAGATCTCATAAGCAGTGTGAGAGACAGGGGAAGAACTAAACAACAGGAGGAAAAACTAACCTTCACAGGCGCATGTAAGCACTGTACAACTTCCTCTCCTTATACTGAGAGAAGAGCCCAGTTGCCCCAGAAGAAAAAAGGATTAAAGCAAGAGCCTGGGGTTTTGCAGTGTTTGGTTGTTTTTATGCTTCAATGGGAAACAAATAGCTTGGGAGCTAGCTTAGGATGCATTTAACCATTGCAGAAGGCAGCATGCCTTCTGGACTTTAGTAGTGGACTAAAGTTAGACTTTATCCACTACTCTTCAGCCTTCCATTTGTATACTGGAATGTCTTTATGGCTTCTCAGGAGACATTCCGACAATACTAACCCAAATATAAGTGACTGCAGTGATAGGAAGGCAGAGGCTGAGTAGCATTCAACATTCAAGAAGTAATCAGAAATAATCAAAAGCAGAAGAGGAAAGTACCTGTGTGGTATTGTGGGGCTAACAAGATGCACTGTGAATGCTAGCTTGCTGCTACCATTGCTGGCTGCTAGTTTATGGAAAGCGTCATCTGATTATTCTCCTTCATTGCTCCAGTAAGTCAGCCTGGCAATGCCTGCAAGTAAAAAAGTTGCACTGAAATTTTGAATGGATAATTAAGCAAGTAGCCTCAATATTCTTTTTTTTCTATATGATGGGTTTGTGTGAGCACACAAGTCCTTTTCTAATCAGTCATTGTGGGAAGGAAGCTAGCTCAGGACTTAGGAAGTGTCCCCAGGAGACTCTCTCAAAAGCCATTCTGAAATCTTAGAGTAAATTTTCAAATATAAGAATGTCTTGGGTTTCAGTGCAAGATGTAACCAAAAGTATGTATTCTGTCACCAGAAAGTTTGAGTTCTTACAGCAGTCCAAACCAAATTAAGCACAAAATTGTCGAGCTTTCTGCACCAAGCTTCCGTTACATACAAAAATTTAAGAATTAAAAACTGCACTTAAGGACACAGGTGATCTCTGTCAGTCCTGCCTGTGCTGTTTCTAAAACTTTGAAAAGCTCACCCCTCCACACCCAACTTAGATTGTAACTTCTCTGTGCATGTTAGGAAAGAAATACTGAATCTCATTTTCTGGTATTTTAAAATATCTATACAGCTGTAACCAGCACGTATTAGAACTAGAAAAACACCAAGGAAGTGGTAAAGCTGAACACCAGTTAACACCATGCAAGCATCTTGCGCTGTCATCGTTCAGTTTTGCCAAGGTCTCAGTTTCCCAAAAGAGCTGGATAAAGGAATACTGCCACAGTATCTGGGACCAGCATCATCAAAAGAGAGAATAGGGAACAAATCAAAACAAGTAGGTTGCTAATGGCTCTTTCAGCCTCCAAAAATGGCTGTACAGATTCTGCTGTGTCTCCTGCTGAGAGAAATTATAGGAAACTCCATCCTGACCTTTCCCATTTGTCAGGGCCAGAAGCTATGCCACACTCGCTGCCTGGAAGGTAAGTGTTTATACAGATCATCAGCCCGCTCTTTGTCCCTAACAGCCACAATTATAGGACCTTCAAAAAATTATCTGTCAGTCTTATGAGGTAAAAAAAAGTGACAGAATGTTTAAAGGCTTCCCAGCAAAACTATGTAGGGACATAAACTTAAGTAGTCTGGATGCTGCTAGAATTTTATCTATTTTTACCTTTGGAAAACTAATGTAGAAACCAGTTAGAAGGTTTCTACTATAGGAAAACATTAATTTAGTAGTAGTATTTCCACTTTCACAGGAGTAACAGCATGTCTCAAACTGAAGAGAAAAAAAATGAAAGAAACAAAGGTAAGGAAATGTTTTTTCAGCCTTATCCCTATAATGGCATTCATGGGTATTGATTTAAAAAAACGAATACTGCCCAAGTAGCCAAGTCAAAATAACTAGTCACACAATACTGTTTGAAATTTTTAAGATTTTAAAAGAGACTATACTTTCTCAGCCTGCATTTCCCTTGGCAAGCATTCTTCCTGAGTCACACATTCCCAAAATGAAGTAATGTTAAAGGTCAAAATACAGCCTTAAATACATGTGAGATATTTCCTCTAGTTGCAGAAGAACAACTCCTTTAATCCCCAGCCTTTACAAGACAAACAACCTGCCTTTTCATCCTTCTAAACATGATTAGTGTCTTGCAACATTTTACTCAGTCTTGCCTCCAATTACTTTGCAGTTTATTTTTTGTACTCCTGCATCTCATTCATTTACCTTCTCTTCTCACTTTAGGGTTCTAGTGTACATTTTCCAACATCTATTTTGCTTCTCACACTTTCTAAGCAGCATTTCACAGTGCCCTGTTCAGATCAACTATCCTCCCCAGACACAGAATGACAGCAAATCCTGGTAACCTCCATCTTCATTTAATAAAAAAAAAAAAAAACAAAAAAAACAACCATACAGAAAGCATGATTTTAGCATCAACATAACTTCTAAGAATGACTGTTTACTGAAAATTCAACTCTGCAATAATTTAACACCTACATGTGTATAAAAATTCTCTGACTTGGGGCAAGCAATGCTTTCTTTTTAAGCTAGCAGAGCAATATCAGGATATCAAAGGGCAAAGGCTGCTGCTGTAATGTATCAGCTAAACTTGGGAGAGTTTTTGTTAATTCATATATGTAACCTGCATGGGTTGTCTGAATTTTCCACTGAACTGCACTAGCTTATATGACTTAATCAGAAAACAAAGACTAATTTTAGAGAAAAAGTGTCCATCCTGTTGACGCATTCAGTCCTGCAGAAAGTAATGGAAATGCATGGACTTTTGTGTGGGAAAAGCAGATTGCTGAGCATTACCACTTACATGCCAAAATACACACGCCAAGGTTTGTAATTACTGCTAACATAAATAAATTAACAAATAGAAATAATACACATTTCCTACAATGCCCTGGAAAAAGCTGGAACCTGTCCAGGTGCAAACCATGTGCATTACAATAATAAAAAGATAAAGATGAATGAAGATAGTTAATGATAATGATGATAATGATAATAATAGAATTTTAAGTTCAAGTCAAGATGAAACTGAGAAATTTAACCATTTCTCTTTGAAGAAGATTATTTAAGACTGTGGGATGACACAAATGACAGCATTTATATCGGCCAAAGTACAGCACTAAAACAGCTAAAATAGTTCAGAACAGAAAAGATTTACAAAATGCTTTCTACATACCAAAAGACAATATAAATTTATTTTGGAGAAAGCTCTGCTAGGGCTCACTAAAGTTTAAATGGCTACCTTAGCATCTGATTTATGTTATCCATCACCAGCCGTTAGGTGTAAAGGGATGGTTCATCAGCTGAGCTTGGCTTGGGGATCAGCAGGCTGCTTTGGAGCCTGCTGTTCACCCACAGCTAGTTTAAATGTCATTAGCTTCCAAGAAATAAATATTTGGAGTCACTGGAATAAAAATCTCTACAAGGATTAGTACAGTTACTGCAGTAATACTCAACCACAGTCCTTTTGTAGCAGTCAAGTGTCCCTTTTACACAAAGATCTAAAAAAAGCCAAATAATGACCAAAAGACCAGAGGTAGACTAAGGAAAATCAGCTAAAAGAGGGAATATTCTGATTTCATTATTCTGCCAATACACAAATTTAATTAGATTTTTTTCCTTTATGTTTTAAATTATGCAGGTTTATGCTTTAATTCCTGTGGAAACAAAGGAAATCATTACATGAAATGACTGAAGGCTAGAGACAGGTAGAAGAGATTTTAGTACAACCAACAAAACTTAGCATATCACAGTTAAGTATTCAATGAGTTTTCTCACAGGTATTTCTATTTTTATATAGTAGGGGTTTGGTGAAGGCCTGAAAAAACAGAGAGGAGAGGATCAGATGAAGCTGTGATTAATAGCCTTCATGACCTCTGCATTGGCCTTGAATGCACAGAAGTAGCTAAGAAACTTCCACTGGGCAGGCAAAACTCTTCCAGCAGCCTATTGGTCCACAAGTCACGGGGGACCTGTGCAGCCTGTGTCTGATCTTTTCCAATAATTTTTGTGTTACAGTTAGTATTGAATTTATATGCTAGGAAAGTGTTTGGCCACAGATGTGATATCAGTAATGAAATAATTAGGAGAGACCTTATTTCCTTTCCCTCAGAGTATAAAATTAATTAATTTAGCATTTGAGAAGAAAGGCCATGATTTGATATTAAAATGGATAGTGTCAAATTAAGCACTAGTTGTTACCATCTAGCACTAGCTGACCTGTACTGTCTTCTGTGGAGACCTGTAAGCTAGCTGGCATAGCATGCAGTGAGTTCACATTGCAGAACAGCTTCATGACAATATGATCATTGATCCTGCAAAACCTCAGGCAAGCATAAAGAACAAGAATGGTCCCAAAACCCGAACTCTCTCAGCCTGTCTTCATAGAAGATTTGGTCCAGCCCTCTGGTCATGTTCATGGCCCTCTGGCCTTACCCCTGTAGAAGTCCTGTAGCTGGATGCAGCACCCCAGGTGGGGTCTCATGAGATCAGAACTGAGGGGCAGAATCCCCTCCCTGCCCTCTGTGCACACTGCTTTGGCTGCAGCCCAGAACACGGTTGACTCTCTGGGATGCAAGTGCACATTGCTGGTTCATGCTGAGCTTCTCATCTACCACACACTCAAGTCCATCTCTGCAGGGCTGCTCTCAGTCTATTTATCATCCAGACTGTATCCATGTTTGGGATTGACCTGACTCAGGTGCAAGACTTAACACCTGGCCATATGGAGCTTTGTAAAACTCACACTGGTCCATTTTTCAAGCTTGTAAAGGTCTCTCTCGATAGCATTCCTTCTTTCTAGACTATCAGGTGCACCTACAGTATAAATTAGGCTTGATATTGTCAGCAAACTTGGAGAGGGTGCACTCAATTCCATTGTCCATGTTGCCAACAAAGATGTTAAATAATACCCATCTCAGTACAGATCCCTGAGGGACCCAAGTCATCACTGGTCTCCACCTGGACAGCAACCTGTTGGCTGCATTTCTCTGAGTGAAATATCCAGCTGATTCCTTATCCACCAAATATTCCAGCCATGAAACCAATGTTTCCTCAGCACAGATGACAAGGATCATGGGACAGTACTGAATGCTTTGCACAAGGACAAGTGGATTATGTCAATAATTCCTCCCCCATCCACAAATGCTGTAACCCCATTTGGAGGCCACCAAATCAGGCAGGCACAATTTGCTTTTTGTAAAGCCACATTAGCTTTCACCAATCACTTCCCTGTCCTCCATACAGCTCAGCATAATTTCCAGGAGGATTTGCTCCACTATCCTGCCAAGCACCGAGGCGAGACTGACTAGGTCTCGTATTGCAGTTCTCTGGGTCTTCCTTTCTAATCCATTGTAAAAATGCAAGTTATGTTCCCCTTTTCCAATCACTGGGAACTTTACCAGTTTAAGTGAAGCAATATCTCCTTTAGCCTTTACTAATCTCCTTGTCTGGCCTGACGAGACCATCACTTTCTCTGGGGATTGCTGGTTTATTTGCAGCAGAACATGATCATCTGTCCTATGTAAAGAAAGCTAAAGTAGATTGTACTTTTTTCTCAGTCATTAAGTATACCCTGCTTAAGTACAGCTCCTTTCATTGCTGGACATACGTAATTGTTTCTAGAATTATACTTGAAATATTTATAGTAATCTTCAATTCTATTAAAAATTCACAGTGTCATATTCATAAAAAGTGTTCAGAGCATAGCACACCATATTGTTCCTAGTGCAACCATCCTCAAACAAAATTAAATATGTGAAAGAAATATATTTAGAGTCACTCACACTATATACAGGCAAGTCTGAAAAAGACAGTTTAATAAAATGTAGAAGTCCTTACAAGATAATCTAAACAATTGATATTTAAAACCCAAACAAATTCATATCTATAAGTTCATCTATATGATATGATGATACTTCTGAGCTTTGTTACAAGGGACCTAAAGGTAAAATCAGAGTTTCTTGTGCTGTTAATATATTGAGACAGGTATAATTTCTAAAATATACTCTATAGAATAAGGAATAGGTAAATCTGGCTCTACTTGAAAAGTCTGTTTAGGTGAAATCTGTTCTGTCATATCTATTTATCATATTTTTTCCTCACCTGTTCAAAAAGCAGTGATGAAGATTTTGAAACTTATTTTACACTTTTCTAATGGTTAAATCACCATATAGAAGAAGTGATCTAAGCAAAAACTGATCTTAGAACATACTTATAGGTAATAGGATTTTAAAGAATTTCAGAGGAATTTTGGAGGATGTATATATACAAAGGTACAGTCTAAAACTATTTTGAGAAATTAGCTAATAGTTTTTTCATTAGTGTTAATTATTCCTAGCTACACAATAGGACTAGATGGGATCTGCTTAGGTACATTCATTAAAATTACTGTATCACACATACCAAGTGAAATGATTGAAACCTTTCAAAGATCATGCTCACAGTAAGTGGAGAAAATGCTCATTATTATCTATATTCTGCATGGGACACGAAGACTTAGAAAATCAAGGTTAAACACAGTAGAACAAACTTAATACTTGACAAAAATATTAAATAATTATTAAATTAATCAAATTATTAAAATTAATTATTAATATATCAATTATATTAATAAATTCATGGCAGGTAAGGGGGAGAGTACAGTAAGGTTGGAATACACTATGCTTTGGAGCATGTGTAACTTCAAGCTAAAACATGTTTTGTTAAGAGTAAATATTATCTTTCCTCTCTGTCAAATCTCTCTCTCTCTCTTTTTTATTTTTTCCAGTTTATGTCATGACCTCCACTCATGGTGACACTAAAGAAAATGAAAGAAACCCCAATGGATAGGAGACTATCTCTTTACCTTAAGTCATTGTAGTAGTAACAGTAATTATAGTAGTAAAACATTAACTATAAAGTGGGATATAAGCAGACAAATATAAAGTAAGAAATCAAGCTTTTATATTAATGCAGTAAAACTAGACAACTAAAATGGAAATCGCAGGGGATTTGCTGCTACCATGTGATATCAGCATAAAATCTATCTGAAGTTTTTCAGCATGATAGCCTTGATTCCACATTACTGCATGATTTTGATCTTACTATCCTGCCATATTGAAAACTCTCACAGAAGGAAGGCAAATAAATCTGGTATTAAAGAATATCACCCTTGTTTAAGACATTTCTTATTGTAAAACTGAAACAGTTCTTTTATACATTTAGAATTGACTTTTGGCAAGGCAGTAGCTCTACAGAGGAGTCTTGGCTATTGAACAATAGTGAATACAGGGCTCCACACTTTTCCCCATCTGCTTTTCCAATTGTTAAAATAAAAATAACAACTCTAAATGGAATGAAATATTATTTTATATACAACATTGCCTTGCAAAAAGCATTTTTGATCTTCTGATAAAATGTTTTGATCTGAAATCCCCTCAGTACTGATTACATCCTGCAAACTTTATTCTCTTGAGATTAGTCTTCAGTAATACGGATGTTAACTGACAGAAGCTTAAACATATCCTGTGCCTTTGTATTATCACAGTGTAACAGAGGTGATTGGGCCATGTCCCCAAAACTCTAGTTGTCAGCTGATAAGCAATGCTGCCAGGTCCTACCTCTTCCTGGTAGAAGAAACAGAGATACGGAAAAACACCCACCATTTTCTTCTTCTAAATTGCTGCTGTGTTTAGATTTATAGTTTCAAGGCCATTACTTCAGGATTCTCAGTTCACCTGGATACGCACTTAACCAGTGGCCAAGCAATAAATTAAAATAAATATCACAGTTTATCCACATAAACTTAAAAATCAAAACTTGTTCCCGGTCAAAGCAACACTTTGAGGCTATTGACTTACCACCTCCAGTTTATTTAGTTGATACTTTACTAGTAACTTGCAGATAGATAAAACTTAAATCAGGAAAAGAAGTTCTCAAAATTGTGCAACACATGGTATATGCATAGAAACAAAAGCTTTTATTGCATGCGCTGGAAGGAATCATCAGCCATTTAACTACTGATATTCTTGATTTTCAATTAAATCAGTGCTAGCTGGAGACTATTCTTTGAAAGAGGCAAGGGCCCTGTCTCTGAGACATTCATAAGAGACGGTAAAACCTAGTATGATTTTAAAAGACTGTTAAGATGAAGACAATATAAAAACAGTGCTCAGTAGCTGTGACAATGTACACAGAACTGCAGCTCAGAACACTTTTTCCCTGAGACAAGCTATAGGAAAAAGTAAACAAAGGTATATAGTTTGTATTGTTGTCCCCACCTTCTGATCTTAAGTCCAGACAGAAACTAGGGATGGGGTGTGTATTACTTCAAGATCTTGCAGTCAGATGACTGGTTAAATGTCACTTTGAAGATAAATATATCAACCATTTATCTCTACCTCTATTGAACACTGATGTGCCTTACTGCTTAGAGACACTTTCAAGCAGCTCTTGTCATCTGGATATGTATATCAGGTCCCCACTAGAAGTGTCTTTCTTGGTTATTTTAGAAATTATTAAATGGGAAAAGTATCAGGAGACTTGAGCCCAAAGGCACTGCACCTGTTACCAGCACAGTGAAATCAAATACCATTCTGTACATATTTTGCTCACCATAACTACAAACTGAACATTTCCTTGCATTTTGCCCTTACCACAAAACAAGCAAAATTCTTCAAAAATTTTGACGGAATACCTTTGTGCAGCATATCACCTGGACATATACATGCTAATCAGCCTCCCTGAGATTTTTTAGGCATATTGGAGAAAAGATTGGAGATTAGGATTGCTGAAAAAGGCCATATGGAGATGCATAAAATCAGAGGATGACGTATGTTCTGTGTGCTTTGTAAACATCCAGAGGAGCTGATTTTACAGTGATATCTATGACTATCAGGGCAGCATTAACTCTTCAGTCATAACCAAACTTACTCACTTTAATATTAATGTTTTGGTTTGTGGCCTGCCATGTGAAAAAAAAATGAACCAGTTACTCAGCAAAGTCAAATTTGAAGATGGTGGTCAGAGAATCTTCCTTGCCATACTTATTCGAGGCCTCAGAAAAAAATCAGACATTAAATTCTTCCTACAAAATAAGCCAATGTTCAGACATGTATCATAAATTTGTACCACACGAATCATAAATTTGTACCATGATTTTTCTTCACCTCATGAGTGATTCTCAGAAGCTTTTATACCACATTCATTCTTTCAGTTAATCAGATTCATGAACCTTCCTTTTGAAATAAAGACAATGGATTGATCACAGCTCTCATTACACTGTACAGCTTCAAGCTGAGAGATGAAGTGGAAGTACTCTTTAGCAATAAATAGATGAACTGCATATTTATTTCACCAGAACAATAATGGAAGAAAAAACTGTTAGCCTGATTATCATCTGCAAAGATATACTTCATGTACCTCAGTGCTGAAGATGATGAAAATAGACATATTTACATTAGCATTACCTTCAGTCCAAATATGAATTATAGGGTGTTTTACTGTTGTGAACAAGATGCTCTGGAGCAAAAGCATATCACTGTAAAATAATACTATTCATCATGACTGAGGAAGAAAAAAGAGAAGACGAAGAAATAAACAGCTTGTGCTGACAAACATTGTCAGTTCTGTGTTCTGTCTCCTCCTGACTTGTGCACTTTGGTAACATGATGTAAAAAAGCTGCATTTTTGCATGTCCATATTTTGTTCAAGTACCATCTGCCAGGTACTGGGAAAAGCTGACTGGGTGCCTGCAAATGCAATTTCTGCTGAGAATCTTTATTGGCTGCAGGAAAGGCAGCTCCACCTACTGACATTTCTATCTGTCTGCATTTTAAAGGGTGAAGGATTACTTAAAAGTGGCATCTAGTCTCCTTTCCCAGAGGAAATGCTGTTCCCAAAACACTGGCAACTAAGTTCTGAGGTCTAAAGCTAGCAGTCAACATTGGGCTATATTTTCTCTCTTAGGATATCTCAATCATTCTGTAGATTCAGTTACTTGAAACAAGACTTTCTGATAGTATGAGATCTTTCAAAAGCAGTACCCTAGCACACCTAAAATGAGATATCAACTTGACTTTAACCGTGATCTCTCCTGAAACAGCATAAATCTATCTCTTAACTTTTGATCTCCTCGTATTTTTCTGTATTGCAGGTGTTCAAATATTTATCTTTATAACCTAGAGCATATTAGTTCTCAAAGGTCTTTCAAAAGATTTTTCAAGAAATGGCAAACTTTTGTCAGGTCTGTTTCTGATGCAACATTACTGTACTTGGTACATCAGGGGTTTTTTCAAGACAATACCTAATGCATGGTTAATGTCATTGAAGCAGATAACACTCAACTTGGACAGTATTAGGACTTGGAAGTGGATGACACCTTCTGGGCAAAACTTGGTTCATGACCTCCCAAAGAGTGTTTCTGACCGCTTTAGCACAAATCAGAGAAACTGAAAGCACACCTTTTAAGTGGCCAGATGTGGAAAAGATGAAAATATATGTTGTGCCCTGAACAGCCTAGAATGACTGCTGTAACGAGATGTTTGGGTGGAAATGTGAATAAAGTGAGCTTGATCTGAATGCTAATGCAGCCATAAGTAGAGCTGACCTGATTTCTACTGACTGAGTGGATTGGAAATGAATTTACACAACCTTTATTCTCCTTCTTCTGGGAAGGGAAGGTGTCAAATACACATGCATCCCAGATTCCTACAAAAATTACGTATTTTTTTAAATTCTATATGGCACAATTCTGCCCCCAGATTTTGCAGAATTTTGAATAATTTGGCTTAATTCACTGACTTAGAAAAGTGAAACAAGCTTACCTTGCTGACTTTGTTGCTTGTGTACTCCCTTTCACCAATCCAGGTTTTTTTCCCTAGTTTGATTCACATTTATGGAAGTGAAAATTAGCTAATCCAGTGTTAGTGATAAACAGTAGTCAGTCCCTTAACCTATCCAGTAGACGGCCAGTCAGCTAAAAGCAACTCGGAGTGGACTATTGATGACAACTTGCAAGAGAACCTTGCTTGCTACAGTGAAGACATACAAGCCAAAAACAAGAGAGTACTTAGTGGCAGATTTGGTGGTGTAAGTATTACCTGGAAAAAACAGTAGTGCCTGACTGTAAAATCTAATATGGGGTGATAATCACTAAAATAGTGCCCAGTTCTGTGAAGAAAAAGACTGGTTTTCAGACTGAATCTATATATACAAACAGCAAAATTGCAAACTGCTTGAGGACAGGTGCCTGAGAGCTTCACTAGCAGCAGCAGATGTTACTAAGTAACTTCAGCCAACATCTGAGAAATTATGGAGTTATGACACAGGATCTGACATCTCTCATATGAGAAAAAGCTGTTTTGCCTGCATTTAGTGTTTCAGTGGCAGTAGGAGTGCTAATTTTAACAGTGAAGAGGTAAATAAACCAGCACTTCTACCAGAGAGGTATCACAGCCATTGTCAGGTTAGTGTGCAAATGGTCCACCTAGGCTGCTGTTGAAAACTAAGTTTGGAAGAGAACTCTTGTTTCTGAGCCTCAGAGACATAGGTTGTTGCCTCTGCAAAGGCACACAGCTCAAGCTGAAATAAACCAACTCTGCCTCAGAGCCTAGGGTCCTAACTATTCTTTAATACAGGACTTCCATTCATCATGTTTGATGCTTCTTTGCTGAGTAATTTTATGTGCATTATTTCATCACTACGCTGGAATACAACTTACTAAGAGCTTGGCACAAGAGGAACTCATTATGGCGCAAGGTCAGAAGTATTTCAACAATGTAAAATTGACCCTCAGAATTTCTCTGTTACCACTGCAGGTGTGGTTCCATCTCTCTTCAAAGCCACATTACACATGCTGTAAATGTAAAGCTTCGGGAGCTACATATGACAGCTCTCAGAGGCAAAAAAGTTTGTTCCATTGTTTGTCAGGTGATTAAACACAACCATGTTGAAACTCCTCTGTAGGGAAGTTGTACCATTTTGCAATAAATGCATTCAATTAACTGAGTTAAGGTCTTCATTCTCAGATGAGTAAGAAAGCACTGGCTTTTTTCAAGTTTTTAAAGTAGTTTCACAGATGCAAGGCTGTGATATTCAGAATAATTTCAGAGAGGATCCAAGTCAAGAAACTTGGATTAAAGGAAATAAATGAGTGTGCTAGAAAGGAAGATTGATGCCAGAGGAGCAGATTACTAAAATGATGTAAAAAACCAGAGAACTAAATGTAAAATATAAAAAAATTTACTCCATTCCAGAGAATTTGTCTGTGTAGAGTCTGCTAACACTACTGCTCAACAATATAGAGGTATAGTTTTATTAATGTTTTTCACCAAGGCTTACCAAATTGTGTCACTAGAGAAAACCCTTCTGCAGTCTCTAAAAATTCCCTGTTATTTGAATAAAGGGTATGGTTATTAGCACGTTTTCCAAGACACTATTTTGTGAAAAATGAATACTCTCATATTTCTTTTCTCATTTGGTTTCTGCCTCATATCTCTTCCAGTTCTTTATCCCCATCCTCTCATGTGCTATACTAACAATACTGTTCTATTTCCTCTATGGTCTTGAGAACGTGAATTTTGCTGTTGGCTTATGTTCTGTTATTATGGAGTCACAGTATGAGATAAGTTACTGTAGGTACACTGAGCCCCAGAAGGTACTGCTCCAGTAGAAAATGTGGACCCCTTGCTGGGGACTGTAATGAAAATGAGGACAGTAGTCTATTGTCCACAGCAGTTTCATTTAACAACTTCAGAAAGACTCAATGGAGTACATCATTACATCATTAACTACTGAGAAATTCCTGAAATTAGTGGAAATTTAGTTTGGGGAAAGAATGGAGACTAAAAGACTCACAGTTATCTTCTGTGAATTATTTTATGGCATCTTAAGAAAGTACGAGTATAAAAATTATTTCTGCTTAGTTTTGTAAAAATCCACTTCATTCTATTTTCTCCTTGTCTCTTCCCCCTACAAAAGACATAAGATTTTATGGCTTTATTGTTTACATCCACTTTGCCAAACCTTAGTTTCTTGAGGATCTTTAAACTACCAACAGCATGAAAATAGTTTGTTTTATCTGAAATCATATTTGAAATACACGACAAAGAATAAGACTCTAAAGTGTATAATTTATCATTACTCATTTTTTTAATTGATTTTCTGTTTTGTTTCCCTGTTTTATTTTTTCCATTTTGGCATGTAATATTGTTGGTTGTTGCCATGGTAATTCTATTTTTTTTTTACTGTTATTGAAGCTTTTCAGAAGAGAAGCCCTTCTTTATGCACATTTTATTTCCTGTAGAACAAATGATCACACTGACTTCTATTCAACTGTATAACACAGCATAATCTTCAACACAGTATTATGCCTAGATTCCCAAATTCTTCCCATAACGAACTCTTCTATACACTTCCTGAATGAAATCTGAGGTAAGGCTTTTCTAATCCATCCACACAAATAAGAAATATCTTTCAGGGCTCAGCTGCAATCCTAATTTTCAACTGTAATTATGTCAACACTCTTTTATCTCTGAGCAAAGCAAAATGTTTCACTTACAGCTCTTCAGTATGCTAATGTAAACATACTTTCACTAAACTGTGATTTTCATTACCTACCTATGCCTTGCTGCACTCTGGAAATTTCTCTTTCACCAACCATAAAATATCGATGTTCATTTTTAGGTCTCTTTTTAGTCTTACCTCCCATGTTTTACTTCCTCACCCTCAGGAATTCAGCTCCTTCCTCTAATCTGTCCATAGTAGTAGTCTCTGTTGCCTGTTATTTATATACACAAATAAACATTTTCACATACTTCCTTGGTCAGAAACAACTTTTCACTAACTATCTAAGGCTAAATAATTGCTATTGTAAGTGTAATGATGAAACTAAGAACATCTTCAAAAACCTCTGTAGAACTGGTTTTTGTCAGTCATAGTTTTAAAAATGCAATTAAATGTGTTTATTTATATTTTGGTGTCATTTCAGGCATCTAGTAACAGAAGGGAAACAGATCATCTCATGTGTTGTGATGGTGTCCACATTTTGCAATCTATAGTGTTTAGTCAAGCATGAGTATTTATAAGTTTGTGTAATGTATATACACATGTATGTAATTGCATCTACAAACAACTGTATGTATGAGTATATACCTAAAATATATGTACCTCTCCATATATTTATATTTTAAATTATAATTTAAGTATATATTTATTTTTTTTTAATGTGAGGAGATGAAAAATACAGTAGGAAAGCACTTTCTTAAACATTTCTGTAAAAACACAGAGAATAGGATTCCTAAACAGAAGAGTCTAGAAGTTTCTTGAAAAGATGTGATCATTACAGAAGTGTAACAGCACTAGAAGGCATGCAGATAGCTTTGACAATAGGCAAAATTTTTTTTCTTTATTCATGGTCTCAGAAAGGTGGAGTAAAATCATAGGAGTCTCAAGACAGCTCCGCAGGCTCAAGATCAAACCAATACAGAAACCAGTTCTCTGTTTCTTTGCTAAGCTACACAATTGCTTGCCTGTAAACTTATCAACACAGATTTATGTTTGCTTTTGTTTTTATCCCTATTAGACTAGTGCAGCTCCATTTCAGGGAACTGTCCATTTGGCTTTCACACCCTCAGCTCTCACCCTGGATCAGCATTACCTCTCTAGCGCCACAGAAACAAAATGGTGCTTGAGAGCAGCCAGTGAGGGGAAGAGCGCTCAACTTCCCTGTGCATGGTAGCTCAGTGAAAAATTCGGGACTCGTCACTTCCCTCCCTGAGAGCACAGAGCACAACAAATCTCTTCTTGTGGCATATTGAGGTTTAGTTGCACTACGACTCCTCTAGTCTTGTTATCTTCTGTTTGTACTGCAGAAACACTCTGTGGCCAGTTACTGTATGGGCTGCTTTGGAATAGGAAGTGATGAAGCTTTAACACCATTAGTCTCATTATTGTTCAACATGTTAGGATAATTCTTTTTAGATTCACAAAAGTTAACAAAGAGCTTTTCTAAATAGAGCTTGCAAGACTTAAAAATAAATCTGAGTCTTTAATGCTCTGCAATTATCTTGTCTATTATCTCATCTGCCACTTAATCTTTCATGCCTTCTCCTGATCTTTGTACTATATGGAGGGGTTCCCATTTTTCAAATAAGCATATCACTTCAAACAAATGCTGGGCATTTTTGAGTTTTTTTTCTCTTCTGATGCTTCATAAAATTCATTTGAAGCAAATTAGTTTTGGGTCCTCATACAGAGATCACTGGCTATTTTAAACTTGAAAATAGTATCTAATTATGTGATTACATTAGAGTTCCTGAAATTAAAGCAAAAATATTTTTTGACTTGCCTAAAGCACAGAATGGTAATTCTATTACTTTCCTGTGTTATGTTGTGAACAAAGTTTTTCTGCCTAGACAGAGTAGCATTAAGGTGACTTTGGAAGGTAGATCTGTGGGGGTCAATTTTTAGATTTCTCTGTAAAGTAAAGACATGAACTTGTGCTGAGTCTTAGACAGGATTAGATAAATAGGCTCAACAACATTGACTTAGAGACAACACACCGTCCAAGAACTGTAATTTGGCTTCAGGCTATGTTCTAATTCATTTTTCATCCATACTTTATAGAAGATAATCTGTAATTAGTGATAACTTCATCACAGCTGTTGTTAGAAGTGTAAGAGGCCTAGTACTTGGCTCCTGTCTTATTTGACAGGTTAATTCTGCACAATCAAGTACCTAGGGAGCAGGTAGAGGGAAGAAGATTACCTTCTGTTGCCAAGGTACTGAAGGCCAAAGATGGCAATTAAATGTACAGACAACTTATTCAACAATATCCCAGTCTATGACCATCGCCACAGTAAAAATTTCATCTTGTGCTTGCACTGAATTTTTGGCATTTCTTCAGGCAGAGAAGAGAGTGGGGAGAGTGGGCAGGGTGGCATCCTGCCCTGTCCTGCTGGCAGCACTCCCAG